>OZ004673.1:13829945-14429945 GCA_963924505.1 Agonopterix alstromeriana
TACTTGGTGCCCTATGCATTACATGTCTCTTGGACCCATCTACACATCTACAAAAATGTCTACTATTCGTCTACTTTATTTTTGCATTTTGTATAGGTTAGGAAAAACAGCATCGCGTTAATAACAACAAAAAACGAAAAATAATATAATAAAAATTTATGGCCGATGATAATTTCGCATATAAATAGTGATATTTAGATTCCATGAGTTACCTAAATACGTATGTTTGGAGCTTTGACTATTTATATGTGGACTGGTTACGCGTGTAATTCTACAAACAAACATTTCTGCCACTTTTTGCGGGGGGTAACATGAAATACGCAACTTTGGATTTTATTCCCCATAACTTTAGATTCTAATTTTGAATGTTAAAAATCATGAAAAGTAGTCTCGTGTGAACTCCAAACGTTCTAAGTTCGAAGTTATCATTTCGCAATTATAGGCTGTCTCGTTTAGTGATAAGGTGTAAAATTGAATGTAAATGCATAAGATCAATTTGCTTATACCGTGGCAGAGGGGAAATGCTACCGCAAGGCTAGTACTTATACTAATTAGTCAAAGGTTTGGAGTTATGCAGTCGTACCAAGGCGTATGAATTTCCGACGCGGTGGTAGAGTCACAAAACATTTCCCCAGAAAATTTTCTTTAGGTATGTTAGGTCTTGTATTTGTAAAAAAGTTGATTACAACTTCCTTTCCATCTGAAAGGGAATACTGACAAGAGTCTATGTACCTATGCCTGTAGGTAGAGTATGTAATACTCTGAAAAAGTTACTTGTTTTAATCTTACAAAATAATTTCACAGTGATTCATCGACTAATTTAAATATTCAATAGAACTGTTAATGTTAAACACAATGTAAATGTGCTTAGGGTTGCCAATTATAACATTTATAAAACAAACCAAGTAGACCAAATACAAAAAGATTAAACTCTTTTAAATTCATGCTTGATTTTTTTTATTACCTACACCATTAGCACCTCACCGTATACCTACAGGCAAAAAAAAAACTCCAAAGGTTTTAAGAATTAGATCCAAGGGTCTCATTGTGTCACTACCCAATTTTATCAGTATATAATCAAAATTTTACTGCGATTCTGTTTCTGAATACCTATTTAGTTAATCAATTTAAACATCGTGAGGAAACCTGCGTGCTTCAATTTCGAGGCATGTATTGTACCCTCTGTCCATTATGTGGCGACGGGCTCACCCCCCGTCACACTGGACAGAGTTTCGGTACTACGGGTGAAACGTAGATTTTCTGAGGTTTCAGAATATCTCTGACTACCTCCTCGGGGAATTTAGTCGTGAGCATATGCTATGCATTTAAATAATGGATATACAAGATTTTAAAAAAGTAAAAATAAATATTTCAAACTTTTAAGGAGGTTGTTTAGACCATCAAACTGAACAACTTTCACTATGGGACCACATTGAAAACGCGAAAAAAAAAATCTGCTGTCCCATACATTTAGCTCGAGTAGATTTTTAATGGAACATCAGATTTTGTTTTGTTTTCGTTTGATGGTCCAAACCACACCATTAAATGTTTATTTGTATTTTTGTAACACCTTGTATAACAATGAGACACGATGTTACGTAAAAATTGCCTAAACGTAATCTATCATTAATCGAATTGCCTAAACGTAATCTATCTTTAATCGATATTATCGGAAAACATACACTGTAGCCCTACAGTACCGATAGCAGCTCCTCCGACACCCGCTTAATAAAGACGAATCCTGCAAAACCGGACGGGCACAACCCTAGCTCTCTCTGACATCTGCAAACAAGTTTCTAGTAACAACAATTAAAATATATGATTATTTATACAAACGCAGTCGTTAAATTATACTAACTCGAGGAAGAGATGAAACGTCGATATTAAATTTAACAGGAAATGTAATAAAATAACAAGTAAACATTATGCGCATACTAAATAAAAAACATTTTAATTTATTACCATCCTGACACTAACTTGTGACTGCGGCTTTGTTTCCAACATCATCTATACTTATTAAACAGTTCCGTGGCTAGTCAGTTCAATGATTGATTGACAGACAACGTACAGCCTAAGCCGCTGATGATAGAAACATTAAACTTGGAATATACAGGGTCCTTCTTCATATGCTGACACTTTTTTAAGGGGATGATCAGACCGTCAAACTGAACAAATTTCTCTATAACACTAAGTCCGAAATCATGAAAAAAAAGCATTTCATACACAACAGCAAAAGATTTCTTTTTACAAGCTTCTCGATTTCGATGTTGATCTCATAGAGAAAGTTGTTCAGTTTAATGGTCTGGTCATCCCTTTAAAAACCGTCAGCATATTAAGAAGGACCCTGTATATTCTATAGAGGATGTAGGGTGCACTATAAGAAAGGATTTTTACAAAATCGACCCCTTTTTCGACCTCGAAGGTCTTAAAACTCCACGCGATCGAAGTCGTGGAGAAAAGCGATTAACTATTGTAACCTAAAACAAAAACAGAAGCTTGGAAAAAAGAGAATGCTAAAAGTTTTCAAGATTCGAAAAAATCCCGAAAAATCTCCGCTGTCCTATACATTCGGATCGAGTAGGATTGCCGTTTTGTATGGAACAGCAGCTTTTTTAAACGGAATAAACTTCTCTTAAAAGGCCGAATTTCAGAGTAGTCAGAAAATTAGCCACTGCTTCCTTTATCTTGCAACCTTTTCACTAAGTGTTCTTTAGTAGGATGTTTTTATAATTGAAGGTTTTAATTCAATGATTGTTATATGGTAAGAGATGGCTATCTTATTATAATGGTTTGTTTTACGATGTTTCTATAAGCGTGTTGTCCTACACATTCAGGGTTACATTCTGAATCAAACTAAGACCATCACCAGACCACCCATAAAACTGTCCGTGATATCCATATTAAACTCCCGTTAACGAATCGAAGATTCACCACAAACTTCACAGTTCCGACCTACTCTAATCCCACACACACAGTTACAAAGAATCAAACCGATTTAACTTGGGCCGACAAAGGTTACATACCGTTAATACTTCCCGCTAAATCCTTGAGCGATTCGCCTAATTTCACCCAATCACCCAACGGAGCTAGAAACGTGTTGAATTACAGTGCCCTGCGTCCTCGAAACGGTTGTAGACGAGCGTTTGAACGCCGCGTTTTAGTTTGACCGTAGAATTATCGCTTAGAATGTTGATGTTGGGGATTTACTAATCCTACCTTACCCTACTACTCTATCTACCTCTGAACCTTACTATTCTATCTTGTTCTATTGAACAGGACCAATACATAAGTATTGGATAATTTTCTATGTATGTACTCAGTCCTTAGGATACTGCAGATCACCGTAACAATTCAAATACTAAGAAAACGGCTCATAACAGCTAGCAGATTGAGTGAGTACTTAGATAAAACATTCATATTAAAATAGTGAACTTTTATTATTAGTAATAAAAGTTCACTATTTCAATTTGAATGTTTATTTACTCTGTCCACTTAATAGTTACAATTAAAAAATATATACCAGCAAACTGCTTCTTAGTTTCTGCGTCATTTTAAATTAGATTAGAAATACAGAATGAATTAGAATGTATGTATGAAGAAAGTTCTTTTATTATAATTTTTTTCGACGTTTAATCTTTCTGCTGGTTTAATAGATGGTGTATAATTGGTTGTTTAATCGATTGTTGTTGTTTTCGAAATGAGCACGACGACGCTTTGGCTTTTGACCTCTAGAAATGTCTCACAGCATTTCATTCTGACATTTAAACGCCCATAAAACCGCTCGTCTACTCCGCCACGGAGCAAAACAAAACCTTTCCATTAAACGCCTTAGATTGATGGAAAATTACCCATGTTGAGTGCAATCGGTGCACCGTTGTATGAATCATCTTGCATGCATATTTAGTCTATGGTGGTCGAAGTCATCTCGGCAGATTGCTCAGCTGCATTGTCAGCAATTGTATGGATTGTATGAATGTGACAGCCGATGACAATGTGCGGTGTGCGGTTATTTCTTAGATGAAGTTGTGATGGTATATTTGTGTTGGAAATGTTGTATCATTTTCTTGCCAATCCAGAGTACCTATAATGTGTAGGTTTAGGTATGTTCCTACACGACAAATAAAAATGGATAAACAACGGCTTACTCTTTTAGTAGGTGCTCTAGGCACACATAAAATGCAAATACCAGGAGTTACTAAAACTAATTCAATAATCGTCTCAACAACAAAAAAAATATTTTTTTAATTTAAAACGCGGACAAAGTTATAAAAATAAATTTAGACAACTATTATGTTTCAGTACTTGCTTTTGCCCGCGACTTCGTTGCGTGGAAAACTTCAAAATCCCGATGTACCCCTTTAGGGGTTACCTATTTTTCGAAAATGCATTCTTTGTGCACCCATTATCCTCTGTAGAATATGTATTCCAAATTTCATGTTTCTATCTTCAGTGGTTTACATACTGTTTTATATACAGAGTGTAAAATTAAATGCGTTTCATATTGAACGGGTTGCTACTGACCATAAAATTGAACAACTTTCACTATGAGACCAACAGATCAATCGCAAAAAAAATCTGCTGTTCCCCATATAAAACGTCAATCGCTGCTCGAACAAATGTAGCGGACAGCAGATAATGTTCTCGCCTTTTCAGTGTTGGTCCCAACATACAGGGTCCTTCTTAATATGCTGACACCTTTTTAAGGGGAAGATCAGACCATCAAACTGAACAACTTTCTCTACAGAACCAACATCAAAATCGCGAAAAAAAATCTGCTGTCCCATACATTTGGCTCGAGTAAGTTTGCAGTCTATTATGTAAGAGCTGATTTTTTTTCGCGATTTCGATGTTGGTGCCATAGAGAAAGTTGTTCAGTTTGACGGTCAAATCATCCCCTTAAAAAAGTGTCAGCATATTAAGAAGAACCCTGTATAGTGAAGGTTAAATTTAATATGTAACGCATTTAATTTTACAACCTGTATACAGGGTAAAATTGATATGATAGCATCCTCTTAAACTCACAGTCTACCCATCTAACTGAACAACTTTTACTATGGGAGCAAACCCAACAAAGCAAAAAAAAATATTTTGTTCCTTACTAAATTGCAATGCCTACTCGACTCACATGACTGTACGCAACAGATTTTTTTTTGCTCCGATCGGTTTGGTAAAGGTTGTTCAGTTTGATGGGTAGATTCTTAGTTTAAAAGGATGCTAATGATATCAATTTCACCCTGTATAGATTTATAGGTAGGTAACATTATAATTTTGCCTATATTACGAATATTAGTAGATTACAATCAACTTTGCAATGCACATTTGTCCCGTGACACGCAAATCTCAAACACATCTAACAATGTCCCACGGGATTCGAACCCGCACCGACAATTTATAGACCTAGCTAATCTGGATGCATAGAGTAGGTCAAAACATACGGTACTTCTGTACGTTCTAAAGATGTTTTCTGTAATTTATCGGTAATAAACGTCTAACCGAAGGTTTGAGTTTCTTTGAGGATGTTTTCTGTGAGAACTACATACAATGTTGCCTCAGTGTTCATGAAGAGGTTTCAAATGCATGCCATAAACACATCAGTGACATAAAATCGTATTTATCTTCACAATGTTAATAACATTTACAAAATCTCGATAATGATCTTTTTCCCCCTGTTTTTACAGTTATATACCTGTTTTCATCTGGACATTGAATTTTGGGACACCCTATAGAGTACTACATTAAAATAATTATAATAATATATAATATTGTATACAATATTAAAATTTGGGCTATCACGTAGCGTATCCTGGTAGGATCCCACTGCAGGGTAAATGCCTCCTCTCAAGAATAAGGCTGAGAGGGAGTGGGCCATACTCCACCACGCGGGTCCATGACATGGATTGGCGGAGGCAAGTTAGTAGTCAACTTGCTGTCAAATAATTTTCAAACCGCCAATAGGCCTCCGATCTAGCTTAACGAATAGTTACACCACAATATGACGGAACGCGCTCCATACAAACGAAGTCTGTTTATATTTTCAATATTAACCAAATTTTTCAGAAACAGTCTAAAAACAAATCTCTATGCTTGAATGTTGTCTGATTTTCGTTAAAGCTACAGTGCCTCAAAGATTTCCATACAAATCTTAAATTAATCCTAGCATTGAAACTGTATATTCAAAATTAAAATATGACGAAAACTGAAGCATAGAGATTAGTTTATAGATTGTTTCTGAAAAATTTCATTGACTTTAATTGGTTAGTATTGAAAATATAACCTGACTTCGTTTGTATGGAGCTAGCGTGCTCCCAATTATATCGCCTTAACGTGCTTTCCAAAGCACGATGCCAAAGACTGACTGGACCAGACGTTGCTTAACTTCGGTGATCGTTTCCAATACCAAAGAGACGGGTCGTTGGCGCAGTGTTGAATTAAAAAATGTATTTTTCATTCCGACTAAAAAACGTTGAAACTAAATTATCCTATATCGAATTTAGTACAGACACACAAAAACATTAAATAACGAAAAATACCACAGACTAATAACCGTGCCGATGGTTTCCCGAGACCATGTCGAATTTAGTTTACTTTCTAGTCGCGTCCTTGGCGTCAAAGCGTGAAGCTTCTATTACGGGTAATTTGGGGTCCCAGGTTCGATTCCACACATTTTTTGGTAACTCAATTTTCGAGCATGACGTTTTAATAGTCCTTTGTAGATACGCCGACCTTTTTTGTTGAAATTACTCGTAAAGTACTTAATAAATTTTTTGTCTTTTATTCGTGATGGAATTTTTTGTATTTTGGGATTTAAAGTACCTACAGCTTTACCACCGGCATACTACAGTATAGTCTACACAAAACTATATTTTAATATCTGGCCATATCAAACATCATCAAACTGAACAACTTTCTCTATGGAACCAATATCGAAATCGCGAAAAAAAATCACCTGTCCCATACATTTGGCTCGAGTAGGTTTGCAATTTTGTATGGAAGAGCAGGTTTTTTTTTCGCGATTTCGATATTGGTTCCATAGAGAAAGTTGTTCAGTTTGACGGGCTGATCATCCCCTTAAAAAGTGTCAGCATATTAAGAAGGACCCTATAGTGTATCTGGTCCAAAAACAGTGACGTTCACAGTTACAATACAAGAAATAAAAATAAATTAGTATTCCCACATTTTCGACTCAGTAAAGTCAACACATTTTTCATGGGGAACTGTATACACTATTATAATAAGATACCAGAGGATATTCTAAAGTTACCAGACAAAAAGTTTACCCGAAAAATTTCCAAAAACACCTCACGTCTTCGAAGCATACCTATTGCGATAATTAATTGAAACCATGCAGTAGCTTTCGAGAGAGGAAGGATACACGGTTCTCACGTCTAGAAGACCATCAAACTGAACAACTTTCACTATGGGGCCAGCATCGAAATCGCGAAAAAAAAACCGCTCTTTCATACAAAACTGCAGTACCGTCTCGACTCAAACGTATGGGAAAGCAGATTTTTTTTAAATTTTCTCGATGTTGGCTCCATAGAAAGTTGTTCAGTTTGATGGTCTGAAGCACCCCCCTTAAGGTGTTTTAGTTTGATGGTCTGAAGCACCCTCCTTTGCTAAGGTGTTTTTTACACCCTATAAATATTGATTTTGATTACATGTTCGGTAGGCGCCACGGCAACGGCAACCTAGCAAGGGCTTTTTTCAATCTGACAATCATCAAGAGTTTTCTAATCTTTGAACCTTTGATCTCAACTATTACGTCTTAGGTACTTCCTCTATTTTTATCAGAACGACTGTCACGATCCTGACATCACGACACGACATAGCGAGTCTTCTTTACATTTCAAAACGTATTTAAATCCTTCGAACTCGCCCAGCTAAATCTTTATTAACGGCTGTCAAATTGTTAATGAATTGGCTTTTACTGTCGGAACTCACTTCGTTATCGCTTTTAATCTTGATTTTCTCGTTGGTATCCTAATTCTCTGGTACACTGAGAAAAAAATGCTACGTATACGTAGCCCATAGCAGCTTAAATACTAATGCAACACTCTTAACCAGTATCGCGTCATTGTACGTAAGCTGCGACGGGCTACGTATAAGCTGCGACGGGGTACGTAGACGTAGCATGTTTTCCTCAGTGTCATCCGGCACTTAATAGGTACAAAAAAGGACCTCAAGGCTCTAAGAGGATGGTTTGGAAAGGTTTCAAGCCTTCCCAAACGTTTTAAAATTACATAAACTGCCATTGATAATGATGATGGGTAGCTAATTATAAAGAGAGGATTTGTCATCATTGCCAAACTTTACAAGCAGATTGTGACCGCAGTTGAATTAGTTGAGATTCAAATCGTCTCCTTCGGTACCTATAATCCATTTCAAATAGCAACGCCTTTTTTTTTAATTACAGAAACAAAGATTTGAAACACTTCTTTTCACTTATTCTTAGAAAAGCTTTAGTAACGTCCAAGATATGTGGGATACTATATCTTTCTGATAAATAAATTATATTTGCAAATCAGAATAGGCCAGAAAGCTATATAGGAATCGGAAAATCTTTTCGTCCTTATTTCAAATGAAGTTTTCAGGTTTGTTATACCTGAAAAAAGCCTAGCTTGGAGGCAACATTAAGTTTACGTTATCACAATATAAGCGGAACTATGAAGCCACCACGCAGAAATTAAAAAAATACCTACATACAACATCTTATTCATTCGAGAAGCTGCGACATCAATTACGCGGCACGATTACGTTAAAAAGTCACGTTCGAGATTTAAATGACTTTGCGACCCATCGTAGGGCCTAATGAATCAAAAAAGCATTTATTCAAAATCGTTCCTTTTTTTGTTAACTTTTTTTAAGCATTTGACAACTTATTTAAAAAAGTAAATATTTGTATTTGGAATGACTAAGGGTTTTGTGCCTTGTTAGTTCGAAGCTTTTTGTGATGATTAATTTGAAAGTTTCTATTTGGTATGTCAACTCTATTGAATATAAAAGGATCCATAAAATAAATTGGGTACTTATGTACCTACGGGATGCTTAACTATTCTCAGTTTGAAGTTTTTACTTTTGGTTAATACTTTTTTCTATTAGGTACAAAATAGAATAGGTACTCTGTGTTTTGGTAAGTACTTAAAGGTTTTTGACAATCGAACATTATTTAGACTTTTCCCGCCATTGATCTCTTATATCTCTCTTATGTCTCTCTTAGATAATATCTACTTAGATTGACTGCTATTTTCATGAAAATTCGAAAAACTACATTATCAGGAGTGCGATTTTTGAAACTCATACTTTGAACTCAGTAGTTGAAAATGTCAATATTACTATGGAGATATGCATCTTTCTACTGCTGATTAGACTTTCAAAAATCATGCTTCAGGAGTGCGATTTTTGAAAGTCAAATCAGCAGTAGAAAGATGCATATCTCCATAGTAATTTTGACATTTTCAACTGCTGAGTTCAACGAATGAGTTTCAAAAATCGCACTCCAGGTGTGATCGTGAAAATCGTTCAGTTTGATGATCTGAAAAACCCCTTACAGTATACAGGGTGTAACAAAACACCCTAGTAATATTTATAGGGGTAGGTAACTATAGATCAACAAACTGAACAACTTTCACTAAATGGGGCCAACATCGAGAAAAGACAAAAAACTCTGCTATCCCATACATTTGAGTCGAGTAGGTACTGCAGTTTTGTATGAAACAACAGGTGTTTTTATCTTGTCTCCATGGTGGCTCCATGGTGAAATTTGTTTAGTTTGATGGTCGAAACCAGTGCTTTTAGTTTCCTAGGGTTTTTTGTTACACCCTCTATAACGCATTTAAGTTTACACTCTGTATAGTTTTACTGCTCCAAGCTCCTTAACAATAAAGGTACTTAATTAACTCTCTGACGGCTAACAGAGCTATAATGCTTAATTACTATCGTTGATCTCGTTAGACTACACTCAATTTGCATAACTATACCTAATGATCATATATCATTTTAAAATCAGACGGATAAATTATCACCTTTCAGAAATTGATCTAAATTGGCCATCCAGCAAGACAGAAAATTATGACGTAACCATTGACTTACCAACTACTAGACGTAGGGTCCGCGTTCAAAAGTGTCCGAACCAAAAGAGCACCAAAACGAACCAATTACGCGACAGTCTTCGTTTGATCGGCTGACTAATCGTGCTCCGTGCCCCGATGGGGGAATGGGATGGAAAAGAATTTCAGCATTTAATGTTTATATTACTACACGTACTTAGGTTTGTGTAGTTTAGTCTTGGACACTTATTTCGAGAATTTTGTACTAGACCTGGCGTCCATAATATTTTGCGTCAATGCATGTAACTAAAGCTATTTAACCTTGACTCTAAATCGATTCAATTGAATCGATTCGATTGTGTCAAAATCGTGACTCGATATGTATCATCAATCTTCAATTTGCTATTGATTAATCGTTCAAACGTTCTTGATTTACAGTCGTTTAATGTCGGAATTTTATTATGAACTATTTATTAGTAGGTATAAATGGTAGCCGTTTTGTTCAAGGTGCAGTTTAAACGAATAGAATAGGCAAAGGCCTTCTTTTGTATCCTCCAGTAAGGGTCTTTTATTCCTACTAAGTACCTAATGTTAGAGCGGAGAAGAGCGGATATGCTTAGCGCCTAGGGTGTTTCCATTGGAGCGGAATGGAGATGAGTGGGGCGGAGTCTAGCGGAGCGGAGCGGAGATGTGTGATGCTCACATGTCCTCTCGACCCCGCTCTACTCCGCTCCGCCCATGCCCATATCAGCTCCGCCCATCTCCAATGTGATTGCGCCATAACAAAGTCCGCTTGAACCACTGAAGCTTGTTGTCCACTGAAGTGGTTCAAGCGGAGCGGCGTCCACCTTTCGTATTCTCAGCTGAGCGGAGCGGAGAAGAGATTTGTAAAATGACGAAAACCTATTGGTTGTCCGCGACACATCTCCGCTCTTGTCCGTTCCGCTTTGGTGGATTACGAAACATAAATTTGAAATCCCTACCAAGGTTGAAACAATAAATTTTATGGATTAAACTTTTACGAGTATCTTGAAAATGGTTCAATAATTATACCTAACATAGTTCCTCAGGGAACAATTTATCCCCAAACATAATGCTTGGAGATGGCATATTATCCGTAATATGAATTTTTAGGAAAGTGGATCGCTATTTTTCACCTTTATTAAAAATCCATCCTTTCGAATTCGCTATCCAAATAAATCTAAAACAACTTCCCACACCTGCTTTCCACCTGTCACAAAAAATTTCACTTTTGTCCGTTTCGTGACGGTAAGATTTGTGACAGAGCAAGTTGTCACGTTCGGTGCACGACTAGACCGTTCTAAATGTGTCATCTGTCATCACGCCACGTACGGCTGTCACGAACTGTCGTTAAGTTAGCAATGATCTTTCTGGCAGAGTCAAGGTTCCGAAGGTTAAATGATGGTTTTTAAGGTTCCGTACCCAAAGGGTGAAAACGGGACCCTATTACTAAGCCTAAGTTGTCCGTCCGTCCGTCCTACCTATTTAGGGCTGTAGCTTTTCACAGAACATGCGTTATTACTGCGGATTTGTTAATAAACACGAGGAATAAACATGGAAAAAAGTTACAACTTGGGGGGGAGGGGGGGTTTCAACAACAAACTAGTTTTTATCAACGTTTTTTCTTCACGCTCTATCGTGAAAACGGTAATACATAAAATCGTCAAACTTGGTATGATTATGCAAGCGCAAACTCTACAATGTAACAACAAATAATAAAAACCGACAAAGTGAGAGTCGGTCTCGCGCTAAAGATACGGGATTTTTTTTTAATATTTAATATGTTGTGTTGTGGTACGGAACCCAGGTGCGCGAGTAGCCCGACTCTCACTTGGCCGGTTTTATTATTCGAAATAAAGTAGATTACTATTATAAATCAGGGATACACTGATATACTTATGCATAATAGTTATGGAAACATGTATATTTTCTAAACTGATATTGTTGTTTACAGTCGACAATCACGCGCACCTCGCAGCGTGTACTCATATAGAAGTGCAGTGGCGCCCTCTGTAGCATCTACGCACCGCTCCAAAGTATCCAGAAAGGTAAGATTTTCAGTTTCTTGGGTAATTTCTTAATCTGTTCTGATTCTAAAGATTGTGAAACGTTCTAAATCCAAAGCCTGATGAGAAAAAAATCCTCGCCATGTTGCTTAAAATCATTGGAATTGGAACTTATTTCTTTTATTCTATATTGTTAATAATCATAAAGGTTACCTCTTTGATTAATTAAATGTCAAGATAGAGCCTCACTCTTCTAACGTACTAAAACAAACGGGCCAACTTTCTTATGTTGGTGTGCGTGAGGCGACATACAACTTATCTCTGTGTGCGTGTATATCGCATAGTGCCCTAGACTTGGGTGATATGTTTTTGACAGTCTATCTTGACATATAAGTTATCAAAGGGTTACCTATAGTCGACTGTAGCGCCCCCAAAGCAGTTTTTTAAATATTTATGGTTAGTTTAGAATATAGTATTTAATTCCAAATTTATTTTCTCATTTATAAACTTAGTTTTGTATTCGCTTATAAATATAATTCCAAAAACCAAGGACAAAGACTTTGTTAGAGAGATAGGGCAGCGAATGAGGACTAAGGGGCCCGGACCCACGCTCGGGAGCCTTTCTAGTACAGAGAATTTCTTTGGCCATCCAGAGGGGCAATGCAGCCAGTATCTTTGGGACCTTTGAGCCGGGGATGCGAAGGGCAGTGCCTTTAGATTAGTTAGTGATAGTCTGACGAAGCTTGCATGCGGATTTTATCTGGTGTGCTGCCATTGACGAAGCTTGTAGCGGATATACAATGTGTTAATAAATAAGCGCAAAACCTCATACACCCCAACTGATTTATAACAAAATAATTAGATTGAAGCAATAATTTCATTATTTTATAGTTAAATTTAAAGTTATCTACATTTTAAGTTTTCTTGTAAAAATGATTTGTTATCATTTCAGCAATGAATGAAAGCGCTAGCGTGCTCATGGATACATTTTAAGAATCTTGTTTTGGTAGTAAGTAGGATGAGAGTGCCTGAGCGGTGGGTTGAGATCGAGTTCAGTAAATTTTAAATTTCATAAATAAATTATTTAATATTTTGAAAAAAATTACCTATGTTGAGAACATGATAATTCGATTCTGTTCTAGATTCTAAACAAACTACTTTCTAGTTTTGCGTTAATTCATTAACACGTTGTAGATGTATGTGATTAAGATTTGACGAAGCCTGCGTTGCGGATTAGATTATTTTTGGTCTATTGCTTTGAATTTGAATAAACTTGACATTTTATATTTAAAAAAAAAACCAAAAAGGTTATCCGGATTTTTCACTACTATCTTATCTCTAGACTAAGCATACCATTACTACACACTTCTTATATTACTACACATTATTATACACTTGGCTGTCACTTCATGCATATCGGAAAAACTCACAAGAATAAGTAAGCAGGAATACACCATTGCCTAAATTTTCTGCCACACTTTCTACCAAGAAGGGTTTGGTAAAAATTGGTGTGGGGCAGGGAGTGTCCGTACTGTATGTAATACCTACCATCCCACACAGCACAGAATATCTGCTAGATATTTTGTACACTCAGATATTTTGTAGACAATTGTAAAAAAGCATATTATAAACTGGATGATCTAAATGCTCGGGTCTGAGTGTCACTAACTTATACCGTATAGTGTGTAACTTATACTGCTTAGTTTACTGTATAGTATCATTTATTTAATTAAATAGACTATGTATTACTGTGTACAAATAACCTTAGCTTAAGAATTTATATTGTAATAGTCATTAAGTCGTGTTATGTTGTAGAGTTTCTGGCCGCATCTTCTCTTCAGCGACAACACGTTCCGACGCATTGGTAGCTTAAAAAAAGAATTGACGTTTAATAAGTGTGCTTCAAGCTCCTATATTGAATAAATTATTTAGACTTGACTTGTATTGACAATTGTGCTGTTGGGGATGCTCTATCGTACACCTTTGTCTGGTGGGGTGTCAGAGTTCTAGAGTGGAGACCGCGAACTGGTAGCTTAGCGATTGGATGAGGAAGGCCGAGGCCAGAGTTTTGTGGCGCGCCTTGGGAGAGGCCTATGTTCAGCAGTGGACGATGATGGGCTGATGATGATGATGATGATGATGACACCTTTGCCTATCATATCCCCTAACATCCCTGAACTTAAATTTCAGGCCGGAGTGAAAGTGGACGCGATGGCAGCCCCAAACCCTTTCTGCCCCAACGTGAAGGGCATGTGCTGCCTGATGCTGCTTCTCAACCTGGGTCTCATACTCGTCACCCTGGGCTTCGTCATCGTCCTACAGTTCTTCGAACCACTTTTTGTTTGGTTAGTATTTTTTGGAACGTGCCCGGATATGCCCGACCCCATCTCCCATATCAGGGTACAATGGTTTATAGACCTAGGATTTATGATGGTTTGAAATATGCAAATTCAATTGGTTACATTAAAATCAGTTGTTACATTAAATTCAAATGGTATCACAAATAGGAAATCCTCCATGGAAAACTTGCGAATCTGCAAAACTTGCATATTATCCGCCCTGAGCACGGGAAACGGTCTCTTAATGGCTCTACTTAATATGATTTTTATACTTTTATATGATTTAACATACAAAAATGTTAACAAATGTTTAAAAATATAATTATATTATCAGCGGGTACAGAATAAAAGAACACTTAAAACAGTTATTAGGCTCCCCTGTAAAATATGAAACGAAATATTGGTGGTTCAATCTAGGTATCAATTCTGCATCATCTAATAAGCGTAATCGAATATACAGGTGAAATTAATGTTATTAGCATCCTTTTAAACTAAGAGTCTACCCATCAAACTGAACAACTTTTACTATGGGAGCAAACCGATCGGAGCAAAAAACAAATCAGCTTTTCCACACTAAACTACAATGCCTACTCGACTCAAATGTATGCAGCTTTTTTTGTTGCTCCGATCGGTTTGCTCCCATAGTTAAAGTTGTTCAGTTTGATGGGTAGAATCTTAGTTTAAAACGATGCAAATGATATTAATTTCACCTTGTATAAAAATCTTGTGTCACGTTGTTTGTTGTCGCGCTCCTCCGAAAAGGTTTGACCGATTTTATGAATTTTTTTATGTATATTTGATAGATATGAGAATAGGTCGTACCTAAAGTAGGTATACCACGTACCATAAAAATGCCTCCATAACTCCAAACAACATCTATAACTCAAAAAAACCTTAAATAATGTACATAATTGTAAAAACACCTCGATTTACTACCCTTTACTACAGGTTAAACCTATTTAAAAACAAGTATTAAAAAATTATAAAAACGAAAAGTGAAATTTATTCCGAATGCGTAAATGCGCGCTGCATACAAACGAAGTCTGGTGATATTTTCAATACTAACCAATTATAGTCAATTAATTTTTTCAGAAAAAATCTAGAAACTAATCTCTATGCTTGTATGAAGTCAGATTTTCGTTAAAATATACAGTTTTAATGCTAGGATTAATTTAAGATTTGTATGGAAATCTTTGAGGCACTGTAACTTTAAAACTATACATTTTAACGAAAATCTGACTTCATACAAACATAAAGATTAGTTTCTAGATTGTTTCAGAAAAAAAATCATTGATTTTAATTAGTTAGTATTGAAAGTATCACCAGACTTCGTTCGTATGGAGCACATGGCAGAACTTCCAGAGCAATCGTCATATCACACTATTTCTGAAAATGACCGTATAGAGATCGAAAAACATTTCTAATGTTAAAAATATCTTGGTAGGAAAGATGTCACGAGACAGTAAAAAAAGTTCCAAAATTACAATAACCGTTACGAACTTTATTCTTTTTAAATCCAAAGTGTTTTTTAATGTTCTTGCGAACAATTGTCCGCTCGCTGATTCAATAGTCGTGATGTGAAGACCGCATACGGCCTAGATTTCAGATTCCTATGTTTCAAGTGTCACAGGTTAAGTTTGTGGGAATTTATAAAATTGAAAAGTTTAAAACCTTAAAGTAGGTACGACTTTGTTTAGGCAATTGAATGGAAAGAATGCCATTGTTTATTCCGTTCTAATGTCCCGTCCTTTGTTGTTTTTAGTATAATATTATTTTTACTTATACTATAGGTACTTCATTCCAAATAAGGACGAGGAGATTTTCCGATTCCTAATTTAGCTTTCTGGCCAATTCTGATTACCAAATGTAATTAATTTATTGGGTACATTTACTATCCGACATATCTTGGACGTTACTAAAGCTGTTCTAAGAATAAGTGAGAGGAAGTGTTTCAAATCTGTTTCTGTAATGCACTCACATGTAATTCACTTGTATCCATCAATTGAATAACTCCTAGGTCCTGTAAAGGCTGGCCAATTGTTTTATAAAATACTAAAGTTTACCCGTGATTTCGTTCACAAATTAGGTATATGCCAGATTTTAAGTCAGATCATAAGACATCAAACAAAAAAGTTTCATCAAAATCGGTTCAGTAGTTTTTGCGTGATGCTCGCACAAATTGGGTGATTCGGAGTTAGGGTCACCTAAAAACCATATCATAACTTTTTTTTATGTCTTCAATGTTCGGTCACTCTTGTTACAGTTTTATAATAGTTAAGATAATAATTTTAGATATGTTAAATTAAGGACTTAAACAAGTTCACTACAAATTTTCGCATACTTACTTTGACAGTCAATGCCGGTCGGGCAGTTTCCCAAACACTTAATAGATCTCGTGTATACAGGGTCCTTCTTAATATGCTGACAGTTTTTTAAGGGGATGACCAGACCATCAAACTGAACAATTTTCTCTATGGTACCAACAACGAAACCGCGAAAAAAATTCTGCTGTCCCATACAGTTGGCTCGAGTAGGTTTGCAGTTTTGTATGGAAGAACAGATTTTTTTTTCGCGATTTCGATGTTGGTGCCACAGAGAAAGTGGTTTATTTGATGGTCTGATCACCTTAAAAAAGTGTCAGCATATTAAGAAGGACCCTATACAAGGTGTTACAAAAGTAAAAATAAATATTTCAAACTTTTAAAGGGGTTGTTTAGACCATCAAACTGAACAACTTTCACTAAGGGGCCAACATCGAAATCGCGAAAAAATAAATCAGCTGTCCCATACATTAACCTTGAGTAGATTTGCAGTTTAGTATGGAACATCAGATTTTTTTTTCGCGATTTTGAAATTGGTCCCATAGTGAAAGTTGTTCAGTTTGATGGTCTAAACCACCCCCTTAAATGTTTATTTGTATTTTTGTAACACCTTGTATGCATCGACATAGATGGGCTTATAGCATTGCGCGTAGCACGCTCTGTCATCGATACAATGTAGGGCAAGTTTTATGCTCGTACAAAGCTGTAATCAGTTCTAATAATATGAAACTATTATTAAATAGCTCAATTTTCTTTTTGTTTCAGGATCCTAGGCATAGTCTTCCTAATCTTCGGCTTCATCACACTCCTTGGAAGTCTCATATACTGCGTGGTTCTCTGCAGGGAAAACCCATACCCTCGTTACCCTGATGATTTCTACTGGAAACATCACTGGTCCAAAACGATAGGGCCTTCGGAAATACACTACAGTGCCAGTGAAAAGCCGTATAGACAAAATGGACACAGCAATAAGTATAATGGTAAATATTCCGACAGGGAAAGCGCTAAAGGATATTCTGATCGTGAAAGTAAATTGAGTAGGTACTGAAAATGATTATTTTAACTTTTGAAGCGCATCTTTAAATAAAAAGTTGGGGAAAACGCGGGTTAAATAATTGCCGGTAATTTGGGACGGATCGAATTTGAATCAAGATTTAACTTTGTAATATTTTGTGATAAATGTTGGTGTTTTTTTATCAAATAGCTTCACTAATTCATTAATTTATATAATTATATGTAAAATTTGATGATGTTCTGTAAAATATTGTCACGTACCTAAAATCTAGTAACAACTTTGTAATTAAATGTTTTCATTAATGTTCGTGTATTTAGTTATATGCATATATTTTAATGTAAATAATGTACTTAATTAATTGTTAAGACAACACTGAAGCGAATGCCATATTAATTATTATTTACCTAATATATGAAAAAGAATGGTTTATGTAAAATCTGTTTTATCAAAATAATATATCTTTCTATGCATTTTGGCAGGAAATAAATGAATTTATTATATCAAATAATTAAATAACCCATTGTCAAATTAAGTCTTAGATGGTTTTAATGTGACTGTAAAATTAAAGAATTATTTTAATAAATAATAATTACCAATACAGACGTACTTTTTCTGAATACATTAAAATGTATGAAACCACTTATCAGTTCCCAATCAGTTCAACACTTTCTTATCCTAAACATTTTATTATTAAATAATTCAAGAAAAATTTATAAAATAAAAAATTCTGTCAGAAGTGGGATTCGAACCCACGCCCTCAGAGAGGACCAGAACGCCCGACCCGCTCTCCGCGGGCAAGTTGCCTTGAGTCTGGCGCCTTAGACCGCTCGGCCATCCTGACATATGCTGCCGGCGCCAAATTAGCAACCAGCTTCTACGCAGCGATAGCATGCTTAAAAATTTATCGTTTCGCTACATTTTCATATTGTTACGCAAATTATTGTAATCAGCATTACTCTACTTAGCAACCATGACATTCCCAATGAGAGTAGATTATTTAAAGTTACGCAATATTATAGGTATTCTAGAATTAATAGCCGTGCGTTAATATTAAGTGGTGAACATAACTTTCCATCAGTTAATGTAAATTTATTTATATGGAAAAATTTCGATAAATACAGGGTCCTTCTTAATATTCTGACACTTTTTAAGGGGATGATCAGACCGTCAAACTGAACAACTTTCTCTATGGCACCAATATCGAAATCCCGAAAAAAAAATCTGCTCTCCCAGACATTTGGCTTGAGAAGGTTTGGAGTTTTGTATGGAACAACTGATATTTTTTTCGCGATTTCGATGTTGGTGCACTAAAAAGAGATTGTCGCAACATACGTTATTTGTTGTGTGATTGCAACTTATAAGTATATCGGATAAGTGGCTGCATATTTAGTGATAATTGTGGATGTTTCGATCTCCGATATGGTATATTAGATTAATGATATTTTCAGTACAAATTTCGTGGTAAATTCAAAGTATCCTAGAGGATCAGTACACACGGCGACACATCAAGCTACGCAAAACCAAAATAAGCTGGCCGCGCGAAGGTAGATTAATGTATAACGTCGCGCGGCTAGCTTATATTGGTTTTGCGTAGCATGATCTGTCGCCGTGTGTTCACAATTTAGTGAACAAATTTAATCAATATTATAAGTCGGTATTTGTGTAAAAACAATTAATCTATCCGGAATTATTACTTCAAAAGCCTATACTAACCTAACCTAACCTATTCCCAATCTGTGATGAAGTAGAGATTATCTTTAATTTCTCTTAAGATGTCACACAAAAAGTCGCCGACCCGCCGACATTGTATGTGAGTTCGGTGTGGATAGACTTGTCGGTGGCGTGTATCCGCGCTGGCTTCCGGGCGACATATCGGCAGGTCGGCGACTTTTGTATATACACCTTAACGCATTAAATAGAAAAAAAGAAGAGATTTTTTAAATTATTCATTTATTTACAAATCGTAATTAACAAATTACCGAGACATTGTTGAAGAAACAAAAAGTTAAAGAAAAATATTAACAAGAGCATCCAACCAATGCATTATCATTTCATATCAATTTCGACATTTTGTAAAAATCTATTGACAGAACAAATTATCGGAAACATTCGATCATTTATAAAAAACTACATAGACAATCAACTCCAAAAATGGCGGAACCAAAAATTCTTTCAAACAAATATCTGAGTATAGATGATAAAGTTATATAACTATAGTCTATAACTTCATACATTTATGAAAAACTGTCAAGAAGAGGTAAGCATGTGGCATACTGAGTGCGAGTGAGACAGGAATACACCATTGCGTATACTGTAGTATCTCGATGACAGTAAACATGTAAATACGAGAACATTTTTGAAAAGATTTTACAGGAGATCGTTCATATAGTTTTTTACTAGTAATTGATACAGAAAATACTAATTTCATACACGTATGGAAACAGAAAAATGGAATGAGAGCATATCATTTGAACGACATTACAAATTAAAACACTAAAACAATTAGTACGACAATAAATATTATTAAATTGTAATAAGTAACAAAATGCCTTAATTTGAAATGAATAGGCGTAAATAATTAATCAGAAATATTCAAATATCAATTGTTACAACATTTCATCTCGTCGGGCTCATGTGATTATCGTGGTGTTTAGATAAGAGTGGCCTCGAAAGGCATGACCTATAACTCTTCGAATCTAATGTGTGCGAACGTTCACACTTGTTTATATTAACGTAATTGAAATACTAGAATGCGTCCGGTGCGGAGCTTTGTGATTTGTATTACTTGTTTGTAATCTTTGTTTTGTTTATATAATATTGTGAGGTCCTGAGATGTTTTGGTTCAGACTTTTGGGTAGAACTTTTGTGACGCTTGGCGAGTAAAGACGTACGAATATATTTGATCAAACTAAAACTAAGACAGTTTCATTAAAAAGCTATCCTGACCCATCTTCTGTTTCACTTCAGAAGTGGGATAAAGGACTATGTCTGGCCCATATATAAACGGTTTGGGCAAGCGCCGACGTTCTGTTTCATCGTCGACTGATGAAGATGAAGAACAAAACGAGATTTTTTTTTTCTGAGAAGCCTGAATCTATCGTCGCACCGACGAAGAGACTACGTGTTACTACTACAGATGCGGAAGTGATTCCAAAGTTTCGACCGGATGACAAGGCAAGCAACGTGACTGGTTGGTTGCATAAAATAGACCAACTTGGGGACGTCTACGGTTGGGACAGCAAAGATCGGCAATTTATCATGCAAATTCGCCTTCGTGGGTCTGCACGCGAGTGGTATGACGATTTGGAGACTTATGATTTAACCTGGGAAGAATGGAAAGAAGCCTTACAAATAGCTTTTCCCCGATCCACCGATTATGTAAATAAACTGGAAGAAATGTTAGCAAGAACGAAGACCGAATCTGAGACAATGACGAAGTATTATCACGCGAAGTTATCTCTACTCAAGAAATGCAACATAGTAGGAGAAGCAGCCATTTCCTGTATTATACGAGGCCTTCCAATGGAATTGAGAGCCAATGCTAAGGCATACCAGTGCGATAAGCCAGAAACCTTATATTATGGCTACTTGTCGTCGCTAGAAAATTATAAACGAGTTGAAACAGTTAGCACGATGCGGAAATCTACGTGGAGAAGAGGCACATATGGAAGCTACAATAATCCTACAACTACAAGTTTGCCTCCTTCAGCGAGCTCATCCAAGCAGTTACTACCGAAGATCTGCTACGCGTGCCGAAAACCTGGACACGAGGCAAGGGACTGCAATACTTCGCCGCAACGCTGTGAGGTGTGCCAGCGCATCGGGCATGCTGCTGCGAGTTGCTGGTTTGCAGCGGGCTCTTCACAAAAACCACTAATTAAGGTCAGTAACGTAATGGTTGTCACATATAATGTATATCAGGACTTATATAAGAGAATAATACATGTTAACGGCTGCGAATTAGTAGCTTATATAGATACAGGCAGTAAATTGAATATTCTTACGGCTATACAGGCTAAACACTTAAATTTAGAAGTTATTCCATCCACGGTGATTATGAAAGGATTTGGTGGTACTCAACTTCAATCACTGGGTGCTTCAAATATAGATGTGGTTATAGATGATGTCATATTGAAAGGTGTGGTCGAAATAACAGATTATAATCTATGTGACGTAGACTTGATAATTGGGCAAACAATGATAAATCAAGATAATGTTAGTTTGGTTACGACGGCAGACTCTGTGACTTTTGTAGCTACATGTGGTTTGGAAAACATGCTCGCGGATATACATTTAACCACATCTGACTATAAAACAAAGTTTCCAATTTATCTTAAGTACGATACAATCCTGCCAACTATGAGCTATGCATATGTAGAAGTGGATGTTAATTTTCCATGCAGTGAACAAGATGTTACTCTACTGACACAGGCAGTGTGTTATCAGTTAGGAGAATCATCATATTATATCCCGCCAGGCATTATAAGTTCGAAGCAACAGTATTTGAAAGTAATTAATGTAGGCGATGATTCTATTGAGTGGAAGGCGAACAAATTATTAGCCAGGGCAGAATTAATAAATCAAAGTCAAGCGACCAAAGCACATAAAGTACAACCAGTGAACCAAATTTCAGAAGCTAAAAAGACCAATATCACACTAACTGACATAGATGTTGGACAACTTGAGCATGCGGATAAGGACCGGCTGTTGAATCTACTCAACAAATTTGTTAATTCTTTCGCGTTTACTACAAATGAGTTAGGATGTACAGATTTAATCGAAATGCATATAAAAACCATAGTTGATCAACCAGTTTATTTTAAGCCATACAGACTGTCGTATAAAGAAAACGAAATCGTGAATACAAAAGTTCAAGATCTTATTGAGGCGGGTATAGTCCGAGAGTCCGTATCAGAATATGCTAGTCCTGTAGTATTAGTCAAGAAAAAAGGTGGTGACTATCGACTGTGTGTCGACTATCGAGCTTTGAATGCACGAACTGTGAAGGATCGTTTCCCGTTACCTCACATAGAAGATCAAGTGACACGGCTTAGTGGAAAATTATTTTACACCACTTTAGATCTCGCTCAGGGCTATTACCAGGTACCCATGGCTGAAGAGTCCATAAGTAAAACTGCGTTCGTGACTCCTTCCGGACAGTTTGAATTTTTGAAAATGCCTTTTGGGCTTGCCAATGCACCCGCAGTGTTTTCTCGATTAATACGAATGACCTTACGAAGCGTTGCCGAAGATATAGCGCTATACTTAGATGATCTGATGATCCCTTCTATTTCTGTCGAGGCAGGACTGGAGCTGTTAGGAAGGGTTCTCCAACTGCTCACTGACGCAAATTTGAAACTAAACCTCAAGAAATGCTCTTTCCTTAAGAAAAGCGCTAACTATTTAGGACACGAAATTACCGCCGGAACAATACAACCGGGCCAAGCGAAAATAGATTGTGTAGCTAGATACAAAGCGCCTAGGAATGTACATCAGATAAGACAATTCATTGGCCTGACGTCATATTTTAGAAAATTCATTCGTGGATTTGCCGAAATTGCACGACCACTTACGGAACTAACGAGAAAAGAAACTGAATGGCGATGGGGCCCTGAACAACAGTCTGCATTTGAAACTCTTCAACAAAAACTTATAGAGCGTCCTGTACTGGGAATTTACGATAGAAATGCAGAAACTGAGATCCATACTGACGCCAGCAGAATAGGACTGGGAGGAATACTTATCCAGCGTGGAACGGATGGTTGCTTAAGGCCAATAGCATACTACAGTAGAGTCACAAGTCAAGAAGAACAGTTTTACCACAGTTACGAACTTGAAACCCTTGCTGTGGTGGAATCATTGAAACGATTCAGAATCTATTTGACTGGGATACATGTTAAAGTAGTAACAGATTGCGCGGCGTTACGCACAACTCTTCTCAAAAAAGATCTAATTCCTCGTATAGCCCGCTGGTGGCTCACCATTCAAGACTTTGATTTGGAGATAGAATACCGCCCGGGCGAACGGATGAAACACGTGGATGCTTTGAGCAGAAATCCCGTTTCAGACACAATACTATTAATTGAAGATTCAGACTGGCTACTAACTTTACAATTGCAAGATGATAATATTCAAAGCATATTGAATCAAATCCGCGGAGGCACAACGAATAGGGATATCACAAACAATTATGTTATAAAAAATGACATTTTGTTTAGGAAAACCCTAGCAGGTGAACGATTTGTGATTCCAAAATCAGCAAAATTTGGGTTACTTCAGAAATTTCATGATCAGATAGGACACCCCGGTTTCAATCGATGTGAGCAAGTCATTAAAGATCAATTCTGGTTCCAAGGCACGACACGTTTTATACGCAAGTACGTAAGCTCTTGCTTACGATGCGCGTATGGTAAAGGGAACCATGGTAAACAAGAAGGAGAATTACACCCGATCAACAAGGAACCTGTTCCAATGCACACATTACATGCTGACCACCTTGGTCCATTCGCTAAGACGCGGAAAGGAAATACTTACATTCTTGTAATTATCGACTCATTTACTAAATTTGTGTTTGCGAAATCGGCGAAGAGTTGCAGTTCTGTTGAAACAATTAGGCTCCTCAAAGATGTATTCAATTTATTTGGAAATCCGCATAGAGTTGTTACTGATAGGGGCAAAGCATTTACAAGCAGATATTTTAAACAATTCGCAGAGGAAACGCAATTCAAACATGTTTTAAATGCTATAGCTAGCCCTCGTTCGAACGGACAAGTGGAACGCGTAAATCGAACGCTCCTTAATGGTCTCAACACAATGTCGGAGAGCGAATGCACGTGGGACGAGAAGCTATCTGATGTCGTGTGGGGCATAAATAATACTCCTAATACCACAACAGGCATTTCACCGTTTAAGCTCATGTTTGGACACGCTAATTCTCGTCTACCAGCTTACCCTAACTCAGTCCCGAATAATCATAACGCTCAGCAAACGGAATTGCAAGTACGCAGATCAGCTGCCAAAGTTCGTATTGACCGCAATATGACACTAATGAAGAAGAGATTTGATAGCAAACATAAGAGGTGCAGTAAATATGCAGTGGGGCAGTTCGTCTTGTGGAAAGGCGGAATCGCTAGGGACCCTACCGCGAAAGTCGCAAGGAAACTCAGTGACCAATATACAGGTCCTTATAAAGTTTGTTCAGCTGACCACTCACTAGACCGTTACACGATCACCAGCATAAAAGGTATGAAAGGTTATAAAAGATTTAATGCTGTAGTCTCCGGTGAAGTACTCCGTCCTTATAAGCCAACAGTATCTGATGATGACACGTCTGGTAGCGACCATGAAGTAGATAGAGACGACCTCATTGATTTGTTAGAAAGCTAAATAAATGTATTTTTATAATAATGAGAGTAAGAATAGCTGTCAGCAATTACAATAAACTGCCAAATGTTTGAATTTTATTTCTGATATAGTTTCGATGGTACTAATAAGTTTCTTTATAAACGTAGTGTCTTAATAAATGAATTTTAAATAATAATTATGTATTAATCAGTTCTATTCAAT
This sequence comes from Agonopterix alstromeriana, assembly GCA_963924505.1. Classification (NCBI taxonomy): domain Eukaryota; kingdom Metazoa; phylum Arthropoda; class Insecta; order Lepidoptera; family Depressariidae; genus Agonopterix; species Agonopterix alstromeriana. The sequence continues at coordinate 13,855,260 of OZ004673.1, forward strand.
GACATTATTATAAAATCATCTGATCATAAATCTGTGTGACACAATAGCTACCTCTGAAGACTGTGTGATAACGAATCAGATAATACGAATAAACTGTGTGGACCAGGCACAATACTGTGTGAAGTAGATAGAATAGGTAAAATAGATATTTTGACTATTTCGAGTGAGTGATCGATGTAATTTATAATTGTGTGATTTTTACGGAACTCTGTGCAGGGCTAGCTGTGTGATTCCTACTAAAACCTTCCTGTGTGGAGCATAGCAGAGCTGTGTGATTCAAATGGAACTCTGTGTCGTGCATAAGAACTGTGTGATCCCCTTACACCAACTCAATGAAAATTATTTCACAACTGTGTGATACTGTGTGATATTATAAAATATTCAGATAACTTTGTGAAGCGCAGTTTAGTATTGCGGTGCCAGAGAGTTAGTAGAATAGAATTAGTTAATAGAATTTAAAAATTCCAACAGAGAAATACTGCGCTTGATTATTTTGTCGCAGGTACCAGAGAAAAGCAGCAAGGACGCACAATTCTGAGTGCCGCGCGGTGGGACACAGCGCGGTTGCAGGATGGCCGAGTGTTACAACATTTCATCTCGTCGGGCTCATGTGATTATCGTGGTGTTTAGATAAGAGTGGCCTCGAAAGGCATGACCTATAACTCTTCGAATCTAATGTGTGCGAACGTTCACACTTGTTTATATTAACGTAATTGAAATACTAGAATGCGTCCGGTGCGGAGCTTTGTGATTTGTATTACTTGTTTGTAATCTTTGTTTTGTTTATATAATATTGTGAGGTCCTGAGATGTTTTGGTTCAGACTTTTGGGTAGAACTTTTGTGACGCTTGGCGAGTAAAGACGTACGAATATATTTGATCAAACTAAAACTAAGACAGTTTCATTAAAAAGCTATCCTGACCCATCTTCTGTTTCACAATAGTTAAACGTTTTCGAAAACAAAACGTGTAGTGTGATTATTTTAAATTGGCAGGGATCGAAAGTGAGAAGCCAGTGGTTTCAATCGTCGATAATAACGATAAGCGATGACGCGATATGATCAGTAGGCCTTACCATGAGTTTTCACGGTACGTTACTACTGCAGTTGCGTCGGAAATTTCGTATTGAATTTCGTACAGCGCTCCTAGTGATTACGTCGAGAACTACGTCACCAATTCGTATGGCAGGAATTAGTTCTCGACGTAATCACTAGGAGCGCTGTAAGAAATTCAATATAAAATTGGTGACATTACTACAGCAGTAAAAACTCATGGTAGGACAGATAGTGAAATAAATTAGACTGTTATAGAAAATAAAAAGGTTTTTAAAGGTTTTTTTTTTAAAAATTATTGTTTAGTCTATCTGTTCAAAAAATACGAAACATCCTTTTATTGAATCTAAATATATAAAATGGATGTTAACATACGAAGTTTCGTCACCGTTTGACCGATTGCGATGAAACTGGTGAGTTTTTGTGCGCATGGTCGGGTATGTTTATGATAAAAAAGCCGCATTATAACGCATGCCACCGGGCACAGCTAATAAATTGTAAAATCAAATTAAAGATTGAATAATATTTTTAGAAGATAGTATTTGCTAAATTTTTTAACTATAAATATCATTTCACTGCCACTTTAAAATAATCCTATTATAAATAAGTTTGAAAAGAACATTAGGAAAAGAAATTATTAGATTTATGTACAAATTGTTATCGTTTAGATACATTCATGGACGATATCCAAAGAATGTCCAAAAATTTCGAATCGAGTACAGAAGTGATTCAATAGGCGAGTCGCGCGTCCATTGAACCGTGCGTGAAACCACTTCTTTTGCCAACTGTACATTTAAATGTCACTGGCAATTTGAGCAGGAACGTTCCAGACGTTTTTTTTAAACATTTATTTTAATTTTACTAGGTATTTAGAACTACGTCACATATTAATATTACTTAACAGTAATTGTGCCTTATTTAAAAAATATAACTAAGAGATTTCAACATTCACCGTTCAAGAAAATTGAACGTATGTCGAGTTACTGAAAATGTCATAAAAATGTCAAATTGTATAAAAATAAATTTCAATAGTTGAAGATTCGAATAAGGGGAAGTATAAAATGATAGTCATTTTCAGTAACCCCTCTTGCGGGGGAATTACGGCGCCTAATTTTCGACCCTATCACAATGTGACAGAGTCATTATTACTACTAGATATCTTCCACGTTCAAAATACTGTATCTGGAACAAAAAACAATATGGTTACATTTCTGGTTGGGTTGCGCGTCAAAAATGACTTTCTTCCATGGATTTAGAATGATAAAGGACACCAATCCTCCTTACAAGCATGGAAACACGAAAATTGGCCATAGCGGTCGATAACGTTCAACCTTCTTTCGCATCGATGTTTCAAACTTTAGGTTTGTCCCTTTCTTTCAGAACAAACATGAAATAAAAACAATTTTTTTAATGTTCGTCGTTGATTTAGAAAGAGACAAACCAACAACGACGATGAAAACATACGAAAGGTTGAACATTACCGACCGCCAAGGAGTATTTTCATGATTCACCGCAGACAAGGCAGTCTGTACTCGAGGCATAGACAATACCTATTTCCAGCTTCCTGCTTTCTTCTAGTAGCCCACAGACATATACTCTAGCGATAGACAACCACGTTCAAAAATGCAACATATCTTATGTTATCACATATGATACAGGCGTGAGATCTCTGAACACATACCTCGCTAGTTAATCGCTATCGGATCCATCGCTGAAGGTATATTTCTTCTGCGGCTTGCCGCGCGCGTTAGCACGAGCCGGCGGAGGGGAAGCTTTGAAGTCCTCATCGGACCCCGAGTCGCTGGAGTTCTTCCTCTTTACCTTCTTCTTTGGGTTAGCCTTCTTTTTATCCTGTGAAGGAAGAATGTTTAAAATCTTCATGGGAATAATATGCAGCAAACTAGTTTACAAGTTCTGAAAATCCTCGCCATATTGTACTCACTTGCGACAAGAACTATCTGCTCAAAATATCACTTTGGAATAAATTATGTAAAAAAACCGAATATTTCTTAAAAGAGTTGCTGAACCCGATTTGTGAAGAATAACATAGCCACATAGTGCTTTCCAAGGCGTTTCCTGAAAAATCCGGTTTTGGAGTTAACGCGTTCTTGTCGCAAGAGAACGAAATGTGTTTGAACGAATATGAATATGACTCGCACAAAAAAAAGCTTAGTTTAAATATGATACTGTCATTATCATGACTATACATGACAAAAAATAAATGTCAGGAAGAAGTATAACTGGATGAACGAATGAATGATTCCATTGTGATAGATAGAACCAGATTTTACCAATAAAATAGTTTGGTAACGGAACATATAATGTGTGTGTTAAATTTAATAATAACACTCCACATCTTCAACCATACTATACGATGAGGTTTTTCAGACACAAACGCGCGACCATAATTCTCCGCAAATCTCAGAATGATCAGAAACTATGCTTCAACTACTTGGCCATACAGATGAAAAAAAGTGCGGGCGCCAATTTCTCGTCCAAAATAACGCAAAACCTGGCAAGACTCACCAAATTTTATCTCTAAAATGTTTAGTTCCTGCTTTCTACACATATTGACCACTTTTTGAGATATATCTTTTATGCCGATAGTGACTAAACACGTACCTTTTTACTATCAAATATGCTATCATCCTCGTCACTCTCCAGACTCAGAGCCTTCGCTGGTCGTTTCTTAGGTTTCTCCTTCTTGTCTTCTTTGTCTACATTCATGAGTTTCTTCTTAGGGGCAGCTTTCTTCTTGGGAGGGGGGGAAGCGGGGGGAGGAGCGTCATCTTCGCTTGATGATAAGACGGTGGTGGGGTGAGAATTATTGTTCGGTTTAGGTTTTTGGGATTCTTCTTTCTTTGTGTCTTCTATTAGGGAGTCGAAGAGGCAGTCTGGAATGAAGATGTGTAAGAATTAGATGTTTTATTGAAATAGGTACAAATAAATAGCTTTCAGTCAGATGCTAACTGTCTGACTAGAAGCCACAATGACGCCACTTTCAACGACTTTGGTACGAAAATGAAAGCGTCAAAATACATGCTTCAATTTCGAGGCATGTATTGTACCCACTGTCCATTACAAGTGGCGACGGGCTCACTCCCCGTCACACTGGACAGAGTTTCGGTACTGGTGAAACGTGGATGTTCTGTGGTTTCAGAATATCTCTGACTACCCACCCCCTCGGGGAATAAAATCATTTTCATTTGACATTTATATACAGGGTCCTTCTTAACATGCTGACACTTTTTTAAAGGGATGATCAGACCATCAAACTGAACAACTTTCTCTATGGGACCAACATCGAAATCGCTAAAAAAATCAACTGCTCCATACAAAACTGCAAACCTACTTTAGCCAATTGTTTGGGACAGCGGATTTTTTTTTCTCGATTTCGATGTTGGTCGTATAATGAAAGTTGTTCAGTTTGATGGTCTGATCATCCCCTTAAAAAGTGTCAGCATATTAAGTTAGACCCTGTATAGGTACAATAGTAGTGCATAAGCTCGGCAACAGCGGGTAATGGTCGGCTTTTTGCGGTTCTTAGCGATAGTAGGAAATACGAAACATAAATCAGTTTAAGTATGTCACAGATTTCGACGTCTCTTGACGTTTTTGACGTTAATTTACATAACTATATAGTCCTTACGGTACGGCAACGGATTTACTTGCGCAGAGCAACGGACAGGCCCTTGCCAACGGCTTAACGTGCCATCTGAAGCACGGAATCATCATTTGTGACAATCAGGTGATTCATCCTAACCTAATGAACTGGTGGAAAAACGCACAAAGTGAATACACTAGGTGTCCCCCTTGGGAATCGAACCCACAACCTCCGTGTCAAGAGCTCAAAGCTTTTAACTATTAGACAACGGAGGTAGTTTTGTCTTTTGAATAAACAAACTATCTTTACGTACCGGAGTCCATCTCGGCGGGTTTCTTGTTGGCGTTGCGGTTGACGAACTCGTCATCATCATCACTGACGGACATCGCCCGCGGCGCCTCCACGTCAGAGTCCAGCTTGTTCTCGTGGAGCTCCACGTCCGACCCTGAGTCGGATTCCTCATCACCATCCTTGTATTTTTGTACCTGGAAAATTTTATATTAATTATAGTAGCTTTATTAATAACTAGAGTTAACGCGCGCGTATACGTCCGCACAAATTATATACCAGATTTTAAGTCTGAACATAAGCTATCAAACAAAAAAAATTCCATCAAAATCGGTTCAGTAGTTTTGGTGTGATGCTCGCACAAACAAACACACAAACAGACAAACAACACTTCAAAAAAAAAAGGTCCAAACCACATTGTCCGTTATTGTGAAGTTATTTCAATCGTATATTCAATTTATGATTTCACTAGATAAATCTTGTAGAAAAACGAATAATAAGAGACCCATTCCCAGGAATTCCGGGGCGTTAACCCCTTAAGGGTATTTTGCCGTTAGCGCGCTCCATACAAACGTTAACGTAAATCTAACAACATACAAGCATAGATTTTAGATTGTTTTATCAACTTTAATTGATTAGTCTTTAAAATATAACCAGACTTCGTTTGTATGCAGCGCGCATTAGCGTTTTAGGAATAAACTTCTTTTAAGGTAAAGCGGCTCACTTTAGTAGCAGCTCGTCTGGTCGCCTGTCGCTCGCGGGGCGCCAAAATTTCCACCACCTCGGCCTCCGACTCGGAGTGTTCGCCGGAACTACTGCCGCTAAATGTCATCTTCTTCTGTAATACAGCAATACATTTCAAATAAAAAACATGGACTGAAGTAATTATTACACACATAAGAGGGGTTAGAAGTGCAAAGAGGCGCTTTTGCTTCGGAGACGGCTGTCGCCACTTGTCTTCCCGCTCACGCTGCTACAATTACTCAGCCCTCTCGCTCGCACCACGCCGCGCACCTTATGGTGTTATGCTAATCATTGCATAACCTGTGGCGACACGTTCCACGCCTACTTTGCACTTCTAACCCCTCTTGTAATGTTCTATGATTACACAGATTATCTATACTTCATTTCAAAGATACACTTTTTTCTTATTCCTATTTACAGGGTCCTTCTTAATATGCTGACACTTTTTAAGGGGATGATCAGACCATCAAACTGTGCAACTTTCTCTATGGGACCAACATCGAAATCGAGAAAAAAATCTGCTGTACTATTCAAAACTGCAAACCAAAGCCGTTGCAAAGTTGTTGTCGAGCCAAATGTATGGGACGGCTGATTTTTTTTCGCGATTTCGATGTTGGATCCATAGAGACAGTTGTTCGGTTTGATGGTCTTATCATCCCCTTAAAAAGTGTCAGCATATTAAGGAGGACCCTGTATCTTTCTGGCTAATTCTGATTTACAAACATAATTTAATTATCAGAAAGATAGCCTGTTATTCAGACCATTAAATTGGTCATATTTGCACTATGGGACCAACACTGAAATGACAAAAAAAAAATAGAATCCTTCAAAATATGCTGATGGTTTTTGAAGAGGATGATCAGACCATCAAACCAAAAACATCTTTCTCCGTGGGACTGACAGCAATCGCAAAAAAAAACTGTTTCTGCATACAAATCTGCAAACCTACTCAACCCAAATGTATGGAACAGGAGATTTTTTTTTGCGATTTCGGTTTTGGTCCCATACAGAAAGTTGTTCAGTTTGATCTGATCAGTCTCTTCAAAAACCGATCAGCATATTAAGGACCCTATAATTTGTTTTCCTTGATAAAATTTTTGGTTCCATAGTGAATAAATTACAATTTAATAGTCTGAACAGGCCAAAATTTATGCATATCCTCAGGAACACGGCGTAGAGATAGCTACTGTCGCATTTAGCGATGAATCGAAATCGTCGATTATCTTTGCGATTATTTAATGATTATCTAATACCTAGTTAAATTTATATAAATTTATCCGATATCTACTTAAAATAAAAGTGAAAAAAAATCCTAACGCCTCAAATCATCCTTCGTTGCTTCAGAGGGGCCAGTTAGATAAAAACTGAAGAAAAAAAAATAGACTGAGCTCGGAGAACTTACAAATATTATGTTTTTAAACAATATCAGCAAGACTTCAATTTTGATTGCTAATTAATCAATGTTTTTAATCATTTTCGGAATTTCTAAAATGAAATACATACCTACATCATTATCTAACTTTAAAAAAATGGTTTATGTTAGAGAACCTGGTGGATTTGAAATAATCGAAATCGTTATCGTAATCGCTAAGAGATAATCGTTTCATCACTAAATATAAAATACAGGACGTTAACCGCAACCTACCTTCTTAGGTTCCTTCTTGAAGACAAGTTTGGTCTGTTTGAGACTGTCTCCCTTCTCACCCTTGTCCACTTTCTCGGCCTTCTCCGGTTTTTCCTTCTTCACCCGACCTTTGCCTTTCTTCTCTCCGCTTGATGGACTTATACCGACTGGGTCATCCTGGGAACACATTATTAAAAACTTGTTTAGTGTTAGTGAAAGAGCTAATACCGATCAACCAATCTTAAGGGGATGTTGTCACTGATTATCTAGGTCAGGCACATAAAAGAGACCATAGACTATTTTGTTCGAAACCGACCGTGACCAAAAAAACTAATCTAATTAATTCAACCTTTACTTTGGTTGATCGAATCAAAAACAGTGTGATAAGGGATTGTTTTAAGTTGAAGGATGATATAGTAACAAGGATTGAGAGGGGTATGCTTAGATGGTTCGGTCACGTAGAGAGAATGAATGAAAGAAGACTTACGAATGAAATATATCACGCAAAGGTGAGCGGAAGTGTTGGGAGAGGCCGTCCGAGGAAAACATACCATGATCAAATCAATGATCTTTTTCGAAAAGGACAAGTGCGTAGCACCCTCAATCGACGGAAGTGTATGAAAGGAGTAAGAATGTGAATGAGACTAAAGAGGTGTGTCAGAGTCGTAGCGTGTGTCGGTCCGTGATCTCTGCCTACCCCCATGGGACAATGGCGTGAGCTTATGTATGTATTAATTCAACCTTATCTAATTAAGTCTTATGATCGAATCTTCATTAAATTATCATGACTTTTTGTCGCACAAAATGTATGGCTACACAACCTTATTAGTGGATATGGTTACATAAACATATTAGTGGCCCTACATGCTACTTCTATTAAGGTGAAGCCGGGATCTCTATTCTGTTAGGTTAGGTTGCCAAACTTTTCCCTTACGCTTTTTACTTATTACGCCTCCTTTGAGGAAACAAAAAAAAGTTACGCATAATACTAATAATTAGATTTACATTTAGAGGGCAAAAAAAACGGGGCAAAACCTTTCTCGTATCAAATGAACGCGTCCTTAAGGGTATATTTTTAAAAACTTTCTGGAACTTTGTTTTCAGTGATATGCTATTGCATTTGCAGTGTATTATATTTATTATAAACGACCTGCCTTTACTTAAAATTTCAACGCATCGTTTTTTGTATGTTTCATATAAATTATCGAGCAAAATCCGGACACTGTCGAAAAAGTGCTAAAAATGGGGTTACTTTAGGAACATTTTTAGAAGGTTACGTTACACGGTTGAATTTATTGTGTACGTAAAAATAAAGTTTATATAAAACCAAAAACAAGTAATCTTGTTTTTGAAATACGAGTAGGAAACACACAATATTTTTGCAAACATTTTGGTACAATGACACAGTCTGATTACCATACGAAATAGCGAACAAATTAAATCTCTTGACATCCTCTGACAACTGCAATACTATACTTGTTTCTGTTTTTTTTTTCATAGTAAGTCAAGTAATGACGTCAGGAACGAAAATATAGCCATGAGACATGTGGCTATGAGAGTTGCGAAGGAAACTTGTCACATACCGGATCATACTCTTTCTTGGTCTCCTTCTTGATCTTGGCCTTCTCAGCGGCCTGTATCCTCTTGATGAGTTCTTCTGATATCTTGGGCTCCACGCGGCGACCATTGTTCGACGGCTGGATATCGAAAAAGGACTTGCGGTTCTTCTTATTCGCCGCCTAGATAGGTAATGCAATTTAGTGTTTTTGTTTGAAAATCATTTCATAAAGTCAGGCCAATTTAATAGGTCACATTTGACAACTGTCCGTTTTAGCTTCGTAGTGAGGTGACCTGCTTAAAAACATCGATTAAAGTCAATGAATCGATACGGGTTTCCAACATACGTGAATCGAATTATATGTGAATATCGCGATTTGTTGGAACTACGTTTTACTTCGATTTTTTTGGGTTACATCCGTAGTGTTAAAAAAGAAAAAGGGTTCACAGACGCAACATTGTAACGACGTTCAGTTCTTTAGAACAGACATTTTATTATGTTTATAATGGTTTATTAGTGAAAGTAAATCGTAAAATTACCTTCTTTGGTCACTATTACAATAAATATGTAATCGTAATTAAAAAGAGTAAAGCAATTGTGCAGTTCTAACTTCGAAAAAATAAACATTATTCTATGCCCGCCGTTACAAGGTTACGATTGATGAAGTGTCAATATATGTCAAATGTGACCTAATAAATTAGCCCGACTTTAGCACACAACATCGTGAAAACATCGTAAGAAAACCTGCATGCTTCAATTTCGAGGCATGTATTGTACCCACTATCCATTACAAGTGGCGACGGGCTCACTCCCCGTCACACTGGGCAGAAGTTTCGGTACTACTAGTGAAACGTGAAGAGTTTTCAGAATGTCTCCGACTACTCACCGCCTCGGGGAATATAGTCGTGAGCATATGCTATACTTTTTTGTTACATCGTATATTATTTTAATTTTATGCTAATGAGTTTTTCTAATGTACGTAATACCGACTGCTCTCAAACAAGGGCGGACTAAGCACTCGTGTACCGAATGGTTTTATAGAGGGAGGACAAACTGATTGGAGGAGGATTGCTGATTATACAGACTAGATTACGAACTTTATATATTATGTGATGTAAGAGTTTAGGGGAGACCTTTGTCCAGCAGTGAGAAACTGTTTAACTATAGGAACATTCTGTCAGTATTCCCTCCAATATGTCTTCACTTACTTCATGGTTGAGACTACTTAAATTATGGATTAAATAATAAACTTTACCTTCATCCTATCCATCTATACGTAAGCATGAAGGACAAATAACATAAGTATTAAATTATCTTTATTAACAGAATATATATAATTATAATGTAAAAAAAAGACACAAAACATATTAATTAGACTTAACATTTTTCCAGTGTTTATACAACGTGTTATTGAATAAGCGCAAAACCTCATACACCCCAACTGATTTATAATTAAATAATAATTAGATTGAAACAATAATTTCATTATTTTGATTGTTAAGATTTAAAGTTATTCGCATTTAAAGTTTAGAGGCAAAAATGATTCGTTATCATTTCAGCAATGAATGAAAGCGCTAACATACTCTTGGATATCTTTTAAGAATCTTGTTTTGGTAGTAAGTAGGGTGAGTGTACCCGTACGGTGGGTTGAGATCGAGTTCAGTAAATTTTAAATTTTACAAACAAATTATTTTAAATTTTACAAACAAACTATTTAATATTTTGAAAAAAATTACCTATGTTGAAAACATGATAATTCGATTCTAAACAAACTACTTTCTAGTTTTGCGTTAATTTATTAACACTTTGTATAAGAATTTCTTGTTATAGAATTATATCAGTACAAATATCATACTCACCATAGCCTTGGAAGTCTTCTTGTTAGTAGAACTTTCTTCGTCCCTCTCTTTCTGCTCCACTTCGTCAAGTTTCAGCAGGAGCGCGTCGAGGTCGTCCCGCCATAACATCGACGGAGTTTTCGTTCTGAGCAAATAGTCTACAATTATACAGTGTCCACTAAAACGCACTGAACCCGCGTGGTGTAGTATGCAGGACTAACGTCCCAGATATGCCTCTAGACCAGGCACGTCAAACTCAAAGTCATTGACCACACAGAACATTATAAGAGGGGTTAGAAGTGCAAAGTAGGCGTGGAACGTGTCGCCACAGGTTATGCAATGATTTGCATAACACCATAAGGCCTGCGGCGTGGTGCGAGCGAGAGGGCATGAGTAATTGTAGCGGCGTGAGCGGGAAGAGCAAAAGCGCTTCTTTGCATTTCTAACCCCTCTTATAATGTTCTGTGGTGGGCCATGTCCATAATGATAGTAGGATCAGCGGGTCGCAAAGAACATAGAGAAATTAATATGTTTGCATCGATCATAGAACACGACTGTTATTTTAATTGTTGAATGAATAGTTATACTGTGTACTGTCGGGCCAATTTAATAGGTCACATTTGACATCTATAGATACTTCATCAAACGTAACCTTGTAACGGCGGGCATGAAATCGAAGTAAAACGTAGTTCGAACAAATCGAGATATTCACATATAATTCGATTCACGTATGTTTGAAATCCGTATCGATTCATTCACTTTAATCGATGTTGTTAAGCAGGTCACCTCACTACGAAGCTAAAACTGGCAGATGTCAAATGTGACCTATTAAATTGGCCCGACTTTTGTTTATTTGGGTTTTTTGTTTTTCTATCTGCGGAAATCAGCTCCCAAACTACATCTCAGACAAGGTACAGCTGAATTTAAGTAGGGGCATATAAAAATTACGTTAGGGCGTAAGGAAAAGGCTACAGAGATTTCTAATTCGAACTTAATTTGCCAAAATCCTTTTAGAAGAAACCCTAAGAAGTATACTAATTACAAGGTAAAATTTTTGGGACCTTTGTACAAAATTCTACATACTAAACAACAGAGCAGAGCGATCGAAGCGAGGTTGAAATTTTACGCACCATACCTTAAAACGGTGGTAGTACTGGTACATAATATGAGCATGTTTGACATGCCTGCTCTAGACGGTATTCATCTCTTTAAGCCGTAATTTCAGCGTTCACTTGCAAATGCATATTCCTGTCTCGCTCGCACTCACTTTGTATCTCACATGCTTGCCTCTTCTTTTCCATTTTCCCCATTTGTATGAAATGACAGCTAAGTGTACAAGGTGTGCCCAAAGTGATCATTCTGTTTGGTCCGTACCACGATGATCAATTTCCGCGAAATTTTTACGTAACCGGCGCTGAATTCAAACTTCCTTTAATATACTCCTAATTCTGTCCATTCTACTAACACATCCATCCCAACATTAGCAACTCGGCTAAATGCTGTCTTTTTTCAACAATTCGTATACTGGGTGGAATTGAACAAGGGGCTTGCCCGAAAGTTTCACAATCTATAATATTTGTACAAAATTCGGCTCTAAGGAAGTATATTAAAAGTTTCAACCGTTTTAAAGTTACAGCTTATCAAAGTTTGACATAAATCGTTACAACATTATTTCGCTTGCGTCGCCGGCGGGTAGACGGCAGCTTGATCGAAAATGATTTATGTTGATACGAGGTGCATTCAATAAGTACCTAGCCTCATCGCCAGAGGGCGCTGTAGTTTCAAAAGAGTTTTACCACAGTGTAGCACATTCTTTTTTCAAATTTTCATTCCAATCCCTTCATTTGCTTTAATTTGACAACTTATGGAAGCGAACGTGTCGATCGGTTTTACAAAAATGGAAAAAGAGCAATATCGTTCGGTTCCTATTTTTGGAAGGGAAAACGCGCATCGAAATCAAAGAGCGCTTGGATGCTGTGTACGGTGACTCTTCTCCATCGATGGCCACCGTCAAGAATTGGTTCAACGAGTTTGCACGTGGCCGTACGTCGGTTTTTGATAAACCACGTCCAGGTGCACCGAAAACAGCTGCTACGGAGGAAAACATTAAAAAAATCAATGATCTCGTATTGGCAGATCGCCGATTGAAGGTTCGGGAGCTAGCTGAGACTGTAGCCATTTCAGAAGGAACAGTGCATCATATTCTTCACGAGGAACTCGGCATGAGAAAGCTGTCGGCGCGATGGGTGCCGCGTTTACTCACACCGGAAAACAAGCGCAACCGTGAGACCACATCGGAGACGTGTTTGGCGCTGTTTAAGCGGAATCCAGCGGAGTTTTTGCGTCGTTTTGTGACCGTCGATGAAACCTGGATCCACTGGTACAAACCAGAGACCAAGGAGCAATCAAAACAATGGATCCAGACCGGGGAACGTGCTCCAAAGAAGGCGAAAACTGTAAAATCGGCCGGAAAAGTTATGGCCACCGTTTTCTGGGATTCACAAGGTGTGATCTACATCGATTACCTCGAGAAGGGTAAAACAATTACAGGGCTTTACTATGCCGATTTATTGGGCCGATTCGACGCCAAATTAAAGAAAAAACGACCCCATCTGGCGAAGAAAAAAGTGTTGTTTCACCACGACAACGCACCGGTTCACACGTCTGCCGTTGCCATGGCCAAATTGGTCGAATTACGCTACGAATTGCTGCCCCATCCACCGTATTCTCCAGACTTGGCCCCTTGTGACTTCTTTATGTTTCCTAATCTGAAAAAATCACTCGCCGTTAATAGATATGGATCAAATGAGGAGGTCATCGCCGCCACGGAGGCCTATTTTGCAGAGTTTGACAAAAACAATTTTTCGGACGGGTTAAAAAAGTTGGAGCATCGCTGGGCTAAGTGTATCGAACTAAAAGGAGACTATGTCGAAAAATAAATTGCCACTATTCCAAAATTTTCGTTTACTTTTTGTAGGCTAAGTATTTATTGAATGACCCTCGTAGTTATCGCAGTGTAGCCTGTGCCCTGTGTCATGCTCCCTCCAGGACCAAATAGAAGCTTCCCCTCAAGGAATAGAGGTGGCCAAGTATTGGAAAGAGAATGTCTGATCACCTTCACACGAGAAAGAAGAACCAATAGTAATCATTATAAAACGATTACACGTCATTAATATTTTGCGATATTTTTGGCCCCTTGTTCAGTACCACCTAGTGTAAAATGAGTCAGTCAGCGAACATACTTGAGAGCGGTGAGTTCAGTGAGCTTCTGGTCCCTCTGCTTGAGTAGTTCGTCCTTCTTCTCCTTGGTCAACATCCACATGGACATGCCCAGCAGGTAGTTGAACTTCTTAACTTCTTTCAAATTCTGGAACGCTTTCTCTGTAACAATCATAGGTTGTCATAATTCGATACTAGTAACACCAGGAAGATTTTTCCACTCAATCTTCGCGCAGACCAGACCGTCCCTTAATCGTTAATAATTATTAAGATAGTAGGGTATTTTACACTATGTAAGAAAATATATAAAAATTCATGTTTATGATAGATTTCGAAAAAAGTAAACGAGATATTTATTCATAGAAATGCAGTGTACATTTTCTAATTCAATTTTAAAAATCGTCTTTTTTAATATATATTTCAAATGTCTAAAACGCCATTCGCCATGTTTGATTCCGACGTGTCGTCACTCCCATAGTACACAATCTAGATTATCTTGTTACTTGGTCTTTCGCAGTCGTATTGTTTACTAACGGAGTGACGTCACGAGCAGAAACAGCATGGCAGCTAGTTTCCGTGCGAAAATTCAAAATCATACATAAAAAATAGTTTTATGGCATTTTTCGGCATTATTATTAGTGGTTCATTACGATCTCGGGATTACTTTAAAACAGTTTTCAAAAAAAGGTGTAATACCCTATTATCAACGTATATTTATCGTTAATAATTATCGTGATAATTATCCTTTCGAACCCTGGATCCTAATAATGAGCCTTAAAACTGCTAGAAATACAAATACATAAGTTTTGTATTATGGACATGTAATCAGTAATCTTACCAGGATCGACAGGTTTGCCCTTCTCAGCTTCCGGTTCCGGTTCCTCCTCAGATTCCACGTCTTCATCCTCTAAAGCGACGAGGCCTTGCATCTTGGACGCACGTTTTTTCCACTCGGCGATGGGGTCCGGGGCGTATCCTGATGAAAATTACACAAAGTTAATAAGGTATATGGTACGACACGGAAAATAATTCCGCTCGTCAATCTTCATTCGCGCAGACAAATACTAACATTTCCCAACGGTACTCGAAACTATTTCATAATATAATAAACCTTTATTGCTACCTTTCGACGACTTGACGTGACGAAAGGCTTACTATCCGTCGCACTGGACAGAGTTTCGGTACTACTAAAGAAACATGGATATTCAGACTTTTCTAAATATCTCTTACTTCCACGCTGAGTAAAATCATGATCATATACAGGGTCCTTCTTAATATGCTGACACTTTTTAAGGCGATGATCAGACCGTCAAACTGAACAACTTTCGCACCAACATCGAAATCGCGAAAAAAAATCTATTCTTCCAAAACTACAAACCTACTTGAGCCAAATGTATGGGACAGAAGATTTTTTTCGTGTTTTCTTTGTTGGTCCCATAGAAAGTTGTTCAGGTTGATGGTCTGATCATCCCCTTAAAAACTGTCAGCATATTAAGAAGGACCTTATATGAGTATTATAATACACTAACCCCTCTTAATAAGTTCCTCAACCATGACCTTCCTCTTCTTATTCTCGACGACCAGGCCCTTGTCGCACTTCTCCAGGATGAACCTGGCCTGGTTGGACAGCTTGTCGGCTTCGGCCTGCAGTTGCCCCTCCAGGTAGTCCTTGCGTCGGCGGTAGTATTTGAGGCGGAGGTCGTAGAATGTGCGGAGAATCTCTTCTACTTTCTCGTATCTGGTGGTAGAACAATTTTAATCAGTATTATGGAGAATGTTCAAAAATAGAAGAATGGTCTAAAAAATAGCTTGAAACTTTGTCACAATATAGCTTATGTGGATACAAGTACACTAGTTTTTGTTCCATTCAAAAAGACCAAGTAGTTTTGATTTTACATACATTTAAAACTCTGGTAAAAATCGAGCACTCGCGAGCGGTATGACGTCACGTTCCAACATTTCATAGTAGCTCGCGCGCCTCCATAATGGGTCAATTCAAGATTACGCCAGTTTTTTTTTTAGTTTTTTAAAGTGTCAAACGTAAATACTACATAATCATGTGCTGTGCCAAAATATACACAATGTAACCACAAACACAATAACTGCAAGGCAATTTCTGCAGACCATCCTCGAGATAACGAGACAGATCAAGATTTGCCTATCTTTATAAGTTTGCGCATGCCAATATTATGACGTAACGCAATGAACGGCAACGCGGTCCTTTATGACATAATGTCAACTAACTTGTTCAAACAATTGTTGTTGTCGAAGGCGTTCATGCAGGTCAATGAGATGGTGGTCTGCAGTTTGAACACCTTGTGGATGCCTTCCGCCTCCACCTCGGCGAGCTTGCCGGGCAGTAGGGACACCACAAAGCGCACCGTCGTGTCTGTGTTGTATTCCTGCAAACAATTTATTAGTTTAGGTTTTTGGAACCCTATTTCCGTTCCTCAAAAAAAAAAAACTGAACACATATAAAACCTCGGTACTTCTGGGGAAACGTGGATGCTCTGAGGTTTCAGAATATATCTGACTACCCCCTCGGGGAATATATATGTATACATACATATAAAACCTGACCAGAAATATTTAAAAAACCTGGTTTGGGGGCGCTGCAATCGACTATAACCTTTGACTAATTATTATAAGGACTTGCCTTGCGGTAGCATTTCCCCTCTGCCACGGTATAAGCACAATTGATCTTGTGTATTTACATTCAATTTTACACCTTATCACTAAACGAGACAGCCTATAATTGCGAAATAATAACTTCGAACTTAGAACGTTTGGGGTTCACACGAGACTACTTTTCATGATTTTTAAAATTCAAAATTAGAATCTAAAGTTATGGGGAATAAAATCCAAAGTTGCGAATTTTATGTTACCTCGCCCCCCGCAAAAAGTGGCAGAAATGTTTGTTAGTAAAATTACACGCGTAACCAGTCCACATATAAATAGTCAAAGACTATAACTTTCCAAATTAGGTTATTAGGTAAAAAATTAGGTCCAATGATTTTCCGCAATATGGCGAGGATTTTTATTTTTCAGGTCAGGCTTTTCATACATAATCAAGTTTGCACGGAACACACAGAGCGCGAGTCCTATTCGCACTTGTGTTTTTGGGATATGAACCATTTGGAATGGAAAGCGCAATGAATTTCACTAACCCTATATTCCTGTATCACCGGTTTCACTTTGTCAGTCCCCAACATTGGTTCCAGAACATTCTCCTTGTAATTCTGAGTCCACGCGCCGACTGGGAGCTCTGTGATCTCGACCTTTTCTCCGGGCAGGACGGCTGCCTCGCCGGAGATGACGTATTTGTCGCCGAAACCTTCCACTGTGCCTTTGAAGTTCTTGTACCATGGATGCATGGGTTTAGGCTCTTCGCCGTCAAGCATGCGTCTGTGAAGAAGGGGTAAGGTTAGTGGAAATGGAGACACGATACAAACACCGTTTTTTCTAGCATTTTAGTAAGCACTGAGAAATTTAGTTAAAACAAAATACGAAGTCGAAATACTCGTACCGCGAATTATGCAGACAATTAAAGAAAAAAAAATCCACATGTTTCCAAAGCTTGAAATTCAATAGAAAACTAGTTGTAGCTTGGCTGTAAAGATAATGTCGACACTTTCTTTGCAAGAGCGTCAAAATCGTGCATAACCTGACAAGATTTAAATGATCAAAATGCTTGGGTCTGAGGTCACTAGCTTATAGTTTATTTACTTTACTGTATAGTATCAATTATTTTATTAAATAGACTATGTATTATTGTATACATAACTTTAGCTTAAGAATTTATATTGTAATAGTTATTAAGTCGTGTTATGTTGTAGAGTTTCTGGCCGCATCTTCTCTACAGCGACAACACGTTCCGACGCGGTGGTAGCTTTAAAAAAGATTTGACGTTTGATAAGTGTGCTGTAAGCTCCTATATTGAATAAATTATATTGACTTGACTTTGACCGTCTAAGATTTTGTACCAAAATATTTAGTTCCTACTGTCACCGTTTTCTATCCTTTTATGATGTGAAACTTCTAGTAAAACCGACTCGTATGCCGTGACGGAAATGAATCTCACGCCATTCGACAGCTGCGGAAGTTCGAAATTTTCGATAAAAATGCGTGAAATGCGAGTGCGGTATTTCGTTGTTTCACATCTGCCGGGCGTCCCGCGACGGGCACCTTTTTCATGTAATAGTTTGAAACAACCACAAACCCAGCAAAAAAAAACAAAGCAAGTGTCCGTTACCTAATATTGGCGACGATATCCCTAGGATTGTAGTTGGGTATCTTAGTGGACCACCCAGTGCCAATACCCTCGGCTCCGTTCACCAGCACCATCGGTATGATGGGCACATAGTGCACCGGCTCGATCTTCTGGTTGTCCTCGAACTCGTGCTGTGTGGAAAATGTTTAGAGATTTATGATAAATGAATTTAACAGACGGCAGATGGATCAAAGCCTTGACCGAGTGGTGGCAGAGATCAGGCAAGAGAGGAGTGGTTTGTTCAGCTGCCAGTTGGGCTGATGATATTTTTTTTTTCGCATGGAATCTTCATTTCTATCTCAGATCATCCATTTCCGGTATCTTGCCACCTTTGTCGCGCTGGCTAATGCGCTCATTAGGACCTTCACACCACATTGTGGTCCACCTGGATAACGGTCCAGATGGGAAGTTGTAGTCCACATTTGCATAGTGTCAGTATTTCGGGGGATAATTCCCAGTTTTGCGAGATTATCCTTGGTCCTGCCCATTCCAACCCACAGGCCTTTCCACACAGGTAAAACCAGCCGAAACATTACCCATGTTTCGACTGGTTTGACTGGGAAGAAGTGCGGTTTGTCGCATTTGAAACACTTTGGTATAAAGACTGATAATGATGCGTCCAAATGCGTTTGAAGACTCAAGAAACTTACCACAAGCAGGGGATCGTCGTGGGGATGGAATATGAGCCTTGTCAACGGCGACATAAGGGTGAAGATGTAACGGGGACTAGCAGAGTCCTTGCCGCCGCTAAGCCGCGTACCAAACTGACCGCGCGGCTCCAATAGGTTTATATTGTTCGACCCCACGTAGTTCTGCGCGAGGTTCACTATTGTCATCGCTAGGGACTGCTCGCCTGTGGAACGAAATTATTAGTTAATAGACACAGTAATTCGAAAACGAATAAGGATGTACTGGAATTACCTACAGCAACATACGACGTAACAACACCTTTCAAAATAACTGTCGAAGAATGTTGAAAAAATACATTCACGGTAAATTTAATAACAATATTTTTTCGAACACTTAAAGTTCGATAGTAGCAAGATCATCATCTTCCTGCACTTCTCCCGTTACTTCGGATTTGCGCAAATGTCGTCTTCCTCCATTCATCTCTTCTGTCCTTTCAGCGCTCACTCCTTTTTTTACGCATGTCATGCTCCACTCTTCATGCTGCCATTCATAGCCAAGAAAATGCTTATTATAAAACATAACAGAGCAAAAATATTGAACAGTCGATACTACTCTGCTAGTAGTATCAAACTGTTCACTGTAAATTTACCTGTAATTATTTTTTTCAACATACCACTTTTTATGAAAATTTGATGAGAAATCTTGAATTAATTTATTGAAAGCTTGTAAAATCTACAAACCGTGATGGTAAGCGGAGTGTTCCGCGACGGAACCGGCCAACTGCGCCACTTTGACCTCTCGCTTGTCGTTACGCTTTATGCACGTGAAGATCACCTTACGCTGGCCCGGCTTCAGACCGTCTATCATTGATGGGATTGATCTGAAAAATGCAATAAGTAAGTTAAAGTAATTTTACTCAAAATACATAATGGGGAGAGCAGTCTTAGGACCCCACCAACTCTCTTATGCCACTTTTGGTCAAAGGTGGCATTTGCTACCATGTTCTGATGAATGTCCCTTAACAAGCACCAAGGGGTGAATAGGTGGGATTTATTCAAAAAGGTTTTTTATTTTGTATGAATATGTCAAATGAGCTGTCGGATATACGAGATTTGAATTTCCCGTCTTTTAAAATTTCCCTAATTACCATAAGCATTTGAAAAATTACCAACACTGTCCAGTAAATTCCCGTACCTATGAAAATTCGTTCACGAATTCGAATTGTAACTCCGGTCTAGATAATATTAATAGGTACAAAGTAGGACAAACAATAGTATATTATTTGTTCAGATGTAAATTTCAAAAGTTAACCTGTATTTACATACTGGCTTTTACAGAGTTAAAATACATCCTCACCTCACATTATCACCGTTAGAGAAGAGAACCAGCTCCAAATTAACGAAGTCTGAATACGTAACAGCTTTAGTTTCTTTCGTATACAAATATCTCTCCGGCAGACCAATCTCCTTCCTCCTCTTGACTTCATCCATATGACTCGTAAGCCATTCTTTACGTTGGTCTGCACCTTTCTTCGAAAACGCCAGCTCAATATGATGGTCGTCTGTAGCACCCGCATAATTGAAACGGATCCTATGGCGTTCCATGTTTTGGAAATATTCTTTAGCCTCCTTAGATGTGGAGGTACCCAAACCCTTGTAGTATTTGATGTTGTACGTATGATGGTTCTCGGTATCCTTCTTCCATTCTTCAAATTCAGGTAATGAGTAGAAAGAAAATTCCTTATCTTTTTTCGTAGCTTTCACAATAGGTGTGATGAATTCTTCGAGGAACGGCAGTTTTAGCAATTCGGGCCAGTTATGATGAACGAAGTTGATGACAAGTCCCTTTATGTGAGAACCGTCCTGATCTTGATCAGCCATGATCATTACTTTACCATATCTCAGTGATTTGAGATCATCCATAGTGTTGTATTTCTTTTTGTACTGGAGACCAACGATTTTGATTAAATTGTTGATTTCTACGTTCTCTAAGACCTGTTTGTGAGATGCATCTCGGACGTTTAGAGGCTTACCCTTCAGGGGGAAGACTCCGAAATGGTCTCTGCCGACCACACTGAGCCCTGACACAGCTAAAGTCTTGGCTGAGTCTCCCTCAGTAAGGATCAAAGTGCAAAGATGAGCGTTCTTCGTACCAGCATCGTTTGCATCCTCCAGTTTCGGTATACCTTTCAGTTTACTCTGTTTTTTACCAGATGCTTTGACCAATTCGGTTTGCGCCTTGAACTTTGCCCATGTCAACACAGATTCGACAAGACCACACTTGCTTACTGCAGTTACGAATTTTTCTGAGTAGCTACATTTCGATCCAAAGCTTTTAGCTTGGAGTGTCATGTTTTCTTTAGTTTGAGAGTCAAATGTTGGGTTTACTATCAAGCAATTGATAAATAACCACATGTGATTTTTTACTTGAAAAGGCTTGATATTTACGCCACCTTTATTCTTCTTCTTAATCACTTCTAGAACGTTCTTAACTATACTGTCAGCTACAGAGTCGACATGCTTCCCTCCTTTGGTTGTAGCGATGGAGTTAACGAAGGAAACCTGTTGGAATCCTCTGTCAGAAAGTGTGAGAGCCACCTCCCACCTGTCACTTACTTTCTCATAAACAACTTTCAATGGCATCCCATTTTCGTCTTCCTTTCCTTTTATGTATAAATCAACATAGTCTTTGAACTTATTAACTTTAAGTCTTTCACCATTCAGGTATACTTTGACGCCCGGAGAAGATGCAGCTACGTCGTAGGCTCTTCGGGACATCAATGATACAATGTCATCTTCCAGTTTCTCCATTTTAAACTTAGCCAAGTCTGGGCTAAATGTCACTTTAGTGAAGTCATCGTCTTTACCGGATTCCTTAACTTTTGGCTCGGAAGCCTTTGTCATGTTTGAACCCCAGGTCTGTTTGAAATGTTTCTTATATTGTTTCGATGCTGTTTCGACTGTGAATTTTGTTGAGAAAATGTTACACAATTTGGCACCATATCCGTTTCTTCCTCCCGTCACTTTTTCTTCTTCGTCATTGTAGTTGGATGATGTCAAAAGGTGTCCAAAGATCATGGTAGGGACATACATTTTCTCTTCCTTGTGCATCACGACCGGGATTCCACAACCATTGTTGTATACTGAAATAGTATTCTGCTCCTGATTTATGTCAATTTTAATAACATCCATTTTGGCATCTCTTTGTTTGTTGTCAGCTGCGTTTACTAAAATTTCGTCATATATTTTGTATAAACCTGAAATAAGACAACACTCATTTTATATGACTTTTATATGAAAAACAAATCTTAATTAACTGAATCAGGTGTTACTTTGCGGAAATCCATGACTAATAAGCACAACTGTATTGAGACCTCCGCTTCTAAAATATCAAGTAGACAATGTTGTATTGTGTTATGCAATACATCCTGTGCACCAAATAATTTCTACTCTACACGTGTTTCGCTCCACCGAGGAGCATCCTCAGGAGTTAGACCGATGAACGTTTGAAACAAGAGTTGTTACTCCGCCAAGCGTCCGACACCCAGTGTTGTACGCTCTGCAGGCAGGCAGGATTTGGTGGGCAGGTTGTATTGCATAATGTAATACAACTTTGTCTACTATGTATTTATAAGTCGTGTCATATACCTATTTAACAAATCTTATTCCATTCTTTAATTTTTCCAGCATCTTGTCATGGCAAAATTTGATAAATAAAAGGACCAATAACAACATTGTTGCATCACGCTACATGTACTATTTAAAACACCATGTTTCACCAAATGCTATGCTTCTTTCAAATTGTTTAAAAAAAATTGTAAAAAGTTTTGACTCATAATAACAATTCATTCAGTTTACTTTAAACATCTAAAAAGTGATAAGAACCAGATCATAAACAATAAGGTCAAGAGTTTCAATCAGCAAAATGTATTTACCAGGCACGAAAGTCAGTTCCTTCTGCACCATACACTCTTTGGATTTGTCAAAGATCCACATGGTTTCCGTGGCCCGCTCTACGGACCCAATGTATGTATCTGGACGCAGTAGTATGTGTTCCAGCTGTGATTTCTTCTGGTATGTCTTCTCGATGGAGCCTTTCTGGCCCTTGGCGCTGGCGGGAGGCCCAGCCTCCGCCGTGCCGTTGGTAGCACTGCTCATTTTGTTAAACATAGACTGAAAAGAGTTTATGATTATTTGATTTGTTATTGGTACTGTCCCAGATTCAGGTTAATACAGGGTACTTCTTAATATACTGACACTTTTTTAAAGGGATGGCCAGACCATCAAACTGAACAACTTTGTCTATGGGACCAACATCGAAATCGCGAAAAAATTATCAGCTGTCCCATACGAGTACATTTGCAGGTTTGTATGGAACATGGTTTTTTCGCGATTTCGATGTTGGTCCCATAGTGAAAGTTGTTCAGTTTGATGGTCTAAACAACCCCCTTAAAAGTTTTCAATATTTATTTTTACTTTTGTAACGCCTTGTATAGAATATTATTACTATTATTGCATTTTACATTCGAAAAGCATACATTTATAATCGTAACCAAAAAAAGTAAATGAGTAATTGTAATTAACAATTACAATTTGTAATTAATTACATTTTGCCCAACGCTGCTACACTGCAGTTAAGCTTAAGAGGATATACCCATTGCATGTTCCATTAAAATGAAGTTTTAATTCTATTTTGAATAATAACCAATTGAATTCAATGAAATTGTCTAATTTAATCATTAGATAAAATAAAGTATATTTGAATTGAAATGTTCTTACACACAATCTAGAAAGTAATATCTGTGGTTTGTTTCATTTTTGTTAAAATGTAAAATTTCAAAGTACAGGATTTCCATAAAAATCTTAAATTATGCCTAGCATTGAAACTATACATGTATATTTTAACGAGAAGAGTTTTCAGATCATGATAAAAAATTTCATTGACTTTAGTTGGTTAATGAATTTTGAAATACAAGGTGTTACAAAAATACAAATAATCATTTAAGGGGGTGGTTTAGACCATCAAAATGAACAACTTTCACTATGGGACCAATTTCTAAACCGCGAAAAAAAACGGATGTTCCATACTAAACTACAAATCTACTCAGGCTTCATGTATGGGACAGCTGATATTTTTTTCGCGATTTGGATTTTGGTCCCATAGTGAAAGTTGTTCAGTTTGATGGTCTAAACAACCCCCTTAAAAGTTTTAAATATTTATTTTTACTCTTGTAACACCTTGTATAGAATCAAACATAATAAGTAGTATACTTTGAAAACAGGAAGAGCCTGGAAGAGCTACTGGTCCATTAAGGAAATGATGAAGGGTGACCTTCCACTCTCACTCTCAGCAAAGGCTAGGGCTAGCTCGCAGGTAAATCCTCTTAAAGGCAAGGCAACGATTTGGGTCACAGCATACTAAAAATCCCCCTTTTATGTATGACAGCCACACACATCTTTAATTTTTTTTTGTAACGGTGGGGTTCTTCACCCCCAAAGGGTAGTCCCCCTAAATTTTTGCCACAGAATACTGAACTTTTAACCAAGTACATGACCGAGTCTAGAATAGCAGCGCAACATAGCGCTGTTACGCCTTAATTCAATTTCTGTTTCCTAACATTTGAGCGAGATAGAAGGCGCGTCAGAGCCATCTTGCGTGCCTTAGAGTGTGGTTCCTCGAGAACAGCGGAATTGTGTAAAACCAACCAATTGTATTACTCTATTTTCCATGCTCAACAGAATCAAGTATTTTTTTTTGGTTAGTTTTAAGCATATCTACTCTGCTCCGCTTCAGTGGAAACGCAACCTTTTGAACGCGAGTAGGCTTTGACTCGCTTTTTATCTCGTGTGTGCGCCAATAGAAAGAGATTTAAGGCGCGACAGCGCTATGTCGCGCTGCTATACTAGACCATCAGCTATGCACTGTACTTGTCTCTGTAAAATTTGGTTTACTAACCAATGTAGTCTTTCGTTATAAAATTCTCTCTTAACATTTCTCATTAAATTGCTTTAAATTTATAGATTTTCGGAGGTAGCCCAGAAACTCGATTGAGAAATATGCATTTTGTTGTCCACACTTACTAACAAAATGAAGGTACTACCTACTAAAGTAAAACTTGTCAGTTACACGAACAAATTCAAACTGAATCATTAAATAGAGCAAATGCAAGGACATAAAGAGATCAATAAAGTAAAACAAGTAATACAAAACGTGTAATTAACATAAGTGCATCTGGATAAAAATCCAGTGAATTGAATTTATAGTTTATAGCACACAAGATAAAGCTTATAGAACCATGATAGGTATAGACATCAATACAACTTTAAAATATATACAAATGCCGAATAGTTTTACCGGAGAACAAATAAAACAAATACAATTTTTGACCGTTAGCTATCAAAATGCCGCCAAGCAAGACAAGACGTACCTTTATATCAGCCATCTTGGCAGTGGTGTTTATAAATTGTGCGCGATCAACGCTCAGCACCGCTATTCGTCTCAAATTGAAGACAATTCGTGCACTTATTACACTAGCTTTTCCAAAACGACATTTTTACAAAGATTTTGCAAAACACAAACGCGACGAAATAACGAAGACGCCAAGAATGACCATAGACAATTTTGTAAATTTTCTTTGGATTTTTTGTTTTAGTCTATTCGTTTCATCGGAATTATTTTGTGAGTGAGGGATTTTCCAAAAGCAAAAAAAACTAAAAAGTTTCTCGATAGATGGCGTTGACCAGAGTTGTGTCTAGGAAGCTGGAAATTGGTATTTACGGTTGATTCCAATAGGTATAAGCAAATATACAGGATCCTTCTTAATATGCTGACACTTTTTTAAGGGGATGATCAGACCATCAAACTGAACAACTTTCTCTATGGAACCAACATCGAAATCGCGAAAAAAAAATCAACTGCTCCAGACAAAACTGCAAACCTACTTTAGCCAAATGTATGGGACAGTAGATTTTTTTATTGATTTCAATGTTGGTCCTATTCATATTATTTTATTTGGTTGGTCATATTATTTTATTTACCTACATATTAGGTAATGATTTTTTTAACGAAACAGGCTGCCCTGTCGTTGCAGTAAGGCCAACGACCGCGGGCAGCTGCGAAGCAATGTTAACAGTACGCGTAAACGTTTAAGGTAAATTTTCGATTGCAGTGGTCGACGCCGTGAAAGAGTAGGCTACTAAAGCGGAAGGTATTGAAGATTTTGTTTGAAGTGATTTATCTGTTACGTAGTAATTTATTATAAATCTGTGTCTACGGCGCCGCGCCGTGTATCTCATGAGATATGGTAAAAAGTGATTTTGAGAAAATTTGTTAGTTACGGTCATTATAGTTGGTGCGGCAGAGTACCTATTCATACCTATACTATTCATACTCCTTTGTGCGTGACGGGCTAAGAAGTCCAAATCAGAGTCGTTTTTAATGTGAAGTTAAAACGAACAGGCTAAAAAAAAACAATTTGTCTATGATACAAGAAAAAAGTACTAACACCACACCACCATCAAAATTTAAGCATGAGCAAAAAATTTCTTCTTTTGATTGCGGCGGTGTCTCAATTCTCATTTGATATTTTGATTTGACATAATGACATTCATCAGCTGTTTCTTCTGAGAGAGGTTATGTCTAGGGTTGTGTTATGCGATAGTGCGATGTGTTTGCGATTGTGAATTTTATCAGAAATTAAAGTAAAATCTACTAAAATGTCGCTCTTATCATATGCCTCGATAATCTTACGAAAAGCCGCTCAGTTTCGCTACTCAGCAACATGTAAAAACTGTACAAATAAAGTCAGAAATATGACATCAAGTTCGGTAACCACAAAAACTATTCACGACGTAAATACAAAGGTTGTGAAAGACGTAGTTCTATTTAAATATGAGAATCCTAAGTTTTTCCAGTACATGAACCTTTTTGCGGTAGTGCAATATATATTTTGGACGTATTTGGGCGTGTTTGCGTTTAGTTCGCTGCGAGACGCTCCGGTTGATAAATCGACTATCACGGAAGAAACGCCGTGGTTCAGAAAGATTAATCTTGGTGAAAATAAGTACAGGAACACTTTGGGTTCCGTTGCTGTTTTAGTGGGTAAGGATCAGCGATTATAATAACATTTTTTTACACTTGCATTATTTGTATGTTACATTTGATTTGTTTATTATTTCATTAAAAAAAAGCTGTGGTGGTCCAGTGGCGAGTAACCTTGCCTGCCGTGAGGAGGCGATGGTTCGATCCCCGTCCAGGCCGACTCGTACCAATGAGTTCGGAATTTATGTACAATTTGTAACACCACTGGCTTTTCGGTGAAGGAAAACATCGTGAGGAAACCTGCATGCTTCAATTTCGAGGCATGTATTGTACCCACTGTCCATTATAAGTGGCAACGGGCTCACCCCCCGACCCACTGGACAGAGTTTTGGTACTACAGGTGAAACGTGGATGTTCTGAGATTTCAGAATGTCTTTGACTACCCCCTCGGGGAATATTGTCGTGAGCATATACATATTATTTCATATTGAGAAGTCACAGTCACATCATTTATAGAGAAAAGTTTCAACTGAGTTGAACTCCCATTTTTGATATCCCCTCAAATGTGGCGAATCCCTCTCGGGAATGCTGCCAAATCACCGACATCTGTGGGAGACAACATGGCGAATCTTGCACGTCTGTGGACCCCCGAGAGGGGTTCGCCACAGATCGAGGTTTTTAGGGGCCCAACCTACGCAAAAATTGCATTTCCCTAGGTTTGTATGGGACAATAGCCTTTACTTTAACAAAAACCTTTTTAAATTAAATTTGCTACTTATATTTATGTACTTTTGTAACATTCTACCTATCTCTAAGATCTACTTTATGGAATGTATGTTGTAACCTAATTGAACATTTTAATTTTTATTTTTTTTTATATTTCATTAATTCTTTCAGGTACCGGATCTTTAGCAATGATATGGATGTACACACTCAAGTCCGTTCGCTTCCTAATCTTAAACAAAGGGGGCCGCCACGTAACGTTTGTAACCTACACACCATTTGGCAAAAACCGTATGATGACCGTCCCCATAGAAAACGTTTGCTGCAAGGAGAATCGGTCGAGCGCTAAAGTACAACTACCTTTGAAAGTAAAGAATACATGGATGCATTATATGCTGGATATGAGAGGAGAGTTCAAGAATCCATTGCTTTTTGATAGTACAGCTGGATTGATGAGGAAATGGTGAAGTTATATTGTTATTATAGTTAATATGGATTGGTGGAGGCAAGTTAGTGGTCGACTTGTTGTCAGAGAATTTTCAAGCTGCCAATAGGCCTCTGACCTGGCTTAACAAGTAGCTCCACTGCCATCTGACGGAACTGACAACTAACTTGCCTCCACCAATCTGCACTGGGCCCACGTGGTGGAGTATGACCCACTCCCTTGCATTCTTATTTGTGACAGGAGGCCTTTGCCCTGCAGTGGGATCAGGCTATAACTTACTTATAGTTAATACAATAAGGATTAAGATAAACTCGAAGATGATTGGAGGAATGCATACGAAAAGCACAGCAAACATTGGATGGTGTTCCCACAGAACATTATAAGAGGGGTTAGAAGTGCAAAGCAGGTGTGGAACGTGTCGCCACAGATTATGCAATGATTTGCATAACACCATAAGGCACGCGCCGTGGTGCGAGCGAGAGGGCATGAGTAATTGTAGCAGCGTGAGCGGTAAGACAAGTGGCAACAGCCGTCTCTGAAGCAAAAGCGCTACTTTGCATTTCTAACCCCTCTTATAATGTTCTGTGGGTGTTCCCATCTTTTCGCAACAATGTTGCAAGCATGTTTCTGCCTTTGCTCATTGTTTTTCGTATGGTCAAACTGTTGATTGCAGTCTATGAGTGTCAGTCATTTATTTTGTCTAAAATTTATGTTATTGTAGAATTTGTAAATAAAGATACCTATTTAATAGTATTGTGTACTCCTTAAGTCTTCCATTGTCATCAACCTTCTGTTCTTATCTTATTATTTGGACCCTCTATTAGCCGTCATGTCAGAACTTTACCTAAGTGTTCCATCTAACCCTTAAAGTCGTCACAGACAGCCGCTATAATACAGTATGCAAACTGACTGACAGCACAAAAAAATCATCTTTTCCATACTAAACTGCAATGTCACAGCTCATATTTTTATTTGTTCTGACAGGTTTGCTCCCATAGTAAAAGTTGTTCAGGTTGTACGTGGTTAAAAGGTTTGCCTTTAGTTAGTTTACATACTGTATGTTGTTGTAGGTACTCTTCTAACACATGCAAGTTGCTAATTGCTTCCTCTCGCTTTCACGCAGGAAAGAGACGTGCTTATGTAATTTTGTGTGCGTTAGAAGAGTACAACAACATTATTATAGCTGCTGTGTGTTGTGACCATTATCAGTCATGCATACAGCCCAACAGATCATGTTGTACTTAACGCTCCATCTTTATTATTATTAGACTGGCGTACTCCTCAAAGTTACATCTGGAAACGTTGACGTTTCCTCTTTTTGCAAACGCCCGCGCTAACTTTCAGCATGTTGGGCAAACATGTCGCGCGCCAAATGTTCCCTAGTGGATACGAGGCTTAACCAAGACATAGGTACTTGTAGTGTAGGTAACGTGTAGACAGTTTAGTATGTGATTTAATAATATCTAATAAAATTATATACAATTATGAACTGCTTAGCTTGTTACCTACACTACAACTTTCTCGGATCCCGTGTGCTACGCTTCTATGATCATCTCTACTATTCTAGATTTGAAGGGTAAATAAAATTCTTCTATGAGATTTATCAGAAAAAAATCTTTATTAATTGTTCATATCATAGTAACAGAAAAAAATTATGTCTGTCTCAACACAAAATAAACAAGTAGTAAAATTTATAATAACAAAAATAAAATTTTCATCTATTTACATATTTCACAGTATTTTGTTGGGCGCATTTATCGTAATAAGTATTTTTGTTTCAAATATTTTATCAATTGTTATTGTGAGCAAACTTACCTCTTCACTTCAGTTTTCAGTAAACTTTAATATAAACATAATTTAATAGTAAGTACTTTCAAGTCTCATCAGTTATTTACATATCACACAAGCGATTTTTCAGCGTAGGCGATTTCGCTACTGCACAGCAACGGAGTCGGAACTGCACCGCCGCCATGTCGCAACTAATCTCCGCGATTTTTACTCGGCGTTATCGGTGCGATATCTGAGATCAATCAGAGGCGGCGCGGTGATATAGCGACGATATCGTTCCGTCGACGCCTACCTACCTAGGCATAAATTAAATGCATAGTTTTCTTTGTTGAGACTACCGTCAAATAGAACCACGATAAAAGCGCCCAACAAACACAAACTTAATGAAAATGAAAGTCTTTGTACGAATAACATAGACAAGAGTGATTTTAACAATCAACATATTATGTAATTATTACAGTGTAATCACTTACGATTTCTATTCACCTACTGACAATTTCCGATTAAGTCTACAAATGCTTTAACTAGCTTGCGACAAGCTAAAATAGATCGATGGTTGGGTTTGTAGCCCGAGAAACTGTAAGAATTCTATTTGCAACATAAGTCACATATCAGCAACAATCATTAAAGAATAGTTCAAGCAGTAATGCAATTAAAAAATTCAAATTCTTCGCAACATGGCGAGATATTTTGTTCTGGTCATGTCTTTTCAGGTCTCGGCAATGGCGTGACGAAATCATGAAATTGACAATGTAGAACTATTAAAAAATCGGTGTTCCATACAAAATTATCAGTTAATCGGTGCGATTTGTGTGAACGGGACTTGCCCGTGGTCCCCTAGCCTAGTCCCCTGTGGGGTACCACGACAAATTTTTTTTGCCCGAGGAACCCCCTGTATATTAAATATATTTTTATTTTCCGCGGTACCACGTGTGAAACCATTTTTGACATAAAAAGAAACATCTAGCGGGGGTGTACCACGGGCCAAATAATTTTCCCATGGTACACTATTGTCCCCCTTGGGGAACCTCGAACAAAAAAAAAAAATGGTCGTGGTACCCCACGGAAGACTGGGCTGGGGGACGACGGGCAAGTCGCGAGACATTTTTTCAATATTATAATGCATTATGCTCTATTCTATTGACAAGAGCGTAGGTAGGTGTGACTTAGTCAAAATGAGGATAAAATCCGTGCAGTTTCCCGAGAACTAATCTGTATTTAAAAACACAAGCTCCAGTCTTACAACTCCTGATATGTCGGTCTTAAAGGGATTGTTCTGAAAACCATCGATCCTATTAAGTACAATATTTAACTCTTATTTACAGGTATTTCATAAATATTAACACTACAAATACCAGTTTCACATCACAAGTCACGTTAATCAAGCCGTTTTGACACTTATGTCTTTGATATAAGAGTAAGGGGACTTCTTGTGTGAACTGTTATAAATTACGAGTTAAGGCGCGTGTGGCCATTGGGAAGCAGTGCGCGGTTCTAATGAGGCGTTTTCTTTCTCGCTAGATGGCGCTTCTGAGCATTTTCTCAAAATTGTTGTGGAAAATTCTAATCAAGTTAAGTCTTCGGGGAAAGATTGGAGAAAATATCGATAAAAAACAATTTTAAATGAAGGCCACAATGTTCACGATATTTATAGAACATTGTCATAATACATTGTCCATGGTGGCCTATATTTAAAATTCGTTGAGTAATCTACACGTACGCCATCAATTTAAAAAAAAATAATAATAAATAGTCAAAGAAAACACCTCATCTTCTCATTTTAAAAACCATCACAGGTAATAAAAAAAATAAACTCGTTTTAAAAAAAAATATATGCATTGTATCTCCACTGCATTGCAGCTACTTAATTAAGTTCAGTTATAGTTAAAATTTTATACGAATGTAAACCTTTACACATTCAAAACAAAGTTCAAATTACTAAGAATTGTACGCTAAGCATACTGCCATAGACTTATGAGCAGAGGTCGGATTCTGCCGGTCATTCCAGGGCCGCATTGTTATTTTGTTGACATGGACCCTATTTTAAAAATGAGAGTGCGAAAATTCTGTAAAATTTACAATGCTGGAAAATGTTACACACATCTTAGAGTAACGGCGGCATATTTGAGCCTTGTTTAGTCCTAAGGCAATTTTTTTAATTGTTGCCGGACTAACCAAGACTGCTTGCATAACCATAATTAAAGCAATGTTGGAAATGAGTTGCCGTAAATTGTGATGTCAATCCGACATAATATTTCTTTTCCATAAGTCATAAATCTCTCATAAATTGATTGCGAATAAGGTAGAAGGTTTATTTTGTTGAAGAGAACGCTTATATTTTCATAGAGATTTGATTCCAAGGAGATCAGTTTTCGGTCTTTCATTCCTTGTCATATTATAATTTTTAAAACAAGGTCCTTATTAACATTTCAACGCGGCCCTGGAATGACCGGCAGAATTCGACGTCTGCTTATGAGGCAATAGATATCACAAAAAATGTATGTTATTTAAAATATCCCATAGAGACAAAAGTTTTTTAGGAGCACACAAAATGATCACGTGACGCGCTCGCCCATAGATTGTCCACTGGCCGAGCCGGTTAGTCCACGGGCGGCTTGTAGGTTGTCACACACACGCCTTGTTGTCCCTGTTACTTTGGGAACTAATTTTGACATACTACATGCGCGCTGAAACTAGAGCTATAGTGCTAGCTTGTAGTGCCTATTAATGCAAAAAATACAACACAAAAACAGATAGATAGATTTGTGAAGAAAGTTGTTGTTGTTGATAGATTTTTGCCTACGAAAAGGCGAACGGTACATAGCCCATGCAGCCAATTGTTAAGACTATTAAAAAAAGTCTTGCGACATCTATTCCCTCTTACGTCTTAGCATACCACAGTGTTTTTATTTATAAAAATATACATATTAATATCCATCAGTATCACTATTTCACTTTAGTATAATGACTAACTTACGAAGTACCTACGTTATTTTTTTTTTAAATAAAAGCATTTTTTGTTTGTTTATACAGCGTTAGTTTAAGCTTGTCAACAACTACTTGCCTTCCATCTGGATTCGTTGTTAAAAATATACTAATAATAAATGCGCATACTAATAAAATGTGTTAAGTGACGCCCCAGAAATATTGTAAAAAACCGACTAATCAAATAAAAGTCACTAAGTACCGCACCTCACCCCGCACTTTTTAGGGACACTTTAGGGAAGCCGAGCAAGAAGCATATACAGTAGGCGCTCGCGTGTGAGCGGGACGGCGAGTGTGCCTACGCTATCTTGTTCTTATTTAGCAGTGATTCAAGAATTGTAAAAACATTATATTGAAAGCCGGGGTTGTGGCATTGGCATAGGCCCGTAACGGATTCCCACCACTGTACTTTATGTACCTCGTGTAAATCAGAATCAACTCATAGCGGCGACGACTACAACACTAGACAATTAAGTTCAGCGAGCCCGAGGATGACTGTAATCTTGGAACCCGCAATGAACTTAATTACAGACGATTATCCTGGATGAGACAGAGTGGGTCAAGAGTCTGTCATACTTCACTTTAACCAGGCCTTAGTTAAAGTTATGGTCAACATACAACCAGAATATTTTCAAACTGCCTCAGTGCAAGTAGATCTAGACCAGATCTCGATCGAGGATCATCTGCCGTGCCTCCCCAGGAAACCACTTTATACTCCTACTTGATGCATTGACATAATATTAAGTTCGCTAATGTTATGAATTCTTTCATAACATTAACAATACTAATTCATACATATACTTCCAATACTTTATTGCATACATATACTTCTTAATATGATGATTAGACCGTCAAACTTGACAACTTTTACTATGGGACTAACATCGAAATCGCGAAAAAAAAATTATCAGTTCCATACATTTAGCTCAAGTAGGTTTGCAGTTTTGTATATAACAGCTGATTTTTTATTCGCGATATCGACATTGGTCCCATAGAGAAAGTTGTTCAGTTTGATGGTCTGATAATCTTCTTAAAAAAGTGTCAGCATATTAAAAAGGACCCTATATGGGAAATCAGTACGTCACTCGGGGAGGCTCGGTCGAGCATGTTATGGATTGACGTCAGTAATACTATCAGATCCGCAGTTTATATTATTAGATTTTACAAATTACAATTTTCCTGGGATAGTCATTAATCAGTAACTATTACTTAAAAATCCAATGCCTTTGTCAGACTTACGCAATCGACACAAGACTAGACAGAAACAGAACATTTTAAGTAATTTTATTAAAGATCACTTTTCTTACACCTTTTTATAAGTAAGGCTAAATTTGTTTGTTACATAATGTGAAGGCAACCACACATACAAAGAAAAATTAAATACATTGGCACCCCCCACACACGATCAGTCTCACGTATATATTTTCAGTCCTCAGTGAAAATAATAAAAATTTATTTTTAATAGTCACAACGCAAAAATAGTTTTGTTTTTGTCTTAAAACAATATTGAGATGCATCATAATTAATTTTTTTATCTTTCCCTTCAATTAATTTAAATAAGACAATTAGTATTATTTTACAGTTAGTAATTTTATATTATTTCACAATAAATTTTCTCTTAGTTAACAAAGACATCTAGCGGTATCATTAATTTTTAAATAATGTTACATTTTAACAATTATTACATTTATACCAATTTATACAACATTTTGAACCTAGAAACACAACACCGTCTTTGTAGTAATTATATTTCATGCTTCCTGAACTTATTTTTTTAAATATTAAAATACATAAATATAAATAAAGTTGGCCACACTATAAGAGAAATCTAAAATTAACAACTGAAGTCACTACGACCCTTTAATTAAATAAAAAAGTCTTTTCAAAAATTATTTATAGCCTTTATTTCAGGTCTGTAGAACCCCCGTCACTTTAAATAAATCCACATCACGGCTATTCTATTCTCAGATTGGCTATTCAATTTTTGGCCACATTTTATCATTCCTATTTATTGGCCATCCGTGATTGCAAGTCAATTTCTTTAGATTGAGTTAATCGCATCCAGTCAAAAACGCTGAGCTTTCTTCGTCAATGTTCTTTCCACAAAATCCAGTCATTGTAAACACAACTTTTGTCCCAAATAATAAGCTATAATTACGGTCATAGCCTGCCATGTTTTGGTCAATTTATCATCGTTTTATTTTACAATCAACTCTTCTATGGCTCCAGCTGTGGCAAAAGGATTGTAGTTTTCTATTTTAACTCAAAATGCTGCAAGCTGAAGCCATTGTAAATTGTGCTTTGGTCAAAATATTCGATCATAAATCTATGTTCTGTTCCTAACCTTCTAGTCTACGCACGTGACTACAATTATCGGCCACTAGATTAATTTCTGGCCACACGTATTCTCAACCACAAAGATTTGGGCACTAGTCTAATTTCTAGTCAGTTTTCTCGTGCATTTTGGCGAATTTCCTAGCCTGTTTGAGGCTCTGAAGCTGGCTACCATTTTGTACACTGGCCAGTTATTGGCCACTCTGGTCTCGTTTAGTACCTTGTTGGACGTCAGTCGGCTAAATATCTGGTCCTTATGTTGTCGTCGTCATCGTCTCGTTCGGGGCTTATGCTTTCTATTTCATCCACTTCTTCGAGGTTCTTCGTGCTCGGGTTGCATAGTCTGAAAATATGAAGTAAACATAAAGTCGAGGCGACGAGCTTCCTTATGGGACAATAATAACTTCATCACCAGTCCCAATGTAGGTCATAGATCTACCCTCAATAAGGGGTGAACAGGTGTTAGTCCACTACGCATGCCCAATGCGGATTGGTAGGCCAGTAACACACAATATAACAACCGAACAAACAATACAATTTAAAAACACACAATTCGAATAAAATAAATCAAAGACAACAATTTCATGTTCACTGTGAAGTATTTACAAAAAATTTGAGGCCCACGTTACTTCTAATGTAATCTTAACACTTTCGCTGCTAAGCTCAAAATCATGATCCTCGCGCAGTGCTAAAGTTGACCCCCCCTCGTAGGTCGTGCGCACAGTCGTAACGGTGAAACGATCAAAATGGCTCACCTTGTGGGTCACCCGTATAGGCGTAAGGTTAAGGTGACTCATGCTGTAGGCCATGAGCGCAGGTGAATGCAATAGAACTTGACCCCCCTCGTAGGTCGTGCGCACAGTCGTAACGGTGAAACGATAAATGTGGCTCGCATCGTGGGTCACCCGCAGGCGTATGGTTTTCGGTGACTCGCGCGGTAGGTCATGAGCACAGGCGAAATGCAATTGAACCGACTCGTTACGTGGGTTCTTCAGCACTGCGGCCCATTTGTCGCCGACCTACGACGTAGGTCAGCAGCGAAAATGTTAATTGCAAGATTGTAACATACCTGCACTTGCAGCAGACGATGCAGGGCGCAGCGAGCAACAGCAATGGACTGGCGACCAGCAGGAGGAGTCCGAAACCGGCGAATATACCCACCACCTGCAACATGATAGATACTTGGTCAATAAGCGACCTATTTTCATCGACACATTTAAATTTTTAGGGTTCCGTAGTCAATAAAGAACTCTTATAGTTTCGCCATGTCTGTCCGTCTGTCTGCGGCTTAGCTCAGAGACGCTTAGTATTCGAATTTTGATATGGCTTAGCTGTAATTTGATATATAAGGTCAAGAAAAATTCGCTGAAATTATTTTAAGGGGATTATCAGACCATCAAACTGAACAACTTTCTCTATGGGACCTATCGAAATCAAGATAAAAAAATTAGCTGCTCTATACAAACCTACTCGACCTAAATGTATGAGACCTCAATTTTTTTTTTCGCGATTTCGATATTGGTCCCATAGAGAAAGTTGCTCAGTTTGATGGTCTGATCATCCCCTTAAAATAGTTTCACCTAATTTTGTTAGACCTTATACATATTTATCACGCCGACAAAGCGATAAAATAATTAAATTTTTATTAGAGTCAAGTGTCGTAATAAATCCTCGAATGATGATAAATTTAAAACAATAGGTACTAACCTGTGCACGATGCCACAGCACGGATGCGCGAGAGTGCCCCAACTTGTTCTTACATGGACCCTTGTCGTAGTGCCGTAGAAGAAAGTCGTCCTGCAATAAAGAAATGAAGAAATATTAAAATATAGGTACTTGTTTTCGTCCTCTTTGTATAGAGTGATTTTCGTAGATTCAAAAGCAATATACTATTACAACTTTGGTAAATTAGGTAAGAAGGTACTTGTATAGCAAATGTTCCATTTTTCGTAATACAACAGTATTTATTGCAACAGGCGTTAAATTTATAAGTCGAGGCCATCTAAAAATAATCGCTTCCGAATCCCACGCAAGTTGGACATTGCAAAACATAATTAAGAGAATGTTCATCTATTCGTTTACTTTAAGTCTAACTCCGCCGTCCCGTCCGTAGTTGATCTCATCTTTGGTGAAGAAAAGTATTCGAATTTACACACATGGGTAGACTTAGTACCCTTTTCCCTGTCGGGAAAGTTAATAATGTTGTCACAATGTATCTTCTTTTCGAGTGGGCAAGCCCTGGTGTCAGAGTTTTTTCAGACTGCCTTTCGGCCTCTGACGTGGTTTTTATATAACGACTACTACTACAAGAGATAGTGTAGCCGGGACCAACGGCTTAACGTGCCATCCGAAGCACGGAATCATCTTTCTTTCAGACAATCAGGTGATTCGGCCTGCAATGTCCTAACCAACTGGGGAAAAACGCACAAAGTGACATATCACTAGGTGGCCCCCGTGGGAATCGAACCCACGACCTCCGTGTCAAGAACAAAATGCTCTCAACCATTAGACCACGGATGCAGTCACAATGTATAATAGTAGATAGATTGGTGGCGTGTGACTATGTGACTATTTGTTTGTGTGACCAAATTTGAATGTCGTGTTTTATAATTGTATGTGTTTGATTTATAAAACAATTAATAATAACAATAGGTACGTGAATGTCGTGTTTCATAATTTTAAAGTTTGTTTTAAAAATAATTCTTTTCGACAAAACTTGATTTTCAAGTGTTTTTGTTTTTGCGTTGATGCCTGCGACTTCGTCTGCGTGGACAAGTGATTTTGCCTCATGTCTCGTAACAATTAAACTTTTAAAGGCTATGTTTGTGTTTACATTATAAGACTATCTTGTTGGAACACGATCACAAAAATGAGGAAATTAAGTGGAGTGAACTTTGTTTAACTTGTGTTTAGGAGCTAAAAGTGATACAGTTTTATTTGTCTAACTAAACAGTTACTTCGCACAGATTTGAGGAGCAAATTATGAATAAGTCCCGTTTTGTTTTGTTAAATTGTTTAGCATCTTTCTTTAGTAATAAATTGAGGCAACTACCTATTTTTGAAAAATATTAACAAGTGAATGCAAAAATTTAAAATAATTTGGTAAATATCGCAAAATCGCATTTGATTATATAAACGATTTTAAACATAAAACATTGAAAAGTTTTCAGTTAAATATTCCCAACTAGTTTTCTTTTTTTTCATAAAAATGAATCAATATTACAAACAATGCGTTTTTTGTGTTAACATTTAAATGAATACTTGTTAGTTGTTATACCAATATTGTTGTAACCTTGCCTGCCGGGGGGAGTGCAGGAGGCTGTTGTTCGATCCCCGTCCAGGCCGACTCGTACCAATGAGTTTTTCGGAATTTATGTACGATTTGTAACACCACTGGCTTTTCGGTGAAGGAAAACATCGTGAGGAAACCTGCATGCTTCAATTTCGAGGCATGTATTGTACCCACTGTCCATTATAAGTGGCGACGGGCTCACCCCCGTCACACTGGACAGAGTTTCGGTACTACTGGTGAATGTTCTGAGGTTTCAGAATATTAGAGGTTTCTGACTACCCCCTCGGGGAATATAGTAGTGAGCATATGCTTATGCTATGCTTACTACTTTAATAATTTGTTGTAATAAGTTAGATATAAAAAATATATTTTATTCAGTAGATATTGATTTAACTGCTTTTCTTATCGTGTGGTCAAGCCCTGGTGTCAGAGTTTTTTCAGACCGCCTTACGGCTTCTGACGTGTTTTTTCTTCTCTTACAAAAAAGTCTTGTTTTTTACAGGACCTTTAGCGCGAGACAGACTCACACTTGGCCGGTTTTTATTATTTGTTGCTATACTGTAGAGTTTGCTCTATAATCACACCAAGTTTGACAGTTGTACGTATTACCGTTTTTACGATAGAGCGAGAAGAAAAAACGTTGATAAAACTAAGTAGTTTCTTGTATGAGGTCCCCCTTAATTATAACTTTTTGACAATTTTATTATTTTCTTATTTAATTATTTTATGGCAAATGCGCTATAATAACGCACATTTTGTGAAAATTTCAAGTGTCTAGCTATTACGGTTCAAAAGTTACAGGCCTAAATACGTAGAACAGACAGACAGACAGACGGACGGACAACGTAGGCTTAGTACTAGGGTCCCGTTTTCAACCTTTGGGTACGGAACCCTAAAAATTTTATCCTCTAGTCATCTACTCTTGCCTGAAATTGCCTAATGTAAATAATGCCTATCTATCTGTCCCACACACACACACAATTGTAAGTACATACTAACTTCAAGCGCAGATAAGACTGATGCAAGTACAAACAACATTTTACGACGCAACAAAAAATTTGACTACCCGCAACAAACTTGACCTCTATCTCATCAGAAATAATACACAATTTATTGTCCTATGAACCAAAAAGGTAGACATTGTAAAGTTTTATAACTAAAGTCAATTCAATTCAATTCAATTTTTGTTTAGTGGCATCCGATGTGTTATCACAATTCAGCCAATGTCTCGTTATGTGGATAGTATATGAAGGAAAATGATCAGTAGTATTTATTAAGTCTAGAGTGGCAGTTTTGCCAATGTAAGTAGGTTATAATCTCAAGTGATTGTTTTAAGGTAAAAACACATAAGAGTTCACAAAATGGTGGAGCCACGTGCAATCCCAACGCGCCGATACGCACGTGTCCGTACTCCGCCAGAATTGCAGCGCGACTCCTGGCCGCTGAAAGATTGCGTTTGACAGTTACCATAAAATTGTAAAAAACTGAATGAAAATATTGTTTACCTGTGCTCACTCTAGTACACAGGGCACTAGCTGCGCTTTTAAGTTCAAAAAGCTACTAAATATTGATCGGCGTTTATAGTTTTCATTCGGTTTTTTACAATTTTATGGTAACTGTCAAACGCAATCTTTCAGCGGCCGGACTTTAATACAATAAATCCCGTGTCATAAGGGTCAAGGGGAGAGGATGTTTTGATATGTTAAGACGCGCCCCATAGGTAAGCGCAGGGCCGGGCCATATTTTCCTGGTTTTTTTAAAGCTATCTTCTGGTTATTTGAAAGACATACAAATTAATGAAAAATATAGCAATGATCTTCAACATCTCGGCTTTATTTGCTATGAAGTATATTTCTTATTTTTCTATTAAATACATATGAAACCTGTGTTTAAAGGAAAGCCTAAATATTGGAAAAAATCTGTAGTATATGCATCTACTTTATAAGTTGATGTCACTTTTACTTGCGATGCGACACACACCATTGTGTAGACAATTTTAAGATCTACAATGCAATGAAGTAATTTTTTTTAAAGACTTATATTTAATGAGTTAATTGTAAAATTTTGTGCGAATTTTTATGATTTTCGAATTTGATTTCCTTGGATTTGAAGGCGCCATAGTGACATAATGAAGTACAAGCCAGTCCAAATTTGGTATACCTACTAAAATGATGTTGTTTAGTAGAGGTGAGGCGGCTCTGAAAGGGTCAAGGTCGTTCGGTCAGGGAAACCTCTTAACAACAATGCTGACCCAGCCACGTCCCGGCTTAGTAGGAACTAATTGTTCTTAGGCTTATAGTCGACATCGAAAGTTTTGCAAATTTCAATAGGGTATTTGATTGCGTTAATTTTTTTTCTTGTCAGTAAAATGAACGTTTGAAAATAGGTCAAGCTAAACTTTACTATCTTTTTCAGTTACTTTTAAGCTTGAATCTGGGGGCACGGTAGTGCTGATACACAAACAATAAAAAAATTCTAAATTCAAAAAAATCCCCCTCCAACCCCTTAAAGTGGGGAGTGCAAATATGTATAGGTAAAACGGTTCTGGAACCCACTGTATGTAATAGTTTTAATAAACAGATTCTCATGAAACTTTGTATACGTATAACAAAATGACAATTTCAACCTTCGATCCTCAAATGCTGATGCAAAAGGGACAGCGTACCTAAACAGTGAGATTTGAGAATCTGCTCACACGATAAGAAGCTCCGTCCTTATATAAATACACTTGTGACGTCATTGTCAAATAAACTTTGATAATTTACGCATGTGAAAGATGTCAGGTATCAAGCTAAAAGACATCATCCGAATTAAAAGTACGGTATTCTGTTAGCAAAAAAAAACGGTATTCTGTTAGGACTTGTCCATCTAAACATTTATTATTACGGCACCAAATCTGTAGGCAGATTGTCTTTGGTTTTATTTGGGTTTGAAAAATCTGCGTTTACATATATTTTCGATGAAATTAGGTAAGGCTATATTCTGTTAGAATTTGTCCTTCTCAGCAGGCTTTTACAAACTTTAAAGGGGGTAAGGGACAACGGAGGATTGAACTCAGACCATCAAACTGAACATCTTTCACTATGGAGCCAACCTCAGGAAATAAGAAAAGAAAAAGCTGTCCCATACATTTGAGTTACGTACGATTTTTTTTCGCGTTTCCTGAGGTAGGCTCTATAGTGAAAGTCGTTCAGTTTGATGGTCTGAGTTCACACTTTCGGTCTGCGGAGGGTTGTCCCTTACACCCTGTTTAGTACAATTTTTGTTGCGTAACATCGCTGGGCATATAGGGGGTGTATCGGCCGCCGCGAGCTTGTATAAAGCAGTTTTTCTGTGAGATACCTATTCGGTCTCACCGATCCCAGCTCTCACCGATCCCAGCTACCCAAGCCGATGCCGAGGTCCGTACCCCCCTGGGGTGCCCCTAGGTCGGTTGCTTAAGTTCATTCAATTGGCTCGGTGACCCTTCTGGTCCCTCCAATAGTCCGCAGTAAAATGCAGTAAATGCTCCCTGAGCAACGCTGTGATATGTAATTTCTAAAAAAAAAAAAAAAACCTATTCGGTGCTTACACCATAGTATTAGTGATGTGACTTACGTCAAGTGAAGCGAGGCAGTACCAGCAGAATACGTGCTTGCATCGCTTGCACATCATCTGCGCACACCCCTCGTCCTTCTCTATGGGCACGCGGCACATGGGGCAGAGTTTGATCAGCTCCGAGTCCGGCAGTAGGGGGGCTCCAGCTCCCCCCATAGAAGAAGATGCTGCAGCCGCTTCGCAGGTCAGCCCGCCGTGCCACTGTGGAACAAATTCGTTAGTTAATATTTTGGGTGGAGACAGGCGTACATGCTAATTTGAACAGTGTAAATACAGGGTGTAACAAAACGCCCTAGTAATACTTAAGGGCCTATGTCGAAAAATAATTGAAGAAGGGGCGGCGCGCGCGCCTGAAACGACGCAAACGTCAAACAAACTTTATTTAATTGTGATTGAACTATTTATGTAAGTTCATTTCTGCTCTAATCAAACTTTATAAAATATCAATCTCTTTCGAATCTTTTTAAATCTCTTTTTTATAAATCAAGTCTCGTGTTTCTATTATTCACCGTTTAGCAGTTCCAAGCGTTTATCGATAAAGACGGAGGCTACTCTGGCTTATTTTTCTATCGAGAAAATGTCTCTTAATCGTGTTTTAGCTCTAATCAAAATTTCAATTATATGTTCAATTTACACATATCCGCAAATCATACTCCTCCTGTTAGTACTTTATGATATATGATGCTTTGAAGAATCCAATTTTTTTCACATATCCTCTAATTTCGCGGTCTGTTAAAATTTTTCAACTGCGCTGGTACATTGTATTTTTCTATTCTTGGTGTGCAAATAAAGAATATTTATCTTATCTTATCTTATCGGCACAGGTGCGACACTTCAAGCGTGATTGATTTTGGATTTGACATGATGGCGTTCGCACATGCGCACTTGGTGCAAATTGTCTTTGACTTATATGTAGGGTTGACTTACAACTCATCGTATGAACATCATCTACATTTCGTTACTTTTTATTGTTCGTTCTGTTATGAAAAATAGTATTTTCAACGATTTGTATGCACTTAAAAGACTCAATTTTATGTAGTCAAATACTACGGGTGCGCGCGCCTGACTGCATTCCCTTGCTCGGCTTCCCTTAAGTTTCCCAGAAAGTGTGAGGTGAGGTGGGGGATCTGAAGTTAGAGGGGGGCGGGGAGTGGCCGTTCTGTATGTAGATCTATATACTAATACCTATTCTGTGACATCGGTCAGACTTATAAACCTGGTACTACTGTACATTAGTAACTATTGATTAATCTCTGCAAAATAGTCACCAATAACACAAGATTTAAGTCTAGCGAAAATGACAAAAAAATCCGTTGTTTAACAAAACAAAACAAATATTTGGTAACATCTGTCATCGCCATGCAAGAGGTTAAAATTTGAATATAAAGGGAGCATGCGCACAAGGTCAGCCATGTTGGATTGAGGTCGAAACATTGACATGGATGCAAAGATTTTTTTCTATGATAAATTATCAGGCGCCATCTTTGTTTTGTAATTATTTAATGGCGGATTAAAGTTGCCAACAATAGTATTTAATATAATTGTTAGAAAAAAATCTAAATAATTATACTTAAGGGATTTATTATGTAAGTATTCAACTTTACTAGCCGTTTCCCTGCGGTTTCGCCCGTTTAGATTTAGTTTCGTTTCAAACACGCATAATGCCCCTTTTCGAACACTATACCGACAGGACAAACTTACTATCCGGTTTTTGCCTATTGGCAACTCGACCCAAATGTAGGGAATAGCTGATTTCCTTTTTTTTTGCGATTTCAACGTTGGCTCCATAGTTGACGGCATAAAGTAGGGTTGCCAACTTTTTTGGAAGAAATAATATATTTTTCTTTCGTGATTTTAATGTTGTTCCCAATGCTTGGGTCTCCAATATTGGGAGTCAGGGTACCAACAATTTGATATAAATGTATCATTCTTGTTTTCAAATAAAGAAATGTATTATTATTATCTTTAATTATAAGGGCCTGTTTCACCACTTCCGAATAAGTTCTTGTTAGCTTATCCGACAGCTCATTTGACATATTCTTCATACAAAATATAATAACTTGTCCAGAAGTGGTGAATCAGGCCCTTAGTGTTTGAATAAACGTCTTTAATTTAATATAGTGAAAGTGGCTTAGTTTGATGGTCTGAAGCACGTAAATATGTAGCGCATTTAACGTTACACCCTGTATAATGTAATTCGTAATAAAGCTTCCAAAATTTTTTACTATCTTCATACAGTCCTACCGTAATGGGAGAAAATTAGCAACAACGTGTTTAAACTTCAAATTATCAACGCATACGCGAAACTCTGATCACAACGTTATTAAAACAGCAAGCAAAAGGCAACCGGTTCAATTTGCATTTATTAGTATTTTAGCCGGTCGTGTACGGGTTAACCATACAAGTACCTGT
The DNA here is from genome assembly GCA_963924505.1 of Agonopterix alstromeriana. Lineage (NCBI taxonomy): Eukaryota > Metazoa > Arthropoda > Insecta > Lepidoptera > Depressariidae > Agonopterix > Agonopterix alstromeriana. The sequence continues at coordinate 13,899,702 of OZ004673.1, forward strand.
ACAAATAGATTATCTGTTTAATAAAGAACTGAGGTTCTACCTACGATCCCTGCAATTATTTTGTTCTACAGTATAATTCGGTATGTCAAGTTTTTTTTGGTCTTCATTTTATAATTTTAACGGATAACTTTAAGAAACCAATTTAATTTGTATTGCGATTCATCGAGTTTATCAATATAACTTAATTTTTAAATTACTTTGATCTGCAATCTCTAAATGCAAAAATGGTGGAGAGAATATAATTCGAACTCCATGGAGGAAAACTACTTACTGCTTAGTTAAAAAAAATCCTGACTTTTCTTTCTAACTTTATGCTGGAAACAGAAACAGCAACATCAAATGTCAAATTCTGACATTGTAAATGTATTTTTTTTCTTAATGGCTAGTTATTTTATTACCAAGGAGTTCACAGGTTTTCCAGTGACGTCACTGGACGTACTGAAAAACGACGTTATTTTATTACAAATATCGGTAATCCTTTCATTTTAAAATCACTGACTTAGAAAATATTATTATGAGACAGGTATCTCGAAATGGGTTTTTGATTCAGCCCTCCAAAAAAAACTTTACATAACGAATTATTTTACTTTCACCAAACACCAAGTTTGACGCTTGTATTTGCAATGATGTTGTATGAAGACCCTAAATTACTTTCCTTGTTTTTTTATTTGTTAATATACACACATTGTGTGAAAATTTCAACTGGCTACCTATGCCGGTTCAACAGATACAGCCATTTAAAGTTAGGACAGACAGACGAACGTACGGACAGACGGGCCTAGGCTTAGTAAGCTTACTATGGTCCCGTTGCCGTTGTTTGGGTACGGATCCCTAAAAATCTAAAGTTATAGTCTAAAAATGTAGTTACTCTGACAACTTGCAGAGCAGTTTTGACTATGCAAGGTTCATACATTTTTGCCCGTTGTCCTTTGTACCTACATAACATGTTTAGCACTTATACATTTTAACGAAAATCTGACAACATACAACTATAGAGATTAGTTTATAGATTGTTTCTGAAAAATCTCATCGTCTTCATGTCATTAATTGGTTAGTATTGAAAATATAACGAGACTTGGTTGGTAAGGAGCGCGCCAATGGTAATATACTCTTAAGGGCAGGATCTTCCAAACGACCTGTTTTTGGTTAAGTTTTAAGGCATGAAATAGTCGTTATTTTAATCCAGAAAAAATATATGTTGTTGTTCATGAACTGTTCTTGATTATTCTGACTCAAAACACTTTAGTTATTACTTCTCTCGATCATAAAAGCATGCAAAGATAGGTAAGTTTATTACTATTTTTCAAGTTTTACTTAAAAATTATTAAAACTACAAATAAATAAAATACTCTGAAAAATAGAAAATGACACAGTCTAAAGTATTCTCAGGCTAGTTTTTTCCCCCACCACCCAACAGAAAAGATATTGATGAAGACCTGCCTTCAGTTGAAGCGGGATGGCTAATTACAAACTTATGCTTGTAAGAAAGAGACGCTTGCACGCGAATAACCGGGCATTAAGCGTAAAAAAGGCATTTTTACGCTCATTAATCTTTGTTTAATGCCGTCCTTCGCTCATCAGTTAATCATGACAACGGTTCTTAATTTAACAATTAACCGCCAGCTCCGTCACCTCATTCGCAATCACGAGCATTTTACGTTTCACTGAAACTTAATTACATTTTTTAATTACATTTTATCAAAGGTCGGCTTGATACTGAAGAAACCAACTCAAATAAGTATTTAAAAGGACGAATTGAAAATTTTGACGTCAATGATCTCAATTTTTGTCAGTAATTACAAAACGAATGAAAATATAATTTGGTAACCAGATAGTTCATGTTATATTTTGTTAGTTTTCAATACATGATCAGGTAACTTTTGTAACAAACATACCTCTTTTTAAAAAGAGATTCACATCTTATGGGCAAACGGGACCGATTTAAGCCTCTTAACTTTCTCCGTAGATGAGTCTATTATACTCTTTAAAATTGTAGAAGGAATTTCTCAAGTGATCGTTTCTAAGTAAATAAAATAACGCTGGATAGAGTTTCGGCACTACTGGTACAACGTGGATGTTCTGAGGTTTCAGAATATCTCTGACGAGGTAGTCAGAGATATTATACGGGGAATATAGTCATGAGCATAATTATGCTAATTTCCAGTACTACCAGTGTTACAAAGTGTAAACATAGTTTTATATTATAAATAAATAAATAAATATCTTAGACATTGTGACACAAATTATCTAGTCACATTTAAAGTACCAGAATCTAGCCTGGACTTGTGTTATGATGACTAGACAACGATATAGAATACACATATAGATACAAACGTTCATGACTCGGGTACAATTATTCATATTCATCATACAAATTTTTGTACCTTACGGGATTCGAACCCGCGATATTAGATATTGACAATGGACCTTTATTATTTTTATCGCTATATCGTGAATTAAAGATCATTTATAAACTCTTACGTAAGACACCGGGCGTTGAATAGTAATTGTCCATTATTTAATCTATGATGTAAGCTTTGCGAACGATTCCATACAATGTATAGTAAAATCTTTTTATTACTAAAAGATCCTTTGGCCACATTGTATTATCAGTTATCTACAGGGTCCTTCTTAATATGCTGACACTTTTTTAAGGGGATGATCAGACCGTCAAACTGAACAACTTTCTCTATGGCAACAACATCGAAATTGCGTAAAAAAACACTCTTCCATACAAAACTGCAAACCTACTCAAGGCAAATTTATGGGACAGCGTTTTTTTTTTCGCGATTTCGACATTAGTCCCATAGAGAAAGTTGTTCAGTTTGATGGTCTGATCATCCCCTTTAAACAGTTTCAGCTAATTTTATTGTATACAATACAGGGTCCTTCTCAACATGCCGACACTTTTTAATGGGCGTTTTAAAAGTAGCAAAAACTCTATTGTATGGTGGTACGGAACCATCCGTGCGCGAGTCCGACTCGCACTTGCCCGATTTTTTTTCTAAATACTCATTAGATGGCATTGACTTAACACATTTACGTAAAAATATGCTAAAATAGTTGTAAAAAATTTAACTTATGCAAGCGAGCAAACAGTAGGTTGTTTCAAAATTGTCAGGAACCAAAATAACTTATAAGGTGACTGCACCTTTGAGATAACGTCTAATTTTAGCACAGGTTTTTAAAATTACTTCGATTCGATACACAGGGTAATTTTTTATTAAATTAACAACATTTCATTTCAAGAAACGTACCAAAATAAGAAAACCATTTGGAGATTATGTGATTCAAAGCTTATATCAAAATTATCAGATTTTTCTATCCATTATTATTAATAGAAGTTGAATGAGATTTTATTCCTTTACCTACTTGGCTTTTCTATTGTATTTGACAGTTTTTAATTTTAATTTTATTGCGGCCAAAGTATCTTAGCCATAAAACCAACGTTTTTCAGAAAATTCAAAATAGAAATATCGGTCGAAAATAAAATCGGAATAATACGTATCTCTTATTTTTTAACCTATTTTTATATTTTTTATTAAAAACAATTTTTTTATGGTGGTTAAAAAAATGTATTGTTGGCAATTAACCCAAACCTGGAAAAATGACAGACGAAATCTCGTCTAATCATGAGTGAAGCATCCATTTATTCTTCAATTTTTTTAAAGTTACTTATAACTTTCGATGCGTGGACCGAATTTTTTTTTTGTAATCGAAAGCAAATTTTTGTTAGTTTAATTCATTATTTATTTTAACTCTTTATTGTACACACGGAAATATACAGGGTGTTACAAAAGTAAACATAAACATTTCAAACTTTTAAGGGGGTGGTTTAGACCATCAAACTGAACAACTTTCACTATGAGACCAACATCGAAATCGCGAAAAAAGAAATCTGCTGTCCCATACATTTAGCTCTAGTCGATTTGTAGTTTAGTATGGAACATCTGATTTTTTTTTCGTGACTTCGATATTGGTCCCGTAGTGAAAGTTGTTCAGTTTGATGGTCTAAACCACCCCCTTAAATGTTTATTTGTATTTTTGTAACACCTTGTATATGAAAACAGCATAATAGACAATTACAAAGGGCGAGCTTAAAGAGATTTCTTCCAGCAAACCTGTGACAGAGAGAGAGTATACAAAGATCAGTATATAGTAGTAGTAGTATCAGTATTTAATATTACGTCAGTCTTTTTTTCAGGTCCGTGCCTAAAACCCGAAAAGCTTTCATCATCTTAACCCATTACTTGGGGTCGGCGCAATATGTAGTCTTCCTCCATTCATCTCTTTTAGCCGTCATTTCAGGGTTCACTCCTTTTTTACACATGTCATCTTTCACACAATCCATCCATCTTTTCTTTGGTCTTCCTCTCTTCATGCAGCCATCTACATTCATATTTAACACCCGTCTTGTAATATGACACTGATCTCTTCTCATCACATGCCCATATCGAGATGAAGCAGGAGTGTACGGACGAGAGAGTGCATACCTATGAATACACCAGTATGACTCTCCATCTGGTGCAGTCTGGTAATAAAGATAGAATGGGATGGATCTTCTTCTTCTTATCGTGTGGGCAAAGCCCTGGAGTCAGAGTTTTTTCAGACCGCCTTACGGTTTCTGACGTGGTTTTTATGTAACGACTACTGCCAAGAGAGATAGTAGTCGGGACCAACAGCTTAACGTGCCATCCGAAGCACGAATCATGTTTCTTTTCAGACAATAAGGTGATTCGGCCTGCAATGTCCTAACCAACTGGGGGAAAACGCACAAAGTGACATATCACTCTGTGTCCCCCGTGGGAATCGAACCAACGATCTCCGTGTCAAGAGCCCAATGCTCTTAACCATTAGATCACGGAGGCAGTATGTAGTAGTATGGGATGGATCATATTTGAACACAGCTTTGCGGCTAAGTGGCGCTCGCCTGATAAAGTGGTAGCTGTAGTAGAAACCGTCATCGTCATCATTGTGCAATATGTTCACGACTATTCCTATTTCTTGGATAACTGTTGAACTAATACGGGGTCCTGTCTGCCGAGTGCTGCAAAAAGCAGCGCGAAGTTGTATGCCGAGTCATAGGGCAAGTGTAAGAAAACTTCTGCAGATACAACACCGCTGACGGCTGCCTTCAGGGCCATATACTCTTTGTCTGGCTTGCCGTTCCTGTAATTTAAAATTTTTGTGCATGCATATGCTCACGACTATATTCCCCGAGGGGGAGTCAGAGATATTCTGAAACCTCAGAACATCCACGTTTCACCAGTAGTACCGGAACTCTGTACAGTGAGACGGGGAATGAGCCCATCGCCACTTATAATGGTCAGTGGGTCAATACATGCCTCGAAATTGAAGCATGCAAGTTTCCTCACGATGTTTTCCTTCACTTAAAAGCCATTGGTGTTACACATTGTACATACATTCTGAAAAACTCATCGGTACGAGTCGGCGTGGCTTGGGATAGAATCGAACCATGGCCTCCTGCACGGCAGGCATGTGGTGGTCTAGTGGCGAGTAAGTTCACTTTATTGTCAATATCGGCTATTTCATTCATTCGTTCTTGCTAAAATTCGACCTTACTACAACCTTAACACGTGGTTTGTAACAAAGTCTCCGACCACCCGGAAGGATAATGCGGTCGCAAGTTAATCTCTGCATAGAAATAAAAAACTTTACCGTCCACACAAAGCTAAGAAAAGATGTTTTAACCTAGAACATTCAAGCGTGCAGTCAACCTAACTGAAACCGTGCATTGTATGATCTAGACTCGACCCAGTTACATTGAAGCGGGGCGTGAAAAGACCCCACCGAGCTTACTACGGGAGTTACTACAAGAACTCACTTGTAACTCGTTTTCTTTAATATAGCTCATAACTGCCTCCGTGGTCTAATGGTTAAGAGCATTGGGCTCTTGATACGGAGGTCGTGGGTTCGATTCCCACGGGGAAAATCTAGTGATATGTCACTTTGTGTAATTTTCCCCAGTTGGCTAGGACATTGCAGGCCGAATCACCTGATTGTCTGAAAGAAAGATTATTCCGTGCTTCGGATGGCACGTTAAGCCGTTGGTCCCGGCTCCTGTCTCTGGTGGTAGTAGTCGTTACATAAAAACCACGTCAGAGGCAGTAAGACGGTCTGTAACTAAAATAAGTTATAAGGTGACTGCACCTTTGAGATTAACTAATTTTAGCACAGGTTTTAAAATGATTTCGATTCGATACACAGGGTAATTTAATATTTAATGAACCCAAAACCCGAAAAGCCTTGTGTAGTAGGTAATACTACAGGGTATAAAAAACACTCTCGTAATATTAAAAAAAGAGGTGGTTTAGACCATCAAACTGAACAACTTTCTCTAAAGAGAACAAGTCAAAAAAATACGGTTCTCTCATATTTGAATCGAGTAGGCGAGGCACTGCAGTTTTGTATGAAACAGCTGTTTTACCACCTAACCTAACTGAAACCGTGCATTGTATAATATAGACTCGACCCAGTTCCATTGAAGCGGCGTGAAAAGATCCCACAGAGCTTACTACGAGATATAACTATAAGAACTCACTGGTTAGTCGTTTTCTTTAACATAGCTATTCCGATAAAGATATCTTGCCTTCATCAGACGATAAAACATTATTTCTGACCAAAGAAAGGTTTTAACAGGAGTGCAAGTTGACTAAATTCTTCTAACAAAGATTTATTGAATCTTCTAGGCTCGATCAACGATCCAACCGTTCTACTAATCACCTTGTATGAATTAGGTAGCCTTTGGTGTATGGGTACTGGAAACGGGCAATATGAAAAATTGTATCCGAATGCTACGAGAATAAAGCACCGGATGAAGGTAGTTAAGAGAAGTTTATCCCGAATGCGTAAATGCGCGCTGCATACAAACGAAATCTGGTGCTATTTTCAATACTTACCAATTAAACTCAATGAAATTTTGCAGAAAAAATCTAGGAACAAATCTCTATGCCTGTATCGTGTCCGATTTTCGTTAAAATATACAGTTTCAATGCCAGGATTATTTTAAGATTTGTATGGAAATCTTTGAGGCACTGTAACTTTAAAACTGTACATTTTATGGAAAATCTGACACGATACAAGCATAGAGATTTGTTTCTAGAATGTTTTTGCAAAATTTCATTGAGTTTAATCGGTTAGTATTAAAAATATCACCAGACTTCGTTTGTATGGAGCGCGCCAACAGCAATATACCCTTAACTGAGGACTTAAATTTCACTCTACAGATGTCAAGCGAAAATGTTTTATTCTAGTTAGTTTATTTTGAGACATATCTACAAATTATAACAATAAGTAATTTCATACACAAGTTTTCCGCAAAATGTAGTCCACAAGTTGTGCACAGCATGGTCTGTAGACACATATTATATTTTGTAGCAGCAATTTAGTGAGTTAAGGGCCTATGTCGAAAAATAATTGAAGCACAATGGGCGTGTGATAGCTTTTATTACTGCCTGATGCGAGAGAAAGAGTTGGGGCGGTGCGCTCGCCTGAAACGACGCAAGCTTTATTTAATTGTGATTGTACTATTTATGTAAGTTCATTTCTGCTCTAATGAAACTTTATCAAATGTATTATCTCTTTTTTATAAATCAAGTCTCGTGTTTCTATTATTCACCGTTTAGCAGTTCCAAGCGTATATCATTAAAGACGGAGGCTACTTTGGCTTATTTCTCTATCCAGAAAATGTCTCTTAATCGTGTTTTGGCTCTAATCAAAACTTCAATTATATGTTCAATTTACACATATCCGCAAATCATACTCCTACTGTTAGTACTTCATGATATATGATGCTTTGAAGAATCCTATTTTTTTTACATATCCTCTTAAAAACGAGAATCGAGTGAGAAACCATAGTAAGGAGCGCAGTGCCAGGGCACGAAAGGTTTCTTTATAAATTTAGCAGGATCATTTCTTGGCGAAGTTTATTGAGCCGTAGGAGTTTGTTCAACCGAAAATAACCTTAATAAAAGGGTAAGGAAAGCCTTGGAGCTTTTCAGGTTGCTAACCAATTAAATAATTGTAGGAAGTTCTTTAATGTAATTCAAGTTTATTGAACTGAAACAATTATAAGTTTCCGTTTTTTTGTAGTTACATTATTTTGATAGATACTAGTTTTTTAGGGTTCCGTAGTCAACAAGGAACCCTTATAGTTTCGCTATGTCCGTCTGTCCACGGCTTAACTCAGAGACGCTTAGCACTAGAAAGCTGTAATTTGACATGGGTATACATATTTATCACGCCGACAAAGTGGTAAAATAAAATCGTGAAAAATATACCCTAATCGCATTGGAACGAATCAGATCCTGGTACTTGAAGGAAAGTTTCTAACCACCCCAAACGAAAATTTTGGTCGCTAGTTTAAAAAGAGCAATCTTCTTTTTCCATTTTTCAAGGAACGGGAAAAGCCAAGGTGATAAAAATAATAATATACGCCTTAGAGTACTTATATAGGGACCAGCCTCGCGGTATCATTTACTCTCTGCCACGTTACAAGATCAATTAATCATGTGCATTTACATACAATTTTATACCTTATCACTAAACGAGACAGCCTATAATTGCGGAACAATAACTTCGAACTTATCACGTTTGGGGTTCACACAGGACTACTTTTCATGATTTTAACAATAAAAATTAGAATCTAAAGTTATGGGGAATAAAATCCAAAGTAGCGGATTTCATGTTATCTCGTCCCCTGCTAAAAGTGGCAGAAATGTTTGTTAGTAGAATTACACTCGTAATTTGTCCATAATATAAATAGTCTAAGATATACTCATATGGATGTAGGTAGGATAGATCCCTACATATAATATGTACAGTTTCTTCTGTGTAGAAGAGAATGAGATCAAACCATGAACGAAATTAACAAGGCAAATGTAAGTGAAAATGTCGAAAGAGGCCGCTCGAAATGTACCAACACAAAAGCCAACTGGGGCCTATTCAGGAAGCTGGAAATAGGTATTGTCTATACCTGGAGAACAGACTGCTGAAAATACTCCTTGGCTGTGATGTTCAACCTTCTTTCGTACGTTTTCACAGTCGTTGTTGGTTTGTCCCTTTCTAATCCAACGACGAAAAAATTGTTATTAAATTTTTGTTCTGCCAGACAGGGACAAAACTAAAGTTAGAAACATCGATACGAAAGAAGGTAGAACATTACCGACCGCCATCGCCAATTTTTGTGTTTCCATGCTTGTAAGGAGGATTGGTATCCTGGCCTATTTAATAAACATGAGAATTGTAATATTTGTAATTTACAATGACAGTTTGAGTGTGTGTGTGTGTGTGCGTGTGTGTGTGTGTGTGTGTGTGTGTGTGTGTGTGCGTGTGTGTGTGTGTGTGTGTGTGTATGCGTGTGTGTGTGTGTGTATGCGTGTGTGAGTGATGAAGTGGATGTGAGTACGGGTGTGCGCGCGTCTAAAATGTTACCCGGCGGCACTACCCAAACAGGGTTCGGCGTTCCGACTTTTAAGGATAGTAAATAGCTATATTTCGACACAAAATTAGTACCATCGCTTCTTTAGAAGATGAATTACAAGATGAACAAAAAAAAATTTCAGTAAAATAGTATAGTTACATCAGAATATAATCGAGAATTTCAAGAAAAACTCGAGAAAAGCACTGCCGCGTTCCGAGTCCTGTGATTCAGTTAAACAAAATAAAACAGCAAAAAATATTTCAAATCAATGGCAAAACATCAAAGAACACTATGAACTAATTACTTATGCAATGGCTACGGAACCCTATCATGGGCAAGTCCGACACGCTCTTGGCCGATTATTTATTAGTTACTTTTAGCCTAATTTAGCTACAAATGGATTTGTTCGTTAATCTTATAAGACAGGGTTAAGTGTTGTCGACCACCTGTCTTTTTCTTTTGTAATTTAATGTTTAACGTTATGATGACATTTCAAATTAGTTTACTATAAAAAAGCTACCCTAAAAAAACGTTAACACAGCATCGGAATGAATGCATATTTTTGCAATGTGCGAGCAACGGAAACCTTTGTTCACTGCGTCTACAACGAGACAAAGAAAAAGTGAAGCTCCGTTCTCTATGGACAATGGGTCACACGGTGTTACTAGGTGGAAAGTCTAATTTTACGTAAATATCATAGTTCTAGATCTAATAGATCACACGCAGTCTAATTTTACGTAGATATCCTAGTTCTAAAACTAATAGGTCACACGGAGTCTAATTTTTCGTGGATATCATAGTTACTTCGTTTCAGGCTTGTAATTTAGAAAGGGCACATACAGGGTCCTTCTTATTAAGCTGACGGTTTTGTACAAGGATGATCAGACCATAAAATCAAACAACTTTCTCTATGGGACCAAAACAATTACTGTCCCATTCATATCGGTCGACTAAGATTGCAGTAGTGATTGCAGATGTCATAGAGAAAGTTCAGTTTGATGGTCTAATCATCCCCTAAAAAACTGTTAGCTTAACCGATTGTGAAGATTACTGTCCAAATAGCCGCGTACTGATTGAGCGGGCAGCCTCGCGAGGCTGCCTCGCAAGGCAAATTCTCGGTCGGTCAAGACGTGCCTCGCCCGAGGCAAACGCACGCGCTGCCTCGCCCGAACGTGCCGCGGCCCGAGCCGAGCGTTGTCGGTTTTTGTCGATGCTCAAAGGCGCCTCAGTACGTTTGCCGCGCTCACTCAAGACAGTAGTGTTTTGATACGCACGCGCGGTCTTTATTCGACTTCAAGTTAATCTGAGCGTCGACGCTCACGGTGGCTCGGCATTGCCGCGCGAGGCAGCCTCGGATTAGAAAACTTACAGACCGAGGCCGCCTCGCGCGGCATGCGTACTGCGGCAAATGTCCGAGGCTGCCTCGCGAAGCCGCTCGCTTGGTCAGTACGCGGCTAATGCCGAGATATCAGAAAAATGTCGTTGTTTCCCATTTCAAACAACGGCCTAGATTGCATGCTCTAAATGTAACATTGAAACAAATTGTTCTAAAACGTCAAAACTTTTGTGTGTTTTGTACGGATGACAAAGTGTCCCCTACAGAACGTGGTCCCGGGCTATAACTTTGTTATGTTGGCCCTACATTTAGGTATGTCCTCGTTATTGCGTACTGGAATTCTAATGAGTTTAAACTCACAAAGAGACAGGGATTTGATTTAATTCAAAATTATTGTGTTGAAGTTTCAATTTAGGAATCTGTTTGTCAATTTATCTTGAGTTTAATTTACGTTATCTATTTATCTGTTCCATATACAACGTGTTAATGAATTAATGCAAAACTAGAAAGTAGTTTGTTTAGAATCGAGAGCAGAATCGAATTATCATGTTTTCAACATAGGTAATTTTTTTTCAAATATTAAATAATTGGTTTGTAAAATATAAAATTTACTGAACTCTATCTCAACCTACCGCACGGGCACACTCACCCTACATACTACCAAAACAAGATTCTTATAATGTATCCATCAGCACGCGCTAGCGCTTTCATTCATTGCTGAAATGATAACAAATAATTTTTGCCTGAGAACTTACAATGCAAATAACTTTACATTTTAACTATAAAAATGCAATTATTGTTTCAATCTAATTATATTGTTATAACTCATTTGGGGTGTATGATGTTTTGCGCTTATTCATTAACACGTTGTATAGGGTCCTTTTTAATATGCTGACACTTTTTAAGGGGACGATCAGACCGTCAAACTGAACAACTTTCACTATGGGATTACTGTCGAAATCGCGAAAAAAAATCAGCTGTTCTATACAAAACTGCAATCGAACTCAACACAAATGTGGACGGCCGATTTTTTTTCGTGATTTCGATGTTGGTCCCATAGAGAAAGTTGTTCAGTTTAATGGTCTGATCATCCCCTTAAAAAAGTGTCAGCATATTAAGAAGGACCCTGTATAAACTTACGTCTATTCCCTCTCAGGGTGTTCAGAATCACTGCTACAACTCCGTTTATTTCTTTCATTGACATGAGGAACAAAATGAACTATGTTGGCTTTAGGTCCCCTAAAGCGGTACTTGGCTTCCGAAATAACGCCACTTTTCCCAATCCTTGCGTAACCTCTTGCCAGTAGTTGGCTTGAAGCTCACGTCAAGTCTCTAGTACGTCGTTTCAAAAATACCTGGGGCGTCGCACTGGTCGTCGGCTAGTAGTAGACCCAGATATGCTCTCCTGTCATGCCGATCTCGTAATTAACAAGATTTGACTATTCCGAAAGACAATAAATGAAAACAGGTAGACAGAAATCAATATCTAGGACATTGTCACACTGATGAAGTACCAGAATTTGTCTAGTCTTGTATTATGGTAACCAAATAACAGAGAGTTAGAAGATATGATGATGAGAAACAAAAACATGCGTGATATAGGGACTAATCGTATTCATTACATAGAGTTTCGGATGGTACAAGGACGAGTTTTAGTCGATATCCACTTTGAGCGCATATCGCACAAGTATTTGTCCCTTGGATGTTATCCGATTAAAGCCCATGAACCTGGGGTGGTTCAAAGCAGACGAAGAGAGCGTCACTCAGTGACCTACTAAACACATCCCGAGCAATCAGCAAACCTCTAAAGGTGTAGTCTCACGAGCTGCATTTCAACTGCAACGCAACTGAATGCGGAATGCAGTTTGGATGCAGTTTGCCTACATTTGCAGTTGAAATTAAGCTCATATGACTAATATCATATGTCTTCAACACGATGGCAAAGTCAACCTCAATCACATGGACCCGACAGAAGAAGAATAAGAAGACCTACCTCCTGGTTACACTGTGAGCAAAAGTCGTGCCTGCAGGTGGGACAGTGGGCCGGGCTGGCCGCTCTCACCGCCACCACCGTGTCGCATCCCACACGTGGGCAGAACGCCCGCCCGGAGTCCATCGCCACTTCTGTGAACAAAGGAATGAATTCAATTTTAAATGTTTGTAATTTAATATCAATTTTGTTTACCCATATAATTAAGCTAAATATATATAAACCTTATTAAGTTAATACACTAATTAACTGATTCATCAGAATATCTTCAAAACTGTACATACCTACAGGTGTGAATTTGAATGCGGTACATGTTAAACGGTGCTTCAGTTCAGACCATCAAACTGAACAACTTCCATTATCGAGCCAACATCGAAATCGCGAATAAAATATTAGCAGTTCCCCAATGGTTCCCCATACATTTGCGTCGTCGCGCCAATTATATTCTCTGTGGAGCAACTTGTGTTTTATTTTCGCGATTTCAATATTGGTCCCGTAGTAAAAGGTTCAGTATGATGGTCTGAAGCACCCCTAAAAGATTTAACGCATTTATGTCCACACCTGTATAGTCTTAGTTAACAAATTTGAAAATAAGATCTAATTTTAAAATTGTGGCTTCATTGTGTTCGTGTTGTAGATAATTTTGCCAATCTCCAGTTTAAATAGCAAGTGTGCGTTGTACGGTAAAAGAAATTTGGGTAATGTCAAAGATTGTTTTTGTGCAAGAACACACTCGTGAGCCACCACAAAATGCCAAAGCCACGTGGCCACCTGACCCGCGCGCCGAAACACGTCCGTGAATCCTCTACCACGCGACTTCCACTTCCAAATGCTCAGTAACACAACTGGCTTTTCAGTGAAAGAGAACATCGTGAGGAAACCTGCATGTTTCAATTCCGAGGCATGTATTTTACCCACTGTCCATTACAAGTGGCGACGAGCTCGTCACATTGGACAGAGTTTCGGTACTAGTGAAACGAGGATGTACTGAGGTTTCAGAATATCTCTGACTACCACCTCGGGGAATATAGTCGTGTGCATATGCTATGCTCAGTAAAGTTTTTTTTTATTTAACCACTAAATGTGCGAACATTTGGGGTTATCTTTTTTTGAAAATCACCGTATCAAAGCGATGCATAGAACACCAGTTTTTTTAAGTTTTATTGTCTAACTCTAATACAAGGTGAATCAGAGTGTGGCCCTGTTTTAAATCAACAGCTGATATGTAGAAATTGTAGGTCTTCTTCTATCGTGTTAGAGCTACATTTAGCTTGACCAGCAACCTCCGTTTTGCTCTATAATTTGCCTTAATTCGTTCCACGTGCAGCTATAATAGTATTCAATCCGTATAGATACTAATAATAGAACGGAAAATCGAACATACTTAGTTTTTATGGGAAGGGTGTTAGGGTAAACAGTTGCATTACTTTAAGTGGTGATTGTACCCATGATACTAAACAACTTTCTTTATGAAACCTATAGAGAATTAGCAAAATATTTTTGGTCTTTCCGTACTAAATGCAATCAGCTGATTGTATACGTTTGTATGAAATGATTACGTATTGAACAAGGTGCTTACGACCATCAAACTGAACAACTTTCCAGACCAACACCGAAAACACGAAAAAAAATCTGCTGCCTCATACATATAGTTCAAGTAGGATTATCATCATCATCTCGGCCGATGGAAGTTCACTGCTGGACATAGGCCTCCCCCAAGGATCGCCATAATGACCGGTCCTGCGCTGCCCTCATCCAACGGTTCCTGCCGCCTTCACCAGGTCGTCGGTCCACCTTGTGTGGAGCCTACCCACGCTGCGCTTTCCGGTACACGGTCGCCACTCGAGAACTTTTTGGCCCGTAGGATTAATCGGTTCGGTTTTCGATGTTGACCCCATAGAAAAAGTTGTTCAGTTATATGGTCTGATCATCCCATTAAAAACTGTCAACATATTAAGATTGACCCTGGTACGTAATTTGTATCAGATTGTAAAATTCCATTGCGAAAAGTTTAGAATCCAATTCGTTGTTAAAAAAAACAATTTCTGCTAATTAACGATTTGATATATTGTGAAGCGATTTAATGACACCAATAATTATAATTAAATTTATCAGAAAGGTCCCAAGTTATCTGCCGGTGTTAAGGGTCGCACATAAATTACGTTAAATTAATATTTCAAGTGTTGTGAGAGACGAATTAATATAATTTTGTCTTTCTTGTTTCCTTTTTTGGTTTAATTGTGTGGAGTTCATGACACGTACGAGATGTGTGTTTAAGATATTGGATGAAATTGTTAAGGTGACAATGATAAGATGGAAAGAATATGTATTTTTTTTGAAGTTATTTTACCTACGATGGATTTCGTTTAGCATTTATTTCATTTAGATAAATTACAAATAATTTAGGGCCTGTTTCACCACTTCTGAGTAAGTTCTTGTTAACTTATCCGACAGATAGTTTGACATATTTTGTATGCAAGATCTGTTGGATAAGCTTACAAGAACTTACTAAGAAGTGGTGAAACAGGCCCTTAAGATCGAAATTTAAAAAAAAATGGTAATTACTATAGTAGTTACAAGGAGTAACAAAACACCCTTAGTAATATTTAAAGGGATGGTTTAGACTTTTTTAGACCATCAAACTGAACAACTTTCATACGGTATCAGTAAAGGGTGTAAGGAAAAGTATCATTAACTTTAAACCACATACTCTACCCATCAAACTGAAAAACATTTACTACTCGTATGGGATCAACCCTGTCAGCGCAAAAAAAATCAGCTGTTCCATACTAAACTACCTACTCGACCAAAATGTATGAGACAGCACATTTTTTTTGTTCTGACAGGTTTGCGTCTGATAGACTATGTCGTTTAAAGGTTAATTATACTTTTCTTTACACCCTGTATAGGTACATGGACTCATCAGTTTAATATTTTTTCCATTTCCGTGAAACTAATCATTTTCCGCACATTTTAACGTTTACATAACTACTTTCCGAAGAAACCCAAAAAGGCAGTATAACGTAAAACAAAAGTCAGGGCCGTACATTGCCCGCAAGCGGTAAGGTTCCGCACACGACCGGATTTACGGTCCACTGCCGATCGTAAAGTGAGCCGATTCGAACTGATTGGTTTATTAGAGAGTGTGCTCTATTAGTCACTCAAAATCGTTGAACATTATTCTTTGTGGTTAAGATTTGAAATTGAACAAATAGAGGGACTATTTGTTCCCGAGAGCGTCGGTGTCGCGTTGTGAAGAGGTATGAACACTCAATCATGAGCGTTTGGGTTCGAATTCGCACGGACGACATGCCATGTACCAATGAGTTTTTCTAACTTATGTACGTAATACCGTCTGCTCTACTAACCAAACATCGTTGGAAAATCTGCTTAAGTAGAAATTCTGATGAATACAACGTGTTAATGAATAAGCGCAAAACCTCATACACCCCAACTGATTTATAACTAAGTAATTATATTAAGACAATAATTTCATTATTTTGATGGTTAAAATTTAAAGTTATTCGCATTTTAAGTTTTCAGGCAAAAATTATTTGTTATCATTTCAGCAATGAATGAAAGCACTAGCGTGCTCATGGATACATTTTAAGAATCTTGTTTTGGTAGTAAGTAGGGTGAGTGTGTCCGTGCGGTGGATTGAGATCGAATTCAGTAAATTTAAAATTTTACAAACTAGTTATTTAATATTTTGAAAAAAATTACCTATGTTGAAAACATGATAATTCGATTCTGCTCTCGATTCTAAACAAACAACTTTCTAGTTTTGCGTTAATTCATTAACACGTTGTATAATTTGTGCCGACGACGTCGCGGGTAAACTCTAGTGACTCTATACTTCTAACCGAAGCCCGAAGTATAACCCTAGCCTAGTTTCAATACAACTAAAAGGCAACCGTCGCAGTTTCAATTTCAGACTGCAACTACAAAATTGTTTCGTAATTAACTGATTGAGAGTGCATTCGTTAATTAGGCAATCATTCTCAATCACTAACAGTTTAATGAGTTTCGTTATGTACACACGTCTACATCAAGCTACGCAAAACCAAAATAAGCTGGCCGCGCGACGTTATACGTTATATACCCTAAGCGCGGCCAGCTTATAATGGTTTTGCGTAGCTTGATGTGTCGCCGTGTGTACAACTACACCGAACGATTTAATTTACACCACTAGTTACTCTGTTACGCAATAAAATCAATCCAGGGTAAGGCCACAGAAAAAAGAACCAGTAGAATAAATGCCGGTCAAGTGCGAGTCGGGCTACTCGCGCACCGAGGGTTCCTTACCACAGCACCACACAACACAACATATTAAGGGGATATAATTCGGAGCGCGCTCCATACAAACGTACTATGGTGATATTTTCAATACTAACCAATTAAACTCAATGAAATTTTGCTGAAAAATTCATGAAACAAATATCAATGCTTGTATGGAGTTCGATTTTTTTTTAAATATACAGCTTCAATGCTAGGATTAATTTAAGATTTGTATGGAAATCTTTGAGGCACTGTAACTTTAAAACTAAACATTTTAACGACAATCTGACTCTATACAAGCATAGAAATTTGTTTTTAGATTGATTCTGAAAAATTTCATTGAGTTTAATTGGTTAGTATTGAAAATATCACCATAGTACGTTTGTATGGAGCGCGCTTCGAATTATATCCTCTTAACTTACAAAAAATCTTTTTTCTTCGGAACCTTTAGCGCGAGACCGACTCACACTTGTCCGGTTTTTATTATTTGTTGTTATGCTGTAGAGTTTGCTCTATAATCACACTAAGTTTGACGGTTGTATGTATTACCGTTTTTACAATAGAGTGAGAAGAAAAAACGTTGATAAAAACTAGTTTCTTTTTGAGAACCCCCCTTAATTTTTAAGTTTTTGAAATTAACGCATATTCGGTGAAAATTTCAACTGTCTAGCTATTACGGTTCAAAAGTTACAGCCCTAAATAGGTAGGAACCCTAAAAAACATAAAGAATATTTAGTTAGATAACTACCGTGACCAAGAAAAACAAAAAACGAATCAAATTAAATTCAACTTTATGTTGATAAGTCTTACGACTAAATCTTCATAAAATTGTCATAGTCGAGTTCAATGGTGTTTAAATGTTCTACTTGTACAATCGAACTGAAGATGACATGAAAATTTTCGCTCGAATCGAACCATCGAACTGAACAAATTTAACTATGGAGACAAAGTTATTTTTTTGGTGTATTTTGTGTCAAATAAATAGATAATGCAGATGAAGCAGCTGATTTTATTTTCCGTAGTGAAAATTGTTTAGTGTGATCATCATCATCATCATTCATCAACAGCCTATATATACGTCCCACTGCAGGGCACAGGCCTACCTCTAGGAGGGTGAATGGGCGTTAGTCCACCACGCGAGCCCAATGCGGATTGGTAGACTTCACATACACATCAGAATTTCTTCTTCAGCATATGAAGGTTTCCACACGATGTTTTCCTTCACCGTTTGAGAGCAGTCGGTAATACGTATATAAGTTAGAAAAACTCATTGGTACGTGGCATGTTGTCCGTGCGGATTCGAACCCGGACCTCATGATTGAGAGTCCATACCTCTCCGAAATGTGCCACCGAGCCGAGTTTAGTGTGATGCGATGGAATAAACCACCACTTTAAATATTACTAGTGTAATTTGCAAACCTGAAATCGTAAAAAAACTTGAACTGAACTTGAACTTTTACGATTTCAGGTTTGCTCCAATAGTAAAATTTGTTCAATTTTATGATCTGAACCATTCCTAAAAATTTTAAAAGGGTTTAAAAATTGCCCAGTAGGTAATCAATGTGTAATAAAACAAATTACACTAGTAATATTTAAAGTGGTGGTTTATTCCATCGCATCACACTAAACTCGGCTCGGTGGCACATTTCGGAGAGGTATGGACTCTCAATCATGAGGTCCGGGTTCGAATCCGCACGGACAACATGCCACATTACTAAATCACTCAGTACTTTTAATTATACAGTTACTTTAAGGGGTGGTTGTGCCCAAGATACTGAACAACTTTCCGTAAGAAACAATATACGAAATTCGCATAAAAATTGTGGGACTTTCTATACTAAATGCAATCTGCTGATCGAACATTAGTATGAAAAATCGTTTTTTTTTTATGGGAATTTTCTATAGGTTTCTTAGGGAAAGTTGTTCACTATCACGGGTTTACCCCTAAAAGTATTGCATCTGTTTACCCTAACACCCGGTATAAATGTATAATTTGTTGCTTACACAAAAACGTGTGATTGAAATTACATACCAATCGTCCTTGTACAAAAAACCTCTATTGAAAGCGACGTCTTAACCCGCCAACAGCGTGCGATTTATTATACGTGTTAAAAAAATACACGTGCCACGGAAAGGGAAGTCATTAAAGGTCGTATTCTCGAGTTATCTATAAGTACATTAAGGCGTCAAATACAGTGGATGACCTTATTTTTAAAACCTTTAATAAATTTCAGTTGTTATGCGATACTAAGGTCATAAACTTTGACTATTTACATGTGGTTACGCGTGTAATTCTACTAACAAACATTTCTGCCACTTTTTGCGGGGGGCGAGGTAACATGAAATCCGCAACTTTGGATTTTATTCCCCATAACTTTAGAGTCTAATTTTGAATGTTAAAAATCATGAAAAGTAGTCTCGTGTGAACCCCAAACGTTCTAAGTTCGAAGTTATTATTTCGCAATTATAGGCTGTCTCGTTTAGTGATAAGGTATAAAATTGAATGTAAATGCACAAGATCAATTGCGCTTATACCGTGGCAGAGGGGAAATGCTACCGCAAGGCTAGTCTTTATAATAATTAGTCAAAGGTCATAAACGATGATAGCCCATATGGAAGAGAGCTAGCGCCTTAATAATGAGGCCTCAATTCCTGATTCCTGGCCTGTACTACTAAGTTCTTCGGAATTTTTGTCCGGTTGTATTTATCCGTTAAACAGCCGTGGTGGTCCAGTGGCGAGTAACCTTGCCTGCTATGCAGGAGGCGATGATTCGATCCCCGTCCAGGCAGACTCGTACCACCGAGTTTATCGGAATTTATGTGCGATTTGTAACACTGGCTTTTCGGTGAAGGAAAACATCGTGAGGAAACCTGCATGCTTCAATTTCGAGGCATGTATTGTACTCACTGTCCATTATAAGTGGCGACAGGCTCACCCCCCGGACACACTGGACAGAGTTTCGGTACTACTGGTGAAACGTCGTGGTTCTGAGGTTTGAGAATATCTCTGACTACCCACTCGGGGAATATAGTCGTGAGCATATGCTATGATGCTTATGCTTATGTATTTATCATTAACTAGCTCGGTGAAGGAAAACATTGTGAGGAAACCTGCGTTCCCGAGGATGAAAAGAAAATACTATAAGTTCGGAGGTATGTGTATCTACACTAATATTATAAAGAGGAAAGATTTGCACCTATTTTTGTATGTTTGTATGTTTGTAATGAATAGGCTCAAAAAGTACTGGGCCGATTTAAAAAATTCTTTCACCAATAGAATGCTACATTCTTCCAATTTGACATAGGCTACATTTCATTTTGAAAAAAATTAGGGATCCTTGGTAAAATTTGAACAATGTAACCGAAGGTGTAGAAAAATGAGTCTTAAAATTTATTTGTCTACCCCGTGCGAAGCCGGGACGGGCTGCTAGTGACATATAAAGAACATGATCTCAGGATGGTCTCAGTGTTACATAACGACTCTTGCTTGCAATAGCCCAACCACAAATCAATCAATAAACGCAACATTTGCACGTTTGTCTTATTGACCTTTGAGATTGACACTATAGCATGCGGAAAACGGTTTGAATACCAATTTTTTAAAACTATAGATACACATTATGTCTAGACAAATAGAGAAAAAAAGAAAACAGACTAGTAAAAATTCTTTAAAATCTAATTTTAAATACCATGAGTTTTTACAGAACTTTACTACAGATTTTTTTTTACTGTACTTACGTCACCAATTTTGTATTGAATTTCGTACAGCGCTCCTAGTGGTTACGTTGAGAACTAATTTATGCCATACGAAAATGGTGGCGTAACTATAAAATTACAGTTAAAACTCATTGTAGGCCTACAGGCCTGTCTCACTCCACAGCTCAGGTACGTTTGACGGCCGATTCCCACCGTGGGGTGAGTGGTCGCTCATTGATATAAGGCGCATTTTAGTTTTCGTTCCTGAAGCGAAAAGTTCGAAATTCGATAATTCGGGTTAAGTGAACTATCTGTTACGGTAGTAACTATTAAATAATCTGTGGTATAACTAAATAAATGACATAGAGAGAAACTATTATAGTTGAGTTCACCAGCTAGTTGTAACGCCTTAAGAAGTAACTTCCTATATTACGAGGTAATTTGAGTCCAATAATTACTAATGTATTAACTCATTATTATAAAATATTTACAAAATTATACCTTGACAGAGGAAGAAGGAAGTTCAAGCTAGTACCTATTCATTAATGATCTTAGTAATTATGCCATCAACATAAAGAATTTTTAAGTTTGTGAATATAGTTTGCCATACACCATATAGCCAACTGCTCTCAAACGGTGAAGGAAAACATCGTGGGGAAACCTGCATACGCTGTTGAAGAAATTCTGGAGCGTATGTGAAGTCTACCAATCCGCATTGGGCACGCGTGTTACAAAAATACAAATAAACATTTAAGGGGGTGGTTTAGACGATCAAACTGAACAACTTTTACTATGGGACCAATATCAAAATCGCGAATAAAAATTTGCTGTTCCATATAAAAAATATGCTCGAGCCAAATGTATGGGGCATCTGATTTTTTTTCTTGGTTTCCATGTTGGTCCCATAGAGAAAGCTGTCCAGTTTGATGGTCGGATCATCCCATTAAAAAGAGACAGCATATAAAGAAGCACCCTGTATAGTCTGGTGATAGATGGATAGGATGATAGATTGACTATCGTATCTATTTTTATGTAAAATCTACGTCGCCATGAACGACACCCAGATATTGAGATGGGGATATTCTTATTACTATGTGATGAATAAGTGATGCTGATGATGATGAACATTTCTCACCTTTACTTCTAAGAATATAAGGATCAGAGGTGTTAATTAACTTTCGTTACCGACCGCAAACACATTGGTTTGATCCCAAACTGTTTTTTTTTTGTAAATTGCTAATACAGCGTTTCTCAAGGAGCAGTTACTGCTTTTTACTGCGGACTATTGGAGGGACCACGAAGGTTCTACAGTGCCAAATGAATGAACTTAAGCAACCGACCTAGGGGCACCCAGAGGGGTACGGACCTCGGCATAGGACGTTGCTGGGGCTACGCGGCGGATTGGTTAGCTGGGATCGGTTAGACCAAACTGGGGTTAAAATGTTCATGAAACAGACAACTTGGCACAGCGACACAAGATCGTCACACACACATAGGACATTGAATGCTTTTCCTTTGATTTAGAGCTTTTATTTGAGAAATTCGAAAGAAAACAAAATACTAGATGAAAGTTAAAAAAAACGCTTAAGTCTTTGGCGCCCAACAAGGGGCCAGTTTAAATTATAATAAATGATTTTTTCCGTGAATCCGTGGTGGTCCAGTGGCGAGTAACCTTGCTTGCCGTGCAGGAGGCGATGGTTCGATCCCCGTCCAGACCGACTCGTACCAATGAGTTTTTCGGAATGTATGTACGATTTGTAACACCACTGGCTTTTCGGTGAAGGAAAACATCGTGAGGAAACCTGCATGCTTCAATTTCGAGGCATGTAATGTACCCACTGACCGTTATAAGTGGCGACGGGCTCACCCCCCGTCACACTGGACAGAGTTTCGGTACTACTGGTGAAACGTGGATGTTCTGAGCTTTCAGAATATCTCTGACTACCCCCTCGGGGATTATAGTCGTGAGCATATGCAGTAAATGTTTTTTTTTTCGATTTCCATGTCGGCTCCATAGTGAAAGATGTTTAATTTGATGATATGAAGCACCCCCAAAGTATTACTAGGGTGTTTTGTTACACCCTGTAGATTTTGAGCAGATGTTTTTTTCGCGAATAGAAAACACAAAGGAAATAGTTTCGGGAAGCGATCAAGAAACGGATTTGACGGTTGAAAGGACCAATGTTTGTTTTGTAGAGGAAATTGATTCAATTTCTGATAATGTTGGATTCTTTATGAAGGTTTGCACGAAGCTGCCACGTAGTTGCCTTTACGAATTCGTTTTCTGCACGGTGGTATGATTATTTGGTACAATTAAAATAATTCTCGGTTCTAAAGACTTCGATTAAAATAGATAAGGAGGTTGGGTCAAGACATTGATTTATAGAACTCATCTTAGGGAAAATGTCTTCTTAAGTCTCTTCTGTCTTTTAAACAAATAACAATCATTGAGCGTCAAATTACAGGACAATAACAAGTGTTTCCATAAGCTGCTCGTCGTGTCTAGTCTCTGGATAGTCGTTAGCCCAGGTATTATCATCATCAGCCCATAAAGGGTGAAATTGACATCCTTTTAAACTAAGAATGCAGTGGAAATGAGGGCTTTACGCAAGTTAAATGGTGTGACTATGGATACAATAAGGAATACTGTAATTAGGGAACGTTGTGCTTTCAATTAAGATGTAGTGCTTAAAGTAGAGAAGGAAATGCTTCGATGGTTTGGACATATTGAAAGGATGAACGAAAGTCGACTTACGAAACAGATATATACGGCGTGTAAGGAAACATTGGTAGAGGCAGACCTAGGAGAGGGTACCTAGACCAGGTCAGGGACGTCATTAAAAAATGCCAGGTTAAAAGTAGCCGAAATCGAAGGGAATGTATGACAAGCTATATGGACTTAGAGGAAGCAAGAGAGGCGTGTCAGAACCGCCCAAAGTGGAGATCTATAGTTTCTGCCTACCCCTCTGGGAAAAAGGCGTGAGTTTATGTATGTATGTAAACTAAGAGTCTACCCATCAAACTGAACAACTTTTAGTTTGGGAGCAAACCTATCAGAGCAAAAAAATCTGCTGTTGCATATTATATTCGAGTCGAGTAGGCATTGCAGTTTAGTATGGAACAGCAGATTTTATTTGCTCCGATCGGTTTGCGTTGTTCAGTTTGATGGGTAGACTCTTAGTTTAAAAGGATGCTAATGATATCAATTTCACTCACTGCAGGGCACAGACCTAATACCCTCGACGTGTGACCAATATGGATTGATAGACTTCACATACGCATCAGAATTTGTTCTTCAACGTATGAAGGTTTCCTTCACCGTTTAAAAGCAGTCGGTAATACATAGGTAACTGAACTCATTTGTTCTTAGCATGTCGTCTGTGCGGATTCGAACAGGGATTCTCATGATTGAGTGTCCATACCTCTCCGCAACGGGTCACCGACGCTTTCCAAGTATGATTATGCTATATGACAATGTATAGCCGCTTATAATAGATATCAAAGTGGATGTCAGTGAAACAGAGCGAGGCATGCAAATTGCACAGGCAACCAATGTGTCGATACGGGGCTGCTTATTGGAGCGTGCGAACAACACCATGTTTCACCGGGGACACACTGTATAACTTATTAGTTATGATACATCCAATTATAGGCTCTGGTTATGCAGCCAGTTATCGAGTATAGTCTGCTCTATCTTTGTCAACCTCAATTATTAGTATAAGAGATAAGCGTACTTTTGGTAACCATCTGCTGCAAGGCTGATTCAGTATTCATAGGGTGTAGAGCATATCTGTGATGGGGATGGAACAGGTCTGCCTGCATAACTCCAGTCGGTTCAGGATATACGGACGTTCAAAGGTCGGACCTTTGAATGGCTGTATCTCCTAAACCGACTAATATAACACGCAAGTTTTTTTACTGTTCGCATAGCTACAGTGCATATAACAATAATACCTACATATTCATTTTTAACAACCATACCAGACCTTTAAACGGCTGTAACTCCTAAACCGACTGGAGTTATGCAGGCAGACCTGGTCCACCCCCATCTCAGAGATGATCTACACCCTCTGAACTGAATCAGCCTTGCAGCTGATGGTTGCCAAAAGTACACTTTTCTCTTAAACTATATTGTGAAAGTAGGCAGTGGGACGTCTATGGACGTAAGTTAAGACACCAGGGGGGCAATCGCGATAATTAATAACAATAACGTACGGTGCAGATTTAGATGGGATTTAGTCTTTGTTGTGGGATTCAGTGTCAGATTAATGTATGTGGAATTTTGTGACCAAAATGTCTGGTCTTTATAATGTTACACTATGTAATTCAATATTGTATTTTGTAAATTGTACTTCCTATATCTTGTTTTATTCAAAAGATGTGTGTTGTAGAGTTTCTGGCCGCATCTTCTCTACAACGGAACACCTTCCGACATGGTAGTAGACTTAGACCATTTGTATGAGGACAAGTTACGCGTGTAATTCTACTAACAAATTTTTCTGCCACTTCTTACGGGGGGCGAGGTAGCACGAGACACGCAACTTTAAATTTTTTTTTTTTAGTTTTCGCAAGTTTAGATTCTAATTTTGAATGTTAAAAATCATGAAAAACAGTGTCGTGTGAACCCCAAACGTGAACGTGAAATTATTGTTCCGCAATTATAGTCTATCGCGTTTAGTGATAAGGTATATAATTGTATATAAATGCGTAATCTTGTACGTTGGCAGAGGGGAAATGCTAAGGCGAGGCGAGTCCGTATATAAATCGTCTAAGGTGGTAGAATCAAAAAGACGTGACGTTGACGTCAGAAAGTTATCTATGTGATATTATTTTGAATAAAAATGTTGAGTTTGAAATTAAATCGCGCAATAGTTAGTGCGCTATAGTATTTGCCTCCGTGGTCTCAAGGTTAAGAGCATTTGGCTCTTGAAACGGAGGTCGTGGGTTCGATTCCCACGGGGAACACCTAGTGATTACAGTGATATGTCATTTTGTGCGATTTTCCCCAGTTGGTTAGGACATTTGCAGGCCGAATCACCTGATTGTCTGAAAAGAAAGATGATTCCGTGCTTCGGATAGCACGTTAAGCCGTATGTCCCGGCTACAATCTCTGGTGGTAGTAGTCGTTACATAAAAATCACGTCAGAGGCCGTAAGGCGGTCTGAAAAAACTCTGACACCAGGGCTTTGCCCACACGATAAGAAGAAGAAGTGCGCTCAAAGTTCCTTCAGTAAGAAAAACTTAGACTACTTATATGAGGAAAAGTTACGCGCGTAATTCTACTAACAAACTTTACTGACACTTTTTGCGGGGAGCACGAGATACGCAACTTTGAATTTATTCCATTAGTTTAGATTCTAATTTTGAATGTTAAAAATAATGAAAAAACAGTGTCGTGTGAATCCCAAACGTCATAAGTTCGAAATTATTGTTCCGCAATTATTGGCTGTCGTGTTTAGTGATAAGGTATAAAATTGAATGTAAATGCGTAAAATCTTTTGATCTTGCACGTTGGCAGAGGGGAAATGCTAAGGCGAGCCCGGTCCGTATATAATTCGTCTAAGAAAAAAAATGTTTGATGATTTCCCTACTTGTACGAGTATGGGCGAGTCCAACACGCTCTTGGCAGGTTTTTTATCCTTCTAGAATGCCTCTAGAATTTAGAAGCATGTGAATGTCCCTAGCCGTATCATGACAAAAAGTAATAAAAATAATCTGGGTAATTTGTTAAAATAAGTCGCAGTTATTATTAGCTTCGGCATTGCATTACTTTATTTATGTCGAAGCTATTTATTAAGTGTATATATAATTAAGTAGTTTGATTTATCTGCAAGATAAAGAAAAATAGTTCTAGAATTTAATTTTCTAAGTTGAACAACCTGGCAGGGAAAACTAAACAAGTCAAATTACGAAGGAATAAGTGAGTTAGTAATTTACAGCCTGTAGAATCCCACTGCAGGGAAAAGGACTCCTCTCACGAATAAGACCATACTCCACCACGAGGCCTAGTGCGTGTTGGTGGAGGCAAGTTAGTGGTCAACTTTCTGTCAGAGAATTTTCAAGCCGCCGTAATAGGCCTCTGACCTGGCTTAACGAATAGTTACAACGCCATCTGACGAAACTATCCGAGACCAACTGCTTAACGTGCCTTCCGAAGCACAGAAACGCTCGAGATGAAATACCACTAACCGGTCACCCATCCAAAGACTGACCGGGCCTGACGTTGCTTAACTTCGGTATCCGTTTCCAATACCGAAGCTCCTCTACGCCAACGAGCGCTTCGAGGGAATATTTTAATGAAACTTATTACAGTTCAGTATTAAAAAGCCGTGGTGGTCCAGTGGCGAGTAACCTTGCCTGCCATGCAGGAGGCGATGGTTCGATCCCCGTCCAGGCCGACTCGTACCAATGAGTTTTTCAGAATTTATGTGCGATTTGTAACACCACAAGTTTCAATTTCGAAGCATGTATTGTACCCGCTGTCCATTATAAGTGGCGACGGGCTCTTCCCCCATCACACTGGACAGAGTTTCGGTACTACTGGTTAAACGTGGATTTTCTGAGGTTTCAGAATATCTCTGACTACCCCCTCGGAGAATATAGTCGTGAGCATACGCTTATGCTGTTATTACAGTTCTCTGTGATGAGACTAAGCCTCAGGTTTCTTAGAAGGGAATAAAAGTTTTATTTACATAAAGATATTGACATAGGTAACATTCAAGTTTCATCATGGATTTCTTCTGGCAATTTGATAGCTAAAGGCTCGTGCCTAAAGGTCATTTCGGTAACCTTACTTGAAATTGTGGATAATGTGGTGTGCGCTCTATAAAAGCTTTGAGCACATTGCTAGAGTTGCTTATCCAAGTGGAAAAAAAAATCGGAACCCTAAGAGCCATATAGAGAGCTAGAATACTGTAATTAGGGAACGTTGTGGTTTGAATGAAGATGTAGTGGTTAAAGTAGAAAAGGGAATGCTTCGATGGTTTGGACATATTGAAAGGATGAATGAAAGTCGACTTACAAAACAGATATATATGGCGTGTGTGGAAGGAAACATTGGTAGAGGCAGACCTAGGAGAGGATACCTAGACCAGGTTAGGGACGTCATTAAAAAATACCAGGTTAAACGTAGCCGAAATCGAAGGGAATGTATGAAAAGATGTATGGACTTAGAGGAAGCAAGAGAGGTGTGTCAGAAAAGTAGAGATCTATAGTTTCTGCCTACCCCTCTGGGAAAAAGGCGTGAGTTTATGTATGTATGTATGTATGTAAGAGCCATATCACACAAGCGATTTTTGAGCATAGGCGATTTCGCAACTGCACCGCCATGACTTCGCAATTGTATCGCCGCGATTTTTAGGGTTCCGTAGTCAAACAAGGAACCATTATACTTTCGTCCATTCTGTCTGTCTGTCTTTATGCTCCACCTCAATTACTCGCTCATTTTTGTACCTATTGAATCAAAATTTATTATGAAGACAGAAGAGGGGTTGGAAAAAAAAGTTTTTTTTAACCGTGTGAGGTGTCGTTGGATAGGTCTTGTCCATTGGAACAAAACTCCAATAGAAAATATAATGCTTGTCTCAAAGTCAAAAAAATAGTGCGTACCGATCCGATACCGAAGCAGTTGAAGTCATCCACCATTCGGCCAATCACTGTCGTTTACAATCACGTGACTAAAGTAGACAAAAAACTATTTTCTTTGTAGATTTTCTCTTAAAATATCCAGTATTTTTCTTAACTGACTAAATAGTTGGTTTCCACAATTCATATTCAATACGGATGCCATCAATAGATCCTTTATTGTACATGCTGTCAAATACCCTATTATAAATACTGACCGTGATTCAATCTGAACTTCAAATGTTTCTCCATGACATTGGTCTCGACTAGCGACGATATCTCGTCCAGGTTGAGGGCAGCACCGGTCCGACATCTTGGATCCGGGCAGGAGACTTCGTACGCTCCGTTGCATACTTCGAATTCGACGTACGCAGACATACACTGTAACAATGAGAGAAAGACAATTAATAATTTGGTTTCAAATAACAATAGCCGTGGTGGTCCAGTGGCGAATAACCTTGCCTACCGTGCAGAAGGCGATGGTTCGATATCCGCCCAGGCCGACTCGTACCAATGAGTTTTTCGGAATTTAAGTACGATTTCTAACACCAATGGCTTTTCGGTGAAGGAAAACATCGTGAGGAAACCTACATGCTTCAATTTCGAGGCATCATGTATTGTACTCACTGTCCATTATAAGTGGCGACGGGCTCACTCCCCGTCACACTGAACAGAGTTCCGGTAATACTAGTAAAATGTGGATGTTCTGAGGTTTCTGAATATCTCTGACTACCCCCTCGGGGAATATGGTCGTGAGCATATGCTACGCTTCAAATTACATTCAACCTTCATAGTGTTACGACTGAATCTTCACAAAATGTTCATAGTGACTTATTTTCTTTTATATTCTTGTTGAAAGGACGTACGAACAGGTGCACACATGATGCTGGGTTATGTGTGGACCTGTTAGTACAGTCGTCATCAGATATATGATAGCAAACAAGGTGGTCAAATATTTCTAAGCAGTTCGAATTTTCAATCTTTACACATAAACAATCAAAAATATCTGAACGCCTAGAACATCATATCTAGGGTGCGCAGTTAGGGTGATCATAAACATCTGCCCCCCTAGACAATTCAATTCAATTCAATTTTTTTTTAGTGGTATCCGATGTGTTATCACAATTCAGCCAATGTCTCGTTATGTGGAGAGTATAAGTAGGAAAATGATCAGTAGTATTAAATCTAGCGTGGCAGTTTTGCCAATGTAAGTAGTTTATAATCTCAAGTGATTGTTTTAAGGTTAAAACACAAGAGAGTTCACAAAATGGCGGAGCCACGTGCAAGCCCAACGCGCCGATACGCACGCGTCCGTACTCCGCTAGACTTGCAGCGCGACTCCGCCCCCCTAGACAAAGTGACATTCTATTGGCGTTGACGCTAGTAGAAAATGACAGAATGTATGGATTCGTCATTAGCGATCTCAATCGAATGTCAAATCCATACAATCTGTCATTTTCTACTAGCATCAACGCCAATAGATATCACTTTGTCTAGGGGGGCTGAGCAGTTCAGGAAAAAAGACCTTACTCTATTGTTATTCATTTTAATTTTAAATAACGTTGTAAAGAAATTATTGAAAATTAGTTGTTCAGAGATATTAATGACAAAATACATGTTTAGATGCAATTGGTAAAGTTTACTGTAAAGAATTTATTGAAAATTAGCACTGCTGCGAATATTTGAACACCTTGTATGCTACGATATATCTGATGGCAACTGTATGATTTCTTCCGCGCACTACATGCGGGAGTGCACTGACAGGCGCGGCGCTTGTATGAAGCTTTCGTTCTGTAGGGATATTTATTCATGTGATAGGAAGATGATAGTGCAATTTCGGGTTTGTCATTTTGGAGCGTAGATTGATACCGCTTATAAATTAAAATTGAGAAAATTTAATTCTATTTACCATGAATAAAAGAAGCACAAAACATTATTTTCTTGTAAAACAGTAATTTTCTGAAACTAAATAAAAATAGCAACGGCGAGGGAAATGCAAGTCGACAGCAAGTGCAATCAGACTGCAATCATTTCGAAGGAAATTGCTCCCGCTTCGCCACTGTACTGTACACCAAGAAACTAACGTAACTTTATTACAATGGAATCACTACATAAAATATATTGTTCTGAAAGTAAATTGTAGAGTATAAATTGCATGTGCACGTCAGACGCAAGAGATTTCATTTCATTTTATTTCTTTAGGGTTGACAACATGGTGAGATTGAGGATTTTAAGAGGAATCATAGAGAAAAGTGTCGGATAGCTCCGGATTGGTACTCGTAGGTTGCGGGTTCAAGTCTCTTTTGATAAAAAATTGTTCCATCTCTAATTTGATTTCAATCAGCTCACGACAATCCAAAATTAGAAATTGATATCTAAATCAATATACATTTCCGTTTGGTGCTGCTGTCGTCAAGCTAGTTTGTATAGAACTTGTAGTTATAGGTATGTATACAGTTATTTCGGAATGCAAGAATAGGGATATTTGACCAAAGAACAAAGTAATCAATGATATTATTATGTCATACAACGGAGAAGAATAAGAGCTTCTCAAGGATTCTGAACTCAAACGAAAATACCAGGAAAAACACAAGATATAAGCTTCTGACGCAACCACATGGCATAACGCTGCTGTTGCTGTAAGTTCAATATGGCGTCCTATTATCGTCCAATGATGACGTTTCATGAGGGAAAATGTGACTTCAGCGCCAAAACGGCTAGATCAGAACTACAGCTGTCATAGGCCTGCACGCTTTGACTATTTGTATGTGGACTGGTTACGCGTGTAATTCTACTAACAAACATTTCTGCCACTTTTTGCGGGGGGCGAGGTAACATGAAATCCGCAACTTTGGATTTTATTCCCCATAACTTTAGATTCTAATTTTGAATGTTAAAAATCATGAAAAGTAGTCTCGTGTGAACCCCAAACGTTCTAAGTTATTATTTCGCAATTATAGGCTGTCTCGTTTAGTGATAAGGTGTAAAATTGAATGTAAATGCACAAGATCAATTGTGCTTATACCGTGGCAGAGGGGAAATGCTACCGCAAGGCTAGTCCTTATAATAATTAGTCAAAGCCTGCACGTAACCATTTTTTTTGTACTACTACGGCCGCCTGACTCCAAAATGTCACTTCATACAAATTGTATAGGATTTTATGACTATCGCTATCTCATACGCGGTTATACTGATATTCCGTCTACTAGCGTAAGTGAAAAAGGGATAATAAGTTACACTGAGAAAAAAATGCTACTTATACGTAGCCCGTCGCAGCTTGTACGTAGCCCGTCGCAGCTTACGTACCACGTAGTTTACGACGCGATACTGATTACGAGTTCTGCATTAGTATTTAAGAGGATAAGTGAAAAAAATAGGATTTTTCAAAGCATCATAATATCATACTAACAGTAGGAGTATGATTTTCCGGATATGTGTAAATTGAACATACAATTGAAGTTAAGAGACAATTAAGAGACATTTTCACGATAGAAAAATAAGCCAAAGTAGCCTTCGTCTTTATTGATAAACGCTTGGAACTGCTAAACGGGGAATAATAGAAACACGAGACTTGATTTAATAAAAAGAGATTGATCTTTTATAAAGTTTGATTAGAGCAGAAATGAACTTACATAAATAGTACAATCATAATAAAATAAAGTTTGTTTTACGCTAGCGTCGTTTCAGGCGCGCGCGCCGCCCCATCTCTTTCTCTCTGTACTTCAATTATTTTTCGACATAGGCCCTTAAGTTTCCTCGTACTTCATAATGATGCTTCATTGTGAAGTACGAGACGAGCGACGGGCTACGTATACGTAGCATTTTTTTCACTAATGAAAATCGATACAATGTTACCTATCACTATCTCGTGAAAATGTTTTCGTATACTGTAATTGTATGTAGATTTTATTCCACCCATGTCCAATCCAAAGTAAGTAAAAGATTATTGGTCTACAAAAACTAATATATACATTATGCAACATAAAAATAGAGGCAGAACAGACACGTACTAGTTTTGTGGGCGTATTTAAATGTTATTTTAGATATTATTGCTATAAACGGTGCGTGTTGTGCCTTTTAGAACATTCATTAGTGACTCATAGATGTCTGTTATTTAAATTATTTCAGGGTGTTAGGGTAAGCCGTTGCATTACTTTAAGGGGTGATTGTACCCATGATACTGATCAACTTTCCCTATGAAAACAATAGTAAATTCTCAAAAAAAAATTTGCACTACGCAAATTTAATTCAATCAGTTGATCGAACGTTTGTAAAAAAGAGTAAGTAAGTTATAGCCTGTAGAATTCCACTGCAGGGTAAAGACCTTCTATCACGAATAAGGGTGAGAGGGAGTGGGCCATACTCCACCACGCGGGCCCAGAACGGCGCGGCAGCGGCGGCGGGCGGATCGTTTGTATGAAAAGTTTGCGTTTTGTATAAACCAGCAGATTATTTGTTTTGCGATTTCGATTTCAGTCTCATAGAGAAAGTTGTTTATAGGTAGTTTGATTTGTTGATGGTCTGGTCATGCCCTAAAAACTGTCAGAATATTAAGGACTATTGCGATTAATTATGCGGTTTGGGCCCCGTTATTTATAACGTAAAAAGTTATAATGCCCATTATTCTAGAACAGTTAACATAATATTAAAAATCTGGATTTAATAAAAATATGAATATAAATTTTGAATAAAGCAATAATATATTTTCCTATAAAAAGGTGCATCTGATTCGAAACATAAAATTGGATTAATATCAAAATGTCACGCGATACATTTTGTAATCCGTTAGGGTAAGCGCACATCTAGTGGAGAACTGCTCGGATAGTTTTAATTAATCAATTGATAATGAACTAGATGACACTGAAACAGATTTGAAAAAAAAAACGTGAACAAACGTCAAAACTCAAACTCAAAAAGTATAATTTTTCAAAATAGGATATAAGACACAATGTACCTCTTTTCGAACGTCACAATCTTAAAAGTCACAGGTTTTGCTATATAAATTATGTCAAACTGGAATCACACCACGACTTTGTGTCTTCGTCACATCCTTTTATACTAAGAGTCTACCCATCAAACTGAACAACTTTTACTATAGGAGCAAACTGATTGAAGCAAGAAAAAAATCTGCTGTTCCATACTAAACTGCAATGTTGACTCGTAGTCGGGGAAATCTACGGATTTTTGTATGGAGAAGGTTGCATTAATTGCACTTTTGGTGATAATTTGGAATATAGTAGATAAATACCTGAAAAACATAAATTTAGGTATGAACAAAAAATGGAAAACTGGTGATTTTGTGCAGTATGGCTTCATTCAATACGTTTTACTTATAACAATAATAATCCCCGGTTAATATCGTAAATTTGAGTAGATATTTAATATTTTGTAAGTCTTCAAAAATTATAACCTCAAAACTAAATTATTTACTGTTTGTTTGTACACATTAAATTTGCCTTGTGATAATTAACTGTCTTTTTTGCTAGTATGCTGGAAGAAATATCATTCGAAATAAGCTTACCCTTTGTAAATTTATATCGATTTTAAGGTATTTCTCAGGTTCCTGAGCCAATAAATTCACGAAATCTCGACAAAAATGTTATAAACTAACAGTAATATTATTTTAAACACAATTTACTAAAGTGTCTTTAATGCAATCTCAAACCTTATTTTTCCTAGACTATCGACTCAACTGTATGAAACAGCAGATTATTTTTCGCTCCGATCTGTTTGCTCCCATAGTAAGAGTTTTTCAA
This sequence comes from Agonopterix alstromeriana, assembly GCA_963924505.1. Lineage (NCBI taxonomy): Eukaryota > Metazoa > Arthropoda > Insecta > Lepidoptera > Depressariidae > Agonopterix > Agonopterix alstromeriana. The sequence goes on from OZ004673.1 coordinate 13,933,823, forward strand.
TTTCACCTTGTACAGGATCCTTCTTTATATACTGAATTTCCGTAAAAATATCCTGAAATAAAATACAGACACCGAGATTCATTTTTAGATCGTGTTTAATATGTCATTGACTTTAATTGGTTAATATTGAAAATAGGACGAAACTTCGTTTGTACCTATGAAGCTTGGGCGCCCCAGATGCTCTTGACCATACAATTCTTTGCGAGAAATTGCATGATTTTTTAAATTTCAATATAATTTTTAAGGCGTATCCGCCCGGGAACACGATTCTTCATACTAATCGATGTGAACGTGGCTCCGGTTACAATTTAGCCGTTTTCTTTGAAAAATTAGATGCATTATAAAAAAATAAGGAAACAGTCATTCTATTGTGTGTGTTGTATTGTGAAGTATATTGTAAATTTTCATTTTCCTTACGATCAACAATGTAAGAGTAAAATGGTTACAACTGGAAAAAAGGAGTGACTTAAGATTCCTTTTTCTTCAGTTTTATTAATTAAAATAGATTTCTAGAAAAATCAAATCACTTCTCAAGTCCTATAGATTGTTCATTTCTATTTTCTGCTTCAAAAGTGCCATAGTTAATACATGATTTTTTTAAAAAAGTTACCCAATTTTACGGTTAAATCGGGCGGTAGAGCCTTAACATTTACAGATTTAATGTACGTCAAAGATCCGTCAACTTAGTAAGAAGAATACAGGGCTGCAATCGCGGTAAATATTCGGTGATTCAACCGTGACTGGACTACGTACGAACCATAACTTTTGACACATTTGGTATTGCGCTACTCGCGGTACAGCTCATGACAGCCGTTAGAGCCGTGTTGACAGATCGCTCAGACGTTAAAGGCTGTCGGTTACATAGAGTTTAGCGCGATGCGGAATTCAGCATAGTTGAATAGTAATTGGATTGCAATGTGATTACAACTGGAATTGGATAATAGAACTTCGATGTTTTAAATTAGCGCAATTGGTCTCCTGTAACGAATAGTAAACCGTTTATAAAATTATACAACCAATGCATGTTTATTTATTCCATTATTTATGGGTGATAGATAATATGTCAAGATTAACATAGAGGTACGCAATCGATAAATAAATAAACATATAAAAGAGTACAAGCTATAATATAAATATAATAATAATAATAAATGCAATGAAGTAGAAAAACAAATTAACAAGACACTTAAGAGGTTTCCCTGACCGAACGACCTTGACTCTTTCAGAGCCGTCTCTCATCTACTAAACTACATAAATTTTAGTAGGTATACCTATTTTTGACTGGCTTGTACTTCATTATGTCACTATGGTGCCTTCTAATCCAAGGAAATCAAATTCGAAAATCCACCATATTTTACAATTATCTATTGGTTTTAAAAAATTTACATCATAGCATTTTAGATCTTAATATTGTCTACACAATGGTACGTGTCGCAAGTAAAAGTGACTTCAACTTATAAAGTAGATTCACATAATACAGATTTTTTCCCATTATTTAGACTTTTTTTTGAACACAGGTTTCATATATAATTTAGAAAAATACGAAATATACTTCGTAGCAAATAAAGCCGGGATGTTGAAGATCATTGCTATATTTTTCATTAATTTGTATGTCTTTCAAATAACGAGAAGATAGCTTCTAAAAACCAGTAAAATATGGCCCGGCCCTGCGTTTACCTATGGGGAGCGTCTTAATTCATATTAGCAAGTTTATGAGTGTATTCAAAACAACAATAAAGTGATTAATTTGCAACGATTTTACAAATTCATAAGTTATAAATAAACCATAGGTAATGATTTCGATTAACCTTTACCAATGACAAAGTTGTGATATAAATCGATGATTCATTCGTTTGAACTTATATACTTGTATCTTCTACAATATTATAATACTGTAACATATTAGAAGTGTCTCCAGACACACTATACAATGTGTTAATGAATAAGCGCTAAACCTCATACACCCCAACTGATTTATAACCAAATAATTAGATTGAAACAATAATTTCATTATTTGGATAGTTAAAATTAAAAGTTATTCGCATTTTAAGTTTTGAGGTAAAAATGATTTTTGATCATTTCAGCAATGAATGAAAGCATTAACGTGCTCATGGATACATTTTAAGAATCTTGTTTTGGTAGTAAGTAGGGTGAGAGTGCCGGAGCAGTGGGTTGAGATCGAGTTCAGTGAATTTTAAATTTATTTAATATTTTGAAAAAAATTACCTGTGTTGAAACTATGATAATTCGATTCTGCTCTCGATTCTAAACAAACTGCTTTCTAGTTTTGCGTTATTTCATTAACACGTTGTATACCTTACATTTATAAAAAGTTATTTTAAAGGACGTATCTACATAACATTCATTTCACCCTACTCATTTCACTACATTACAGTAATAAATATTATTGTAGATGCGTCCTTTATAAGTAGTTTTTAGGGTTAGGTACCCAAAGGGGGAAACCGGGATAGAGGTGAACTCGCACTAAAGGTCCAGGAGAAAAAAAAACTTGTTTTTAAGTTCATACTATTTTGTGTGGTTTTGTGGTACGGAACCCTCGGTGCGTGGGGTAGCCCGACTTGCACTTGACCGGTTTTATTTGTATTAATTTCATTGTATACAATTTTTTTCACACTAATTCCCGAAAAAAAATACAATCTTTTCTGGCCTATAGTACGAACCCCGTCAAAAAAAGTTGGCATCACTAGAGTCTTCACTTAATACTCTTCATACAGTATATCTGATGCAATTACAGGGTGTTAGGGTAGACAGTTGCATTATTTTAATGGGCGATTTTACTCATGATACTGAACAACTTTCCCAAAGGAGCAAAGAGAAATTAGCAAAAAAAACAATTCATTTCAACCTTTTCATTCTTCTTCTTATCCTTTGGGCAGAAAGCCCTGGTCCCTATTTAATCAACGTGACGATTAACAACTGATAATAAAAATTCAGAGTACATTGCTGAGATGCTAGGAGAATTTTACCTGCTGCAAGTTTAGCTTCATTAGTAGCCAGCAATGTACTCTGAATTGTCATTGTCAATTGTCACGTTTATTAAATGGGGCCCTGCATGCGTAGCATGCTACACGTGATACGGCTGTTTCACGTCTTTTATCTCGTTCGTTCGCGCGCAAATAGAAAGAGAGCGAAGGTGTGATAGCGCTATATCACGGTGCCATGCTACCTATGCTGGTGTCAGAGTTTATTCAGACCGCCTTACGGCCTCTGACGTGTTTTTTTATGTTACGACTGCCGGGACCAACGGCTTAACGTGCCATCCGAATTACGGAATCATCTTTCTTTTCGGAAAATCAGCTGATTCAGCCTGCAATGTCCTAACCAACTGGGGGAAAACGCACAAAGTGACATATAACTAGGTGTCCCCCGTGGGAATCGAACCCACGACCTCCGTGTCAAGAGCCCAGTGCTCATAACTAGACCACGGAGGCAGTTCTCATTGAACTTGCTCTCATTGAACTCACATTGAATTGAATAGAGTACTGATTGAATTTAGTATAGACACTCCACAAATTTATTTCCTAAAGGTTTCCTAAGGTAAGTTGTTCAGTATCATGGAATGCAACTGTTTCTAACACCCTGAAGATGCTGCGCTAGCCGGTTGTGATATCCGTGAGGTACAATATTGGGTGGCTATTTAAAGTTTAGTTTTTAAAGGCAGACCTTGGAATAGAGTATACATTTATAGGTACCTAAATCTTGAGTACATCAATGTCGTGAATCCAAATTGGGGTCCTCTATCGTAGACGTGATTGGACAGCTAATGTTTATAAATGGACCGCACAGAATAAGGTCCGGCTGTTAACAAAACACATACGTTTTGTTGACCAACTACGCATTAACATTTACTACTTGTGAAATGACAAAGAGATTGACGTCATTTTATCGTGAACCCTTATCCATTGTCTGAAATTGATTTAGAAGCAGAATCACCTAGAACTGTCAAAAAACACCATGTCGATTTGATATCGATATAATCGGGTTACACAATTAGACCACTGCTTGGGCTAAGCATCGGACTTAGTGCTTAGCTGTGTGTATTAGAAAAGATCACCGAACGAAGTTAAGGGGATATAATTCGAAGCGCGCTCCATACAAACGTACTATGGTGATATTTTCAATACAAACTTTTGAAAGTCAATGAAATTTTGCTGAAACAATCTTGAAACAAATATTTATGCTAGTATGGAGTCAGACGTGGTCTGGTGAAACGTGGATGTTCTGAGGTTTCAGAATATCTCTGACTACCCCCTCGGGGAATATAGTCGTGAGCATATGCTTATGCTTATGCTTATGGAGTCAGATTTTGGTTAAAGTATACAGTTTCAATGCTAGGATTAATTTAAGATTTGTATGGAAATCTTTGAGGCACTGTAACTTTAAAACTGTACATTTTAACGAAAATCTGACTCTATACAAGCATAGAAATTTGTTTTTAGATTGATTCTGAAAAATTTCATTGAGTTTAATTGGTTAGTATTGAAAATATCACCATAGTACGTTTTTATGGAGCGCGCTCCGAATTATATCCTCTTAAGAAAAGTTTATTCCGAATGCGTAAATGAGCGCTGCATACAAACGTATTCTGGTGATATTTTCAATACTAACCAATTAAAGTCAATGAAATTTTTCAGAAACAATCTAGAAACTAATCTCTATGCTTATATCAGATTTTCGTTAAAAATACAGTTATAATGCTAGGATTCATTTAAGATTTGTATAGAAATCTTTGAGGCACTGTAACTTTAAAACATTTTAACGCAAATCTGATTTCATACAAGAGATAAGTTTGACTTTGACTTTAATTAGTTACTATTGAAAATATCACCCGACTTCGTTTGTATGGAGCACGCTCCGAATTATATTCCCTTAAGCAACATCAGGTCAAGTAAGTCATTCTTTGGATGGGTGACCATTATAGTGGTATTTCTCTCTTTTTTTAATTGTATTTGTCTATTCTTGGTGTGCAAATAAAGAATATTTATGTTATGTTATGTTATAGGCTGACAATGAGGCAAAACAATAAAGTACGAATAGGTGAGCAGTAGTCTCTGCCTACCACGAAAGAGAAGAGCGTGAGCATATTTGTGTATGTTCGATTTCAAATCTTGCAGACCTTCAGTGACGTAAGTAAGCAATGAGATAAAACGGATAATACCCGGCGTGCAAGAGACTGATATTGCCAATATCGGAATATTTATGCAAATCCCCCTTTTGGAAGCCTCTCTATAGAGTGGTGGGCTAAGTAAACAGTGCGGTGAGCATACACAGTACTCGTTTATATACTTAGGCACTTACAGATATGAAACGTTCAGAGTTCGCAATAAATGGAGCAAATCAACTTTGTACACTACGGCAGCATAGGGGTGTTGACAATTCCCAATACTGTACAAAGTAGGCATTGACGTAGAATACTATGGACGCCGGGTCTAGTACAAAATTCTTGGAATAAGTGTCCGAGACTAAATTACACTAACGGAAGAACGTGTAGTAATATAAACCAACTAAAAACATTGAAAATGCTGAAATTCTTTTCTATCCCACTACCCCCCATCGGGTCACGGTGCGTGCAGCGTGGTCGGCCGATCAAACGAAGACTGTCGTAATTGGTTCTCTTTTTTACGTTTTGGTGCTCTTTTGGTTCGGACACTATTGAGCGCGGACCCTACGTCCAGTAGTTGGTAAGTCAATGAAAGTAGGTAATTATTCTTTCTTTGCGGACTTTGCCCAAATTGCCAAAAAAAAAATCGACAATGTACAAACATAGCTGGTAATGCCGTTTAGCGGACATTGTACGTAACCGATTTAATTTGCTGGAGACAGTGTCTAATATAGCAACTATATCAATATCATCGATATTTTTGTAAATTTTAAAAACTGCAGTTTAGTTCAATGTCAAATGTTATTCTGTAGAAATTCTTTCCAGGTTTTGCCATTAAAGTATTTGTTAAAGATATAATTATGTAAATTATTTAATAATATACATAAAAACTTTTTTTTTCAACTACTATTGATTATAAACATGTTACAGCCATGTGATGCTATTTCATTTCTTCTTAAGCTGCAAAAGATTGAAAATTTCGTTCTCTGGGTAGTGGGCTCGGTAGCGAAATTGAAGTTGATAACACACTTCCCCAGTTTGAAAGAGTGCGGGTTAAAGTCACGCCAGAGACAAAAAAAATTGTTTAATCTTTAATTTGATACATAAATACGACTTGGATTGAATATTTGTACAAATTACGAACCCGTTGAAGGCAGAAGAGACGTTATACTATCTATAGTTAGATATTAATATCCACGTATGTAATCGGATAATAACAATTAAATATCTTAATAGAAGCGCACTATCTATCATAGGCAATGAATAAAAATACAATCAACTTACTGAATCATCAACAACACAATGTTATCAAAAATATAATAAAATGTTTTATCTTTTTCGATACGATACGCGTAATTCTTTATAAAACAATGGAAATATGGGCAATCGGACTAGTAGACAATTCAAAGTCGCCCAGCGAGCCATGCTCGGTGATTCTCTGAGAGATCAGCCCCCCTAGACAAAGTGACATTCTATTGGGGTCGACGCTAGTAGAAACAGACAACATGTATGAATTTGACATTGGCGATCGAAACATTTTGACGTTTGTTTTCGTCACCATACGTCAAGTCCATAAATTTTTTATGCTTTCTACTGTCGTTAACGCTAATCGAAAGTACTTTCAGTCAGAGAACCAAAGTAGTTGACAAAGATTTGAAGTGGCAAAAGGCTGGTCATATCTGCCGAAGAACTGAAAATCGATGAGGAGTCCAAGTTCCAGAATGGTGTTATTTTCATGTGTCTGGTAATTTATGCAGCGTATGCGGAGAGGATTCTTGGTCCACTCCAGCCTTGCTGCTTGGTAACAATACGGGGAGTGATAGTCAATTACATACTTAGTTCACAACATATTATGTAATGCAGAATAAACACGCAAAACCGATCCACCATGACCACATTGATTGCGCATTAATTCTTCTGCACTATACCTATTCAGTATAACATGTTTTCGACCTACACCTATTTACCACAAATGTAGGTATGTTTAGGTAAAGTAGTGAAACCGCAAGCTATATTGGAAATGTCCTTTTCTAAGTTAAAGAAGTAATGCATGTATGTATGTATATGCTCACGACTATATTTCCCGAAGGGGTAGTCAGAGATGTTCTGAAATCTCAGAGCATCCACGTTTCACCAGTAGTACCGAAACTCTCAAGAAACCGAACCGAAGAAGTAATGCAAAACTAAAAAACAGTTATTATAGATACTATTATTATAAATTTTAGTATCGGCACAGAATAGGCAATAGTATAATAGTTCTACATTCAGAACCGCCACTCCCCGCCCCCCTCTGCCTTCAGATACCCCACCTCACCTCACACTTTCTGGGGAAACTTGAGGGGAGCCGAGCAATGGAATGCAGTAACTTTATATTTAACTACATAAAATATATTTTATTTTTATCCTCGCAGTAAAAATAAACATTGGAAAATAATGATAAATTCACATTTTCAGTGATTCAAAGCTTTCAACTCAGGAAACAGGAAACGAGAAGAGGAAAGAGCTGTCCCATACAAAACTACTGTACATAACCGACTCAAATGGATGGGACAGCAATCCTACACCAAAACAAACTGACTATCGCGGAAATGTGTAATCACAAAAATTTTATCCACCAGAAAACCATCCGGCTCTGCTCTACCTTTACAAAAACGCAATCATAACAATGTCATGACGTTTTATAATAAGCAAAATGGTTATTTGTAAGATATTTGAGTCGCGTGCCAAACCACGGGGGCCGGAAACAACGTGGCTATTCTTGTAATCACCTGTAATGTACTAAATTTGCCGCATGCTTAGGTTACGTCATCGTTTTATGATGGTCAGTTGAAAAATATAAGGCTTCGTATATTTGCCAAGGCTGTGGGTTCCTATTAATACAGGGTGTCTCAAAAGAAATTTTATATTTATTTAGCTTACTGCGTGAGCGCAACGTATCCGAGGGGCGCGGGGGTTATGTCAATCGGTAGCCTGGCTCTTGGGAATTCAGTCGCTATGGAGCGTTTCTCGGGAGCAGACCGCGCGTTGTGCGTGCGAGAGTTTTACAAAAACGGTGATTCGGCGACTGTAGCGCGTAGAAAATTCTGCAGTATTCGAGGTTTTCGCCACTTAAATGATGCGCCAAGCACTCCTCTCATTCGACATTGGGTTAAAAAGTTTGAAGAGACCGTTACAACGCTAGATAAATCAAAATCCGGGCGACCTAGGTCATCAAGAACGGTAGAAAACGTGGAGAATGTTAATCAGTCTGTTCGTGACGACCCGAACCTTTCAATTCGGAAGCGCGCAAGTGCTTTAAATGTGCATAGATCGCATCATGCACAAAGACCTAAAGCTGCACCCCTACAAAATTCAATTGGTGCAAGAATTAAAGCCCCAAGATGCCAGTCAGAGGCTTCATTTCGTAAATCAGGTGATTGAGCGATTTTCAACGTTTACCAACATTTTGTTTTCGGATGAAGCTCATTTTCATCTTAATGGCCACGTAAATAAGCAGAACTGCCGCTACTGGAGTGCAACGAATCCAAAACGCAAACATCAGAAACCCGATAAACCGACTTCACTGGCCCATTTGAAAGAAAATATCCGTCACGAAATGGCAGCCATCCCTGAATCCACCTGCCGAGCCGTCATAAGTAATTTTACTGTTCGATTAAATGAGTGCCGAGAACGCGAGGGTCTACATTTAGACGATATCATTTTTAAGAAATAAATCCCCAAAAAGTGTATTTCAATAATTAATAAACATTTTTTCTACATACGGCTTACTTTTTTTTTAATCGATCCACTAAATATAAAATATCTTTTGAGACACCCTGTATAAACATTAATTTGTTTCTTTCCCGAGCCGTGGTGGTTTAGTGGCGAGTAGACAGAAGGTGATGGTCCGTTTCCCGTGCAGGCAGACTCGAACAAATGAGTTTTTCAGAATATATGTACGATTTGTACGTTTCACGTGCCAAAAGCCAATGGGGCTTTTCGGTGAAGGAAAACATCGTGAGAAAACTCACTTTCATTCCGAGTAATGCACTGTACCCACTGTCTATTACAAGTGGCGAAGGGCTCACTACCATATACAGGGTCCTTCTTAATATGCTGACACTTTTTTAAGGGGACGATCAGACCATCAAATTGAACAACTTTCTCTATAGGACCAACATCAAAATCGCGAAAAAAAATCATTCATTAAAGGGGTTTAAGTATTTAAGTTTCAAGGTTTAATTTTTGTACACTGAATTTCCTATTCTGTATTGAATTTTCGCATTAGGAACATAATTACTACAAAATCCAAAATTAAACGTGTCAAAAAGACCTTGATAGAAAAAACAACAAAGGCTACCTAAGTTCACATGGGTTACATAACCAAAGCTCACGGTAAAAGGGTAAAAATATACCGAACTTTATCAAAAAAGCGACACGCAAGCTATCTTGACATTGTATCAAGAATTATCGATGGACTTACCGAAAATGCTCGGTTTTATTTACGGTTGTTTGTCAAATCTTTGCCATATTGTGATATTGTTTATGCTATACAGTTTCAATGCTAAGATTAATTTAAGATTTGTATTGAAATCTTTGAGGCACTGTAACTTTAAAACTATACATTTTAACGAAAATCTGACAAGGTACAAGCATAGAGATTTCTAGATTGTTTCTGAAAATGTTCATTACTTTAATTGGTTAGTATTGAAAATTAACCAGACTTCGTTTGTACGGAGTGCGCCAACAGTAACATACTCTTAAGGGTATATTACTGTTGGCGCGTTCCATACAAACAAAGTCTGGTGATATTTTCAATACTAACCGATTAAACTCAATGAAATTTTGCACAAACAATCTAGAAAAAAATCTCTGTGCTTGTATCGTGTCAGATTTTCCTTAAAATGTACAGTTTTAAAGCTACAGTGCCTCAAATATTTCCATACAAATCTTCAATTAATCCTAGCATTGAATATTTTTACGAAAATCGGACACGATACAAGCATAATGATTTGTTCCTAGATTGTTTCTGCAAAATTTCATTGAGTTTAAATGGTTAGTATTGAAAATATCACCAGACTTCGTTTATATGCAGCGCACATTTACGCATTCGGAATAAACTACTCTTAAGGCTTTTAAATTACATGCATTGGAGTAGCCCTTTTTAAATTTAAATTCTATAATTTCTTGATTGAGAAATCTTAAATATTGTCATGAGGTACTACATGTACACTGAACGGTAGAGGGACTCTTAAGGCAGGTAGGAAATACAAAAAAAAAAGAAACATTAATTACCTTTGTAATAAAACAAACATTAAAAATAATACAAGAACCCTTAGCGGTCATTGCTTTCAGGCAAATTGCAACAATCAATTCATGCGACCTTAAAAGTCAAACTGACGCAATCAAGGATGCCTACCGCGGAAGTTTAACAAACCGTATCCTTTTTGAGCAATTATTTGTAACATTTCCTTGATTCCTTTCCCCTTAGCAACCTTTTTTAATTCTATTTATAGAACAGAGGTGCTATTGTTGCGATGTTGCCAATCTTCGGCACGGTTCATACAGAAAAGACGTGTGGCGGTGGCGGATAGTCAAAGTAACACAATTATAAACCTTATAGTACGTAGCATAGCGTCGTTTGGAGAATTACGCCCGCGCCACGAGGCGACGTCACCTTTTCGCGATTTCGATATTCGTCCCATAGTGAAAGTTGTTCAGTTTGATGGTCTAAATCACCCTTAAATGATTATTTGTATTTTTGTAACACCTTCTATACGTCATAGGTCTATCGTCAAGGAGGGTGGGTGTATGGGTGTTAGCTGATAGTCTACCAAGCGTAGCCCAATGAGGATTGGTATACTTCATACGGATCAGAATTTCTTCTTCAGCGTTTACAGGTTTTTCATTACCGTTGGATACCAGTCGGTGAAGTTAGAATATTTAGATTAGATCGATGTGTTTTAACTGTTCTAGGCGATACAGTCTTAGGTGGTAGGTACTGCTTTTTCCTATCAACATTATCTACCAACATTGTAGGAAAATTTTCATCGATGATACTAAATTTTGAGGACAAGAATCACGAGAAAGGGTAAAAAACCCATTATCAATCAGTTATGTATGTTACACAATAACCTTACGGGTTCAGTAAAGTCACTTAGGTACTCGTACTTATCAATTCAGACCAAACTTTTGGACCCAGAATATGCAAATTTACGAACATTTGCATATTTATATTGTTCAGTGTTGGATGACGTAAGTTCTAGGTAAGTAGGAATTTTTGAAAGTCCTAAAGGGCACAAGAATTCAAAGCCTAACCGCAAAACTGAAGTAGCAAACTTTACTAAAATAATACTAATTTGGAATGCTGCTATGCTAAGCTATGTGCGAATTTTTCAAAATAAGATGTTTTTCCTAAGAACAGAGGTTTTTACAAAATTCCAGGTCACAAAAGTCAGGTAACCAGCTGAATACTAAAGCAAAACGAATCCTTTATAATCCTTGCATACCTGAGAAGTACCAGGCATACATAAGCGCGAGGCAGTGTGGCTTACCGGTTGTGGTTTTCGTGCGTCCACAGCTCTACATAAGGCTAAATAAAATGCATGACGTAATTTTCAATGCTGCGCGCGACTCGCGAACGTGACCGGTTGTGCAAGTACGGAGCCGGTTGCGAATACCTCCTCGGTTTTATCGTGCCCTGGTACTTGTAGACGAAGTGAGCAATGGTGGAGGCTTTAAACTTTACTATTAATACAATTACACTTGACAATAAACAATTAAGACAATAATTAAATCGGCACCAACGGAAACAATTAACCGAAAGTTGGAATTGAGGAAGTTTAATTTAAGGTTCAAATTTAAAGGGAACTTGAAAAGCTATCAAGGGTAACGTTAAGAATTCACATACTTTTACAGCTGGAGACGTAGAAAGTTTTAAAACGCTCTTAAAACTTGGAACGAAGACGGATAAGTCGGAAGAAAATATTATTTCCAGATATTTTGTAAAAAAAAAATTCTGTTTTCTATTTAAATCCTACGTCAACTAGTGATTGATTGATTGATGATTCAATTAAAATTATACAGAATGTAAGTTTAGACAGTTTCATACCATGAAATACGTATTCTATCTTAGAAGTGACATATCTCAACCACAGACCGCAATCAATCAAGATTAGAGAATCAGTCAATTAAAAAATTACACAACAATAAAGATGATAAACAACATTGTGCAAAACCAAGATGATAGTTAATTTTCTAACAAACACAATTACTGGTAGATTACAGTTCTAGTCACACAAATTATACTTAGATCCAGCGCTATCATTCGCTATGGTGACGTCAGTTGCGTGTCCGTCGTAATGGCGGGATTGTTTTGATTCAATTAATACGTGATGTATACGGAATAATGATTTAATTAGTATTGAAGAGATTTTATGATTGAACGATTTATGACAACACAGCTTTTTAGCATATGCTCACAACTATATTCCCCAAGGGGGTAGTCAGAGATATTCTGAAACCTCAGAACATCCACGTTTCACCAGTAGTACCGAAACTCTGTCCAGTGTAACGGGGGGGTGAGCCCGGCGTCGCCACTTATAATGGGCAGTGGGTACAATGCATGCCTCAAAATTGAAGCATGCAGGTTTCCTCACGATGTTTTCCTTCACCGAAAAGCCAGTGGTGTTACAAATCGTACATAAATTCCGCAAAACTCATTGGTACGAGTCGTCCTGGACGGGGATCGAACCATCGCCTCCTGCACGGCAAGCAAGGTTACTCGCCACTGGACCACCACGGCTATTTACACTGAGAAAAATATCTTGTAGTGGTGACTATTCAGGGTGTCAGGCTAAACAGTTGCATTACTTTAAGGGGTGATTGTACCCACGATCCATAACCACTTTCCCGGACAACATAAGGACAAAACGCAAAGAAAAAAACTTTTCATGTAAACGTTCGGTCAACTGAATGCATTTGGTATGGAAAGCCCAAAGTTTCTTTGGGAAAGTTGTTCAGTATTATGAGTACAATCACCCCTTAAAGTAATGCAAATGTTTACCCTAACACCCAGTTTATATTAGCAGACTTTACTAGAAAATTTCTTGATGTCGATTTAAGTGAAATCTAGCAGAAATGGATTTATAACTCAAAATTTTCTAGTAAAGAGTTTTATTTTCTAGTACTGTCTGTTTAAATAAATAGTTGTCACATACGAGGTGAAAGGGACACCCAGCCAAATACTGAAACTGTGACTTCAGACCATTTAGATGTAATATATTATGAAACCTCAGAACATCCACGTTTTATCAGTAGTACCGAAACTCTGTCCAGTGCGACGGGGGGTGAGCCCGTCGCCACTTAATGGACAGTGGGTACAATACATGCCTCGAAATTGAAGCATGCAAGTTTCCTCACGTTATCTCTGACACTCGGGGAATATAGTCGTGAGCATATGCTATGCTGCTATGCTAGATGTAATATAAAGTAGTGTTCATCCGCTTGTTAATGATATTATGACAACCAGCCTTACTGGTTACTACGTCAAATACCGTGAAGGCCTGTACTACAACCTGTCAACAAACTGACGCAAACCCTGTTTTGAAGACTTAAGGGGATATAATTCGAAGCGCGCTACATACAAACGAATACTGGTTATATATTCTAAACTAACCAATTATAGCATATGCTCACGACTATATTCCCCGAGGGGGTAGTCAGAGATATTCTGAAACCCCAGAACATTCACGTTTCACCAGTAGTACAGAAACTCTGTCCAGTGTGACGGGTGAGCCCGTCGCCACTTATAGTGGACAGTGGGTACAATACATGCCTCGAAATTGAAGCATGCAGGTTTCCTCACGATGTTTTCCTTCACCGAAAAGCCAGTGGTCGAACCATCGCCTCCTGCACGGCAGGCAAGGTTACTCGCCACTGGACCACCACGGCACTGCACCAGCACGACACCAATTACGGTCAATGATTTTTTTCAGAAACAATCTAGAAACTAATCTCTATACTTGTATTATGTCAGATTTTCGTTAAAATGTATAGTTTTAAAGTTACAGAACCTCAAAGATTTCCATACAAATCTTAAATTAATCCTAGTTTTAAAGCTATATTTTAAAGAAAATCTGACAAAATACGAGCATAGAGATTAGTTTCTAGATTGTTTTTCAATAATTTCGATGACTTTAATTGGTTAGTATTGAAAATATAACCAGACTTCGTTTGTAAGGATAGCGCCAGGAACAGTGTGGTCTAGTACGTTGTTATTAGCTCAATGGGACCTGGGATTTAAATCTTTATTGTTACACCACCAAACACATCAAATGGTAGAGAGTAACCTCCAGAATTTAATATAAAACAGCATCTAATCACATGATTGATTGTACTTAATAGTTACGTCTTGTTATAAATAGCACATCAATTAAATACGATTTGAGTCTCATTACCGTTGAATCATGTTTTAATAATACATGTCATGTTACACAAGCACGGTATGCCTGTTATACATTATACTGCATTATGTATTAAATGAAATATTTTATTCAAATTCAAAACAATATAACAAAAATAATCTAATCCGCAACGCAGGCTTCGTCAAAACTTAATCACATACATGTTTATCCGCTACAAGCTGCGTCAATGGCAGCACACAAGATAAAATCCGCATGCAAGCTTCGTCAGACTATCACTAACTAATCTAAAGGCACTGCCCTTCGCAACCCCGGCTCAAAGGTCCCAAAGATACTGGCCGCATTACCCCTCTGGATGGCCAAAGAAATTCTCTGTACCAGAAAGGCTCCCGAGCGTGGGTCCCTCCCCTTAGTCCCTTGGTCCTTAAATGAAAAGTAAATACTTTTTGTATGTATTCAGTTATTTTAAGTGAAGACTTGGTGCCTTGCAAAAAAGTTTAGTAGCTTTTAACCATGACTTCGAATGCGTGAAAATTGTTTGCCTGCCCATTGTATTGTCCTTCCCGGGTCTTTTTGGGCACGATAGGCATGCCCACAACCCTATTTGAGGTCGATAGTCTTTCAAGCTGTAAGATTTTCATCTAAATCGGTTCAGTAGTTTAGTTAGAGTCTAGATGTAATATTATGATGTGCAAACAAACACGTATTCACTTATGTAATTATCGTGAGCAGACTAAAATTTTACAGGTTGATTAATATCCCCTTAACACGCTGTCCCATTCAAGCGCATTCATATTGAATCGCTAGATTCTCTTTCACCCGCTCTCATATCCGCATACGGTGCATGACGTTTGTTAGTCGTGTCACCTCTAGTACGTCTTATAATAGCTCAATGGTTCAGCCATGTCATCATCCTGTATTAGGAATCTCTAGGCGTCGACTAAAATGTTCCCCACAGTCATCATCAGCTTATACACGTCCCACTGCAGGGCTCAGGACTTCCATCAGGGAAGGTGTGTGGGCATCAGTCCACCACGCGTGACCAATGCGGAGTGGTAGACTTCACATACGCATCAGAATTTCTTCTTCAGCGTATGCAGGTTTCCTCACGATATTTTCCTTCAGCCATGTAATGGCTGATAAATAATTTTGTCGTTCTGTTTTCTGCTACCCTCTTTTCAGGGTGTAAGAATATGCAGCTCTCTTACCCACACGCATCAATTAAATCAAGTCATACACCCGATTTATGACAAACACAAAATGTACAAGTTGATCGCATGTGAATTTAGGGAAGTTATGTTTTGGATTACTCTCGTACACAAACACGCATACATCATCATCATCACCATCTCAGCCGATGGACGTCCACTGCTGGACATAGTCCTCCCCCAAGGATCGCCGTAACCACCGGTCCTGCGCTGCCCTCATCCAACGGGTTCCCGGCGCCTTCTCCAGGTCTACCCACGCTGCGCTTTCCGTTACGCGGTCACCGCTCGAGAACTTTTCGGCTCCATCGGCCATCTGCGAGCAACGTGCCCCGCCCACAGCCACTTTAGTTTAGCAATTCTTTGGGCTATGTCAGCTACTCTGGTTTTTCTGCGGAACTCTGCATTTCTGATTCCAATGCCCTTCGGGCAATACTCGTACGCACTACGCACACATACGCAAAAAATTACAAATGATCACTTTGGGCAGTGATCTTTTTGCGATGCGTTTTTTCCTTCAAACAACTTAATGGGGTTTGAAGCAAAAAGAAAAAAAAAATCATTAAAAGGTCATAAAGTGTTCGCTTTTTGAATTGTATGCTCATATTCTCGTACACGACTGAGCATCAAAGAATCATTTTAACGTAAAATTTATCAATCGAACCCTTTCATCGATTCCAATGATCGGCTATAAATGAAGACAATTTCACCTTTTATTATTCGTACACTTTCTCTCTTAACGGTAAAATATACAGTTGAAAGTAAAATTGAGTGCAATTCTGAGATACAAATTATTGTACAAATAACAAAAAGATGTGTGATCTTATTTAAATGGGTGTATGAGACAATCAAATTTCCACAATGGAGCCATCGAAATCGCAAGCTCAATAGAGGGAACCAAACTGGAAGTCGACACACTGCACCCGTACGAGTGACCCCTCTGTGTTCCAAAGACACAAGAGCCGTATGAACTTCTTGTAGTGTGACGATCCTATTCAAAGTGAAACTCCACAAGCTAGACGTGGTCTCTGGCGGGAATATACCACACTCATTTGTCACTGGACCCATTTGTCACTCTTAGCCACGGTTCATACAGAAGAGACGTGGCGGTGGCGGATAATCTAAGTCTAAGTCTATAAATCTCCAGGTGACGTCGCCTAGAGGCGCGAGCGTAATTCTCAAAAGTACTGTAAGGTTTATAATTGTGTTACTTTCACTTTCACCATCCACCACCGCCAGATATCTGTTCTGTATAAACCGCGCCGTATGTAAAGCCCCCTCCAGGACAGGAGCTGCCCAGGCCAATTTGGGGTGCTTAAATAGATTCCGAACTCAGGTCTGCCGGAGTAAAAACAACTCGAACAAGTGGGGTTACATAGACAGGTCGGACCTCAGGTGTGAATGTGGTGTTTGTCCTCTGAATATAGCTCAACTTTGTATCCTGCCCGGACACCTGCACGCAAACGGAGCTTAAGGATGCTGCCGGTAATGCTGTGGTAAAATACTGAACTGGAAAATTTTATGACATGCCATCGACTCTATAGAAGATCTACATCATCAACGACAAACAACTCGACTCCTTTGCTTAAACAAAAACAGGAATATAGGTGACTGAGCAAATGGACCGCATAAATTGAGCCCCCGTTGCCTAATATCCTTAGTTACAATACGAGCGGCATTGCGTGATTGAGTAACATTTTTTATTTTAGGCGGAATAAAGGTACCACAATGCCTTCTTTGGTTTTTACTCGTTGTACAAATCATTCAAAAAGAAAAAACAAATCACACGGCATTACTTTTCACTCGTAAGTTACATGAAAAGCAGGTCCATTTTTCGAGTATGTAAAGAACGTCACCTATCTTCCTAGTTTAATGTAATCAAAGCTCGACTCAAATGTATCAGTTATCAACTCAACCACTTCCATAAATACAAATCTGAAACAAAACGACAGGCGTCATTAACAGCAATCGGGTTCCGTCATCGTAGCCATTCATCACGGCACTCAAGAAGCCATTAGGGTTCCCTTGTCCGTGACTTTCGAGTCCGGTAGAACCTGTCCCATGAGAATGTCGTGGAATATTGTACCATTAACATTTAGTTAATGGTACAATATTCCACGACAACTCAGAGACAAATGATTGTATTGACAACTTTGATGTTTATGAAGGTGATAGGATCCCATTGGAGGGAAAAGGCTTTTCACGAACAACGGTCAGAGAGTGGAAGTTTTCCCATAAAAATGTATAGAAAAGACGTCCATTAACTTCGCTAAGAATTTTTAGTTGCATTTTGACAATACAGTCATGTACAGTCAACATCGACATCGCGAGAATAAAATCAGCTGTCCCATACATTTGGCTCGAGTAGGTTTGCAGTTTTGTATGGAAAAACAGTTTTTTTTTTCGCGGTTTCGATGTTGGTTCCATAGAAAAAGTTGTTCAGTATGATGGTCTGATCACCCCCTTAAAAAAACTGTCAGCATATTAGGAAGGACCCTGTATATTTCGAATACGAAATATCGATATACCTATACGAAAATCTGACAACTTACAAGCATAGAGATTAGTTTCTAGATTGTTTCTGAAAATTTTCTTGACTAATTAGTGAGTATTGAAAATATTACCAGACGGCATAGATATTATTGTTTCTGCAAAATTTCATTGAATTTCATTGGTTAGTATTGGAAATATAACCAAACTTAGTTTGAATGCGGGCTGCATTATACCCTTAAACTTATCTCAATAGCTAGAAACATCTAGTTAGGCTACAAAGTGCGCACGCGCACGTAACAAGCATTAACTAGTCAATCCAAGTAAACACGATAAGTGAGTAAACATCTCACCGTTTATAAAACTGTGCATTACAATGGTCACGTGTTTTAGACGTAGGTATGATAGAAGATGCGATCAAGATTGTACCTATCAAATAAATAAATGTTGGTAGGTACTTACAATAATCATCATAAGCCTATTTACGTCCCATTGCGTATTTCCGTTATACAGGGTGAAATTTATATCATTAGCATCCTTTTAAACTAAGAGTCTACTCATCAAACTGAAAATTTTTTACTATGGGACCAAAATGATCGGAGCAATAAAAAAATCTGCTGTTGCTATATTTGAGTCGAGCAGGCATTGCAGTTTAGTATGGAACAGCAGATTTTTTTGCTCCGATCGAATTGCTTCCATAGTAAAAATTTGTGGAGTTGGTACTTGCAGTCGGAAATTACAGGTACACGGTTCCGTCGTCCAGGAAACACCGGAACGCTCATAGATATTTTAAACACTGTCGACCAAGGAGTTCGCCACAAGTTGTTCAGTTTGATGGGTAGACTCTTAGTTAAAAAAGATGCTAATTATATCAATTTCACCCTGCATCCAGTATGTGTACAGTCCGTTTGCACTTAAGGGTGGGTACAGTTGGCGCGCTCCATACAAACGATGTCTGGTGATATTTTCAATACTAACCGATTAAACTCAATGAAATTTTGCAGAAACAATCTGGAAACAAATCTCTATGCTTGTATCGTGTCAGATTTTAATTGGTTAGTATTGAAAATATCACTAGAATTCGTTTGTATGCAGTGCGCATTTACGCATTCGGAATAAACTTCTCTTAAGTACGTTGCACTGAATACATAAGCTCCCTTTCGGGTTCATCGGATCATCTTAGTACAAACTAAGTGGAACGCTGATTTCCCAGAGACAAGTTCCGACATCTATCGGTGACGTTTCGAAGCACTGCC
Source organism: Agonopterix alstromeriana (assembly GCA_963924505.1). Lineage (NCBI taxonomy): Eukaryota > Metazoa > Arthropoda > Insecta > Lepidoptera > Depressariidae > Agonopterix > Agonopterix alstromeriana. Next base: position 13,953,297 of record OZ004673.1, read on the forward strand.
TATGTGTTGAATATGGGTTCGTATATCTAAATGCGCGCGCGCTACACCTCACCGCTAAAGTAGTGAAAGATTTCGCTCATATCAATCACTGTCTTGTTGGTCTAGCGGTCTAGACAACCGGTTCACAATTCGGGTGGTTTTGGTTCGGATCCTCGTGTCCGCCGACCGTCTTTTTCAATTTATTTCGCAACGTGGCTCTCACTGGTGCTAATAAGCGGTAAAGATATTAATTAGATGTCCTAAAATCCCAGGCGACTTACCTATCTATAACCAATGTACATATTAATCTATGGGTTCAGGTGGTCAGTAACTTTGTTACGACCTTTTGAATCGTTCAGTTGTAGCAAGTAACGAGATGCGGCGTTACAAGTATTGTAATCTGAAATTCATCGCATCGACATCCATAAATTAGCACGTCCATGGCTAAAACTGTAATGGTGATAACCAGGCGAGTTGGTAGGACATGATAATTGAACACTTTGTTTGCATTTATACTGATTGCGTCAGTGATGTTAATATTAATGTTAGAATTATGACTTTATATGACTCGATTATGAGCTTGAAAATATATTGTTAAGGAAATTAATAATGGTTTAATAAGTGGAATGTTTTGTATCTTGTAAAATATACAGGATGGAACAAAGTGCAGTAAACGCGGGACCACAAAATAAACACTAATTCTACCGGTACAGAAGAATCACTTCAAATAGATTTTAATAAATAGCGACTCTCTACGCGTCAATAAGGTGCAAAGTTATTCGCACCCGTCCTATCGTACAATTCGCGAATAACCTACTAACCGTCACAACGGCGCGCGTGAAAACAAAAATGGACCGAGTCATTAGACATGAAAGCTTCTTTTACATAGTCTCCCTCTTTCATTCTTTCACGTGCTGGCAGCGTGACATCGCTAGGGTTTTCAAGTGACTCCATGACTCTGGTACAAATACCTATTTATATTCATCATACAAATATTTGCCCCTTATGGAATTCAAACCGACGACCCTCGGCACAGCAGACTACCGATTGAGCTATCGAACCGTCGCGTCGGTCATCGTGGTCGTGAGTATACAGGGTCCAACTTAATATGCTGACAGTTTTTTAAGAGGATGATTAGACCACCAAATTGAACAACTTTCTCTATGGGACCAATGTCGAAATCGCGAAAAAGAAATCAGCTGTCCCATACAATTGTCGAGTAAGATTTTAGTTTAGTATGGAACAGCTGATTTTATTTTCGCGATTTCGACATTGGTCCTATAGAGAAAGTTGTTCAGTTTGATAGTCTGATAGTCCTCTTAAATAATTGTCAGCATATTAAGAAGGACCCTACATGAATTACTTCAAGATCAAAAGTGGAATCAACCTTCAAAGTAGTTTCAGAGTAATTTGTTAGACCATATCTAAATCCCGAAACGCAAAACAAATTGTCCAACCCATTTTAACTAATAGAAAGCTTTCCAATTCAGTCTAATTACGAAGTAAATAGGGTAGAGTTTCGTTTGCACTCGCTAATTAAAGTTGGCCGCTGGAGGCCGAGGCCTAACCTTTTTAGTGACCTTTACAGCACTTTCACTAATTTCTAGTTTCATTGTTACATTGGGAAGGTATTAACCAAAGACAATGCGGGTTTTCGTATGGAATGTGGCGCCTTATTTATCGCATATACAGGGTCCTTCTTAATATCCTGACACTTTTTTAAGTGGATGACCAGACCATCATACTGAATTTTCTCTATAGGACCAACATCGAAACCGCGAAAAAAAATCAGCTGTCCCATACATTTGGCTCGAGAAGGTTTGCAGTTTTGTATGGAACAGCAGATTTTTTTTCTCGATTTCGACTTTTGTGCTATAGATAAAGTTGTTCAGTTTGACGGTCTGATCATTCCCTTAAAAAAGTGTCAGCATATTAAGAAGGACCCTGTATATGCGAAAAATAAGGCGCCACATTCCATACGAAAACCCGCATTGTCTTTTGTTATTAATATGCTGACAGTTTTTTAAGAGGATGATCAGACCATCAAACTGAACAACTTTCTCTATGGGACCAACATCGAAATGGCGAAAAAAACAGCTGCCACATACATCTGGCTGGATCAAGTAGGTTTGCAGTTTTTTGATGAAAGTATTTCTAAGTTTATCGAGATAGATGTCATCTACAAATAAAAATGATCCCCCAGTTAGTATTCTTTAAACAAGAATTATTATAATAATGAATACACTATGATTGTATAAAAGTCTCATACAATAATAGTAATGTAAAGAACGCGGTTAGCATTTCATTGGTTCCCAACATAAAATAGCCTTGACACATGAACAATAAATATGATCTATAAATACGCTAACAATAGGTTTGGAATTCATTGAATTATTTCTATTGATATCTGCTATTTACGATAATATGGCTGCTGAATGAACAACCATAATTTATGGAAAATAGATTTATTATGACAATTGCTGTGAAATATACATGATGACGGCCCGATAGCACAGTCGGTAGTGAACCTGCCCGCTGTGCCGAGGGTCGTGGGTTCGAATCCCGTAAGGGACAAATATTTGTATGATGAATATGAATATTTGTACCCGAGTCATGGATGTTTGTATCTATATATGTATTCTATATCGTTGTCTAGTCATCATAATACAAGTCCAGGCTAGATTCTGGTACTTTAAATGTGACTAGATAATTTGTGTGACAATGTCCAAGATATTTATATTTATTTATATTTGTACAGCATATCAGCTCACGACTATGTTCCCCGAGGGAGTCAGAGATATTCTGAAACCTCAGAACATCCACGTTTCACCAGAAGTACCGAAACTCTGTCCAGTGTGACGGGGGTGATCCCGTCGCCACTTATAATGGACAGTACATGCCTCGAAATTGAAGCATGCAGGTTTCGAGTTTCCTTGCGATGAAATAAAATAAAACAAAATGATACCCTTAGAGTATAGGGTGAAATTGATATCATTAGCATCCTATTACACTAAGAGTCTACTCATCAAACTGAACAACTTTTGTTATGGGAGCAAACCGATCGGAGCAAAAAACAATTTGCTGTTCCATACTAAACTGCAATGCCTACTCGACTCAAATGTATATAACAGCAGAATTTTTTGCTCCGTTCGTCTTGCTCCCATACTAAAAGTTATTCAGTTTGATGGGTAGTTTCTTAGTATAAAAGGATGCTAATGATATCAATAATGATACAGGGTGAATCTGTTTACAGAAATAAGGTCAACGTTCACATTTTGCCTATATAAATAGGACAAAGAAGAGAAAGTTTTGCCTTTGTTACACAATACAATAAGAAAGCAATACGTAATATATCAAATTGACTTTCTTATCTGATATATGTACATTGTCAAGTCTATCAATCTCTATCGTATTCGGTTATTTATTACTTTTTACTAGCTCATTTTCAATCAATCATCAACCTGACTTTCAATATTTTGTCTGCTAGGTTACTCTGAATTTCACTTACTGCTAAACTTGTCTGAATATCATCATCAGCTTTTGCCTTCCCTTCATTATCCCACTCTTCTCGGCCACAGCACGTATAAGAAAGAGTATCTGATTGTACAGTACGACCAGGAAAATAATTACCCCCGTCAATCTTCGTTTGCGCAGAGTCCCCGACAAAACCCCGAAGTCGTTTAGTAATTAAAGGGTGCAAAGTCGGATTGCAGGGAAAAAGGCGCGGAAACAATAAGACAATCGTGTCAAGGGATGGAAGGTGACACATCCTGATTGGTCAATATAAATTCGCGCGCTATTCAAATTTGTCAACTGCGCCGGTACATCGGGGAACTTATAAATCTGGTAATGCTGTAGCAGCGGAATCCTGTTTTGGTAGTAACTAGGTTGAGTGTGCCTGTGCGGTGGGTTGACATCGAGTTCAGTAAATTATAATTTTCCAAACAAATTATTTAATATTTTGAAAAAAAATACCTATGTTGAAGCCATGATAATTCGATTCTGCTCTCGATACTAAACAAACTACTTTCTAGTTTTGCGTTTATTCATTAACACGTTGTATAATGCAATTTTTAGGGTTCCGTACCTAAAAGGTGAAAACGGGACCCTATTACTAAGCCACGGGAAGACAAAACCAATCTTGTGCTATGAGTGAAGTAAACATCTTCAAAGTTTAATTAGCTACAAAGATTAACAATGCGTTAACCACGACACCGGACAATTAAAAATCACAATTGTAATAAAGTATTTCTAATTCCATTAAAACGTACAGTGTTAATTAATTTTATAAAATTACGTAACTTAGCCTTGACCGTTTTATACAATAGTTGTAATTAAGAGATTCACTTTAATGCAGAGTTTAACTTACTTTACAAAGCCAGGTAGGTTTAAACCTAGCTTTAAGAAGAATACCTACTTAAGGGAATATAATTCCGAGCGCGCTCCATACAAACTAAGTCTGGTGATATTTTCAATACTAAGCAATTAAAGTTACTGAAATTTTTCAGCTAATTTCTATGCTTCTATGAAGTCAGATTTTCAGTAAAATGTATAGTTTTAAAGTTACAGTGCCTCAAAGATTTTCATACCAATTTTAACTAGCACTAAAACTGTATATTTTAACGAAAATCTGACTTTGTACAAACATAGAGATTAGTTTCTAGATTGTTTCTGTAAAATTTCATTGACTTTAATTGGTTAGTATTGAGAATACCACCAGACTACGTTTGTATGGAGCGCGCTCGGAATTATATTGCCAATACAGGGTCCTTCATAATATGCTGACACTTTTTTAAGGGGATGATCACACCGTCAAACTGAACAACTTTCTCTATGGCACAAAAATCAGCTGTTCTACACAAAATTGCACACCGACTCGAGCCAAATGTATGAGACAGCTGATTTTTATTTCGCGATTTCGATGTTGGTCCCATAGAGAAAGTTGTTCAGTTTGATGGTCTGATCATCCCCTTAAAAAAGTGTCAGCATATTAAGAAGGACCCTGTATTGTTTCGAGATTTCGAAGTTGGCTCCATAATGAAAGTTGATTATTTTGATGGTCTGAAGCACCCCCTACAGGTTCCAACAGGGTTTTTACATGCTTTTGCGAACTACGTCACTTTAGGCTAACGCAACACGCAAAAACACGACTGGTATGTCAACCAGCTCTGCAAAGTTTGCGTAGTAAATATTGACCGAGTTGTCGCTAGTCGCCATTGTGAGCTGCTAATATAGCGAAGAGGAAAACAATTTGTTTTTCATATTTGCGGTAGCGATTCCACGAATACTACTGAATCGATCTGAATAAAGCTTTCAGTTGTTGCAGTAGGAGGAAAATAGATAAATCTAGGGTTGTATATTTTGGGTGTCAATAAACAAAAACTTACTTGTCTTATTGTTGAGGAAATAAGTTAAACCTCTTTTATACAACTGCAGGCCAAAGGTCAAATTTTTAATTTTCCGTAGTACTTTCGTCAATTATGTCTGTCTGTCTGTATGTTCCGACTCAATTTTAACTATTGAATCAAAATTTGGCATGAAGACAGATAACAGTAACCTAAAAGATAGAATTAACTTTTGGTTTCATAGTGAAAGAAGTTCAGTTTGTTGGTCTGAACCACTCCTATAAATATTACTATGGTGTTTTTTACACCCAGTAGAATATGGTCTCGATTACCGCGTTTCGCAGGCAAAAGATAGTTTAGAACTTTCTTATAACGAATTGCCTATTTTAAGAAATTTCTAATATGGCAGATTATATGTAATGGATTTAAACCCCATTTATAAAGGATTATCCTTTTTTAGAAATGGCAACTTGATCTAACTTTAATCTACCAAATGGAGCATCACCATTAATAGAACAAATTATTTTTTTCCATGATCATTCTTTAATTATTTTAATCATAATTACTATTTTAGTAAGATATTTAATATTAAGTTTATTTTTTAATAAATATATTAATTGATTTCTTTTAGAAGGACAAATAATTGAATTAATTTGAACTATTTTACCTGCAATCACATTAATTTTTATTGCATTACCATCTCTTCGACTCTTATACTTATTAGACGAACTAAATAATCACATTAAAGTCCAATGGACATCAATGATATTAATAATACTCCGATAATCCCATCGAGGAAAAAAGTCATGCACTTAATGTTGTCCACGGAGGACACCTAGTACTTTGTCAATTTGTTCGTTTTTCCCCAGTTGGTTAGGACAATGCAGGTTGAATCAGCTGATTGTCAGAAAATAAAGATGATTCCGTGCTTTGGATGGCACGTTAAGCCGTTAGTCCCGACTATCTCTGGTGGCAGTAGTCGTTACATAAACACCACGTCAGAGGCCGTAAGGCGGTCTGAAAGAACTCTGACACCAGGGCTTGCTGCCCACACCATAAGAAGACGATGTCATCCATAATCAATTTATTAACTACACTGAGTAAAAAATGCTACCGTCCCGCCCGTCGCAGTTTACGTACCACTGTACGTACGTACACTGACGCGATACTGATTACGAGTGTTGCATCAGTATTTAAGGTGTCTCGTACTTCATAATGAAGCTTCATTGAAGACATCAAAACCACCAACTCGTTCTAAATGATAGCTAATATTTTTAGCTCTGTGAATGTTGACATTGAAATAGCGAATGCAGTCGAAGCGTGAAGGTTCGATCGTCGATACACGCACCACTATGCACATGCACTCGCCCACATTACACATACTTTGTGTCTAAGTGCATGCGCACTTGTTTTATTAATAATGTTGGCTATAATTACTTGCCTCTTGAAAAGTATTGTGCTATGATTTCTAATAAATTGTTTCGCGAATCTTCTTTTTATCGTGTTGGCAGCACGCTCTGGTGTCAGAGTTTTTTCAGACCGCGCTACGGCCTCTGACGTGTTTTTTATGTAACGACTGCTACCACCAGAGATAGTAGCCGGGACTAACGGCTTAATGTGCCATCCGAAGCAAGGAATCATCTTTCTTTTCAGACAATCAGGTGATTCTGTCTGCAATGTCCTAGCCAACTGGGAAAAAACGCACAAAGTGACATAGATTCGCTAGGTGTCCCCGGACCTCCGTGTCAAGAGCCCAATGCTCTTAACTATTAGACTACAGAGACAGTTTTCACGAATGAAAGAAGAATTTCTAAGTGACAATTGTATTATAAAAGAAGATCTTGAGAACCGCCATCATCAGCCTCTATAGTTCCCACTGTAATGCACAAGTCTGCTTTCACGAACAAGGTTTAGAGAGAGCGTGTCATGCCCGCGGGTAAACTAGTGGTCAACTTGATGTCAGTATATTTTAAGCAGCAGAAGAAATTCGTATGTGAAGTCTACCAATGCGCATTGGGCACGAGTTGTGGACTGACCCCATACACCATTCTTGAAGATAGGCCTGTGTCCTGCAGTGAGACGTATACAACACCCTCTGACTTCAGATCCCCCACCTCACCTCACACTTTCTGGGAAACTTGAGGGAAGCCGAGCAAGGGAATGCAGTCAGGCGCGCGCACCCGTAGTATTTGATTTCATAAAATTGAGTCTTTTCAGTGCATAAAAAAGTTTAAAAATAACGTTAAATGCACATTTTCAGTAAATACTATTTATACATTTTTAGCTCAAATAAATTTTTTTATAACAGAACAAATAATAAAAAGTAACGAAATGTAGATGATGTTCATACGATGCGTCTTAAGTTATATGTCAAAGACAATTGGCACCAAGTGCGCATGTGCGAACGCCATCATGTCAAATATAAAACGTTGTTTGAAGTGCCGGACCTGTGACAAGGTGTTACAAAAGTAAAAATAACATTTAAATCTTTTAAGGGGGTTGTTTAGACCATCAAACTGAAAAACTTTCACTATGGGACCAACATCGAAATCGCGAAAATAAAAATCAGTAAGCTAGTGTAATTCTTTCTCACTCACTATCGAATGCCATCATTGCTAACCACTTCTTGGCAATACGAGCCCGTTGTATGAAGTGTCTAGCTGAGGTATGACCTATTTTTTGTTATGACTGATATGCATGAATCACACCCACCAGGTAAACGAAAGAGGGGGACGCCCTTAAATAATCTGGCGCCGCTCGGTGGAAGTAGAGGCTAAAACCCTGGATATCCACAGTACTGCCCAAGATCGCAACCGGTGGAGAGCTATTATCCGAGCCCTATACCGCACGTAGGGGTAACAGGAAGAGAAGAAGATATGCACGAAGAAGGTCTTTCTCCATTTCCTTAACTTCTCAGTTTTTGCGAAGTTTTACCTGCATATAGGATTATGAGGACCATTAAGGCAAACAATTCTGCCAGTAGCGCATCAAAAGAACAAAAATACGGTCAAGGTTGTAGATGAACAGTTTTTTTAGAAAGGACTGAATATATGCGTTAGTGTTGAAGACATAAAAGCCTCTCTGACCTTCGTTGAAAAATTTTTTAGCATAAAAAATAACAGAATATCTTTTAATATTTTTCTAAAATTGCTTCGTTATGAAGGTTATCTGACAGTGCTAAAGAATTGGGGAGGATCAAGGTGTCTACACGCCAAAGTGGTCAACCCGCTGGCAATATCTGTTTGGTGTGGATATCTTCGCTGACATGCCCAGGAAGACCGCTAGAGTGCATGTTAACGACAAAGCCTTATCCTCAACGAATACGGCGACATTGTCAACGGGCTTTGGTATGTTTTCACCAAAGATCATAATCATTAATAAAAACCGGTCAAGTGCGAGTCGGGCTACTCGCGGACCGAGGGTTCCGTACCACACCATTACACCACATATTAACTTGTTGTAAAAGTTTTGTTTTCTCCGGGACCTTTAGCGCGCGACCGACTCAAACTTGGCCAGTTTTTATTATTTTACTGAATTATTTAGAGATTATTTTTACTGAATTAATTATTGAGATTAGAATATTTATTGTTATACTGAATAGTGTGCTCTATAATCACACCAAGTTTGACGCTTGTAGGTATTGCCGTTTTTACGATAGAGCGAGAAGAAAAAACGTTGATAAAATAAAATTGAAAAAATAAAATTGTTGGTAGTTTCTTGTATGAAAGCCCCCATTAATTTTTAACTTTTTGACATATTTATTATTTGTTAGCAAAGCCGCCGCAATAACGCACATTCGGAAAATTTTAACTGTCTAGCTATAACGATCCAAAAGTTACAGCCCTAAATAAGTAGGATAGACGGAGGGATAACGTAGGCTTAGTAATATAGGGTCCCGTTTTCAGTCTTTGGGTACGAAAAAGGAAAAAAGGGGGCTGGAAAAAACAACATAGTTGGGTACCTACTCAATTATCATAATTCACAACACAGCACAAGCAAACAGAGTACAAAAAACGTACTTAAGTTAAATAATAAATAAATTTCCCGTGTCTTTTCAGACAAAAAATTAAATTAAAAACTAAATTATTAAGATAAACAAAAAACCCGACTGCATAAAAAACCTATTAACTGAAAAGATAAAAACAAGCTCTAAAATCACTAATAAGCTATAACACCTGTATTTAAGCTAATATAATTTGAATGTTATTAGGTAGGTATCGCAAACGGGGACAAAGGAGATTTTTGGTTGGTTATTTTTGACCCCGCCTGCAATACCTACCTAATAACATTCAAATTATATTAGCTTAAATACAGGTGTTATAGCTTATTAGTGATTTTAGAGCTTGTTTTTATCTTTTCAGTTAATAGGTTTTTTATGCAGTCGGGTTTTTTGTTTATCTTAATAATTTAGTTTATTTCATACTTTTTAGTCTTGTGTCGAAACGGTAACATAAAAGTACTATAATATGTATATATTTGGAATCGCCTGATCACTAGCTTTCATTTGATACCCATATTGTAATTTTTAACAAAAAAAAATTGTTTATTCCCTCTCTCTTTTTTAATTTGTAGACGCCATCTTGAAATAATATATCCTATGTCACTTTCACGATTTTTACGAATCCAATGACACCTCATACGTTAAAATCCATCAAGCCGTTTAGGCTGTAGGCCGTGCCAAAGAAATAGACATACAAACATACATACATACATACATACATACATAGATACATACATACATACATACGCTCGAAAAACCTAACCCTCCTTCTGTCGCAGTCGGGTAAAAAGGCCACGAAACCAGAGGTCCCATGTCACAGCATCAACAACGCAGAAGAATCTGGAACGAGCCTAGGCAAGTGCCAGTGACCTAGATTTAGCTCGTGTGAAACTCCAACGGATATTAAACTTTACCCCTATCGCCATAAAGTTCACTACAGCAAGATTTATTCCCGTACTTCGAACGTTTAAAGGAAATTACACTTTAGTTTTAAGTTATAAAGTAGGTTCTCATTTGAAAATTGGAGACCTTCCTGTCCGGATCAGAGTAGGTCATAGATAGAGTTTTTGTTTCAATTAAGGATTTATCGGTAAGGAAAAGGCAATGAGGGTCTAAAATCAATCTATTTGGAGGTCGTTTTTTGTGGTAATTAGGCGAGAGCAGGTTAAGACTAAGAACGATGCCAGGTTAATTAGGTTTTGTGGTTTATTTTCTAAAGTTTTTGCGAAAGCTCTACCTACAGGATGTAAAAAAACACCATAGTAATACTTAAGGGGGCGCTTCAGACCATCAAACTGTACAACTTTCACCATGGAGCCAACTTCGAGAAAAAAAAATCTGCTGTCCCATACATTTGAATCGAGACTACAGTTTTGTAAGAGTACGCGGATTTTTTTTTCGCGATTTCGTTTTTGGCTCTATAGTGAAAGTTGTTCAATTTTATGATCTGAAGCAACCCTTAAGTATTACTAGGGTGTTTTATTACACCCTGTATAACAGCTTGATAAGTTACTTCGTTAAAGAAATGTGCTAAGGGTATTTCTAACTATTTCTTGGATAAACAGGTGGTTGATAGTTGTAGGAAGGTCTCCAACAACCCTAAAATGGCAGAGAGTCGTATCTCGCAACCCCTCACATCTAGTCTAACATCTTCATCTCAGCGACTCAGCGACGAATGGTTTGGACTTGACGTTTCTCATTCCAAAAGAAACAAAGGGAAATTAAAAACGAGAACTAAAATAGAAATAAAAATCGAACGCAAAAAAATCAATTTGTCATATAGGTACAAGCATTCGATCAGGTGATTGCATTTATTCTACGGAAAATCTAAAATTTGTTTTACAAATTTCCTTTTTTTTTTATAACATTTTCAGAGTTTTCACTCCAGTATCTTAGAAGTTAAAGGGGGGGTGTAACCCCCGATTTTTGACTTTGAGCGCAGATATCTCGAGACAGAAACATTACATCGATTTAGTTTCTATGGGAGTTTTGTTCCATTGGACAAGACTGACACCTCACTCGATTTAAAAACTATTTTATTGGGTTACTTTTATCTGTCTTCATGCCAAATTTCGATTCAATAGGTGCAAAAATAAGCGAGTTATTGAGGCGGGGCATACAGACAGACAGACAGAATGGACACAAGTATAAGGGTTCCTTATTTGACTACGGAACCCTAAAAAGTATTTTGGGCACAATCACCCCTTAAAGTCAATGCAACTGTTTACCCTAACACCCTGTACATTTATACACAAGGCCTTTCATTCTGGGAAACTTTTTATCGCAGGTTTTCTCCTTTTAAAATATACGAAAGCATTAACAGTGTTCAAGTGTTCACTACAATGGAAAGGGTTCAAACATTATGATACTGTTACATAAAAGAGAATTGGCCGGGGTCACAGTTTATATAATAGTACCTACTTGTTATGCTAAAGAGCTCGTACCTTCATGCCACTAATACGCCTACAGCTTACGGCTTATGGTTTAGTATATACTTGCTGATTTCGTAGAATCTAAATCTGTTTTGAATTATACCTACCTTTTTTTCCTTTGAGCAAGATTTTTCCGAAACAATTAATGTTTATTGCTTATAGGTAACGCAACGCCTTACTGCAAATAATACATGTCTGCGCGCGTTTCCATACAAATCTTAAATTAATCCTAGCACTAAAACTGTGCGAAGAACTGACAACCGGTGGGGTGTCAGAGTTCTAGAGTGGAGACCGCGAACTGGTAGGCGTAGTGTGGGACGCCCTGCTGCCCGCTGGACAGACGACCTAAAAAAAGTAGCGGGGAGCGATTGGATGAGGAAGGCCGAGGACAGAGTTTTGTGGCGAGCCTTGGGAGAGGCCTATGTTCAGCAGTGGACGATGATGATGATGATGATGACTAAAACTGTATATTTAAACGAAAATCGGACATCATAAAAACATAGAGATTAGTTTCTAGATTGTTTCTCAAAATCTTCATTGATTTTAATTGGTTAGTATTGAAAATATCACCAGACTTTGTTTGGAGCGCCCTCCGAATTATATTCGCTTAACAGTAGTTGTCTTATATTATCATTCATCACTCAGCTCTCCGCATTACATTCCCATACGAGGATATCGATTACTGCGTAGGTATTGTGAACATCTTAATCATATTCAAAAAGATAAACGCGATAAAAACCACGTGCCATGCAGTGATGCGTGCGCGCACTTCCACAAAAATGCAATACATAAACATGAAACACGATTGCAATCAGTTGGTCACTCACCTGCGCCCGCGACCACGCATCAATCACAGAGTTCGTTGGTACTCTGAAGGTTGGTGTAGGTTAATTGATTTTGACTTTTTTTTAGGGTTCCGTACCCAAAGCCTCTATTACTAAGCCTACTTTGTCCTTCCGTCTATCTGTCCTGACTATTTAGGGCTGTAACTTTTGAACTAATATATTAACGCACATTCTGTGAATATATGAAATGTTCTCAGAATGTGCGTTATTATAGCGCATTTGCTAACAAATAGTAAAAATGTCAAAAAGTAAAAAATTAAGGGGGGTCTCATACAAGATACTAGTTTTTTTCAACGTTTTTTCTTCTCGATCTCTCGTAAAAACGGTAAAACATACAAGCCTCAAACTTGGTGTGATTATAGAGATAACTCTACAGTATAACAACAAATAATCAAAACCGGCCAAGTGTGAGTCGGTCTCCCACTCTAAAGGTCAAGTAGAAAAAAAAAATTTTTGTAAGTTGATATGTCGTGGTGTGGCACGGAATCCTCGATACGCGATAACCCGAGTCGCACTTGACCGATTTTATTTTAAATAGTAATTCCCTTTCGGTGTGGCCAGTAACTTCGCTACGACTACCAAATTGTCTTATTGTAATCAGTAATAGATTACAAGAACCATTGCATTGTATCACAAAAAAGGCTCGCTTATGGGCACACAGTTCGCTAGTACGGGAGATAGAATTCAACGAGTTTCATGATAGATATCGGAGCAGTATTTTGTACGTATAGATTATCAATCAATCAAATCGACTCAGATCTACCCACTGCGGGCATATGCCTCGTTTTTATTGAGCCATTCCTCACTGTCCGGTGCTAATTCGATCTATTTCGAATCCTTACAATTTCGTTTGACCATCATGTTGGTTGGTCTACCTACCTTTCATCCTTTGTCTAACAATCCACTATCTTGGTCTACCGGCCTTCCTTCTAGCCAAGTGTCTATGGATATTAGCTGAAGAACATTTGTGAAAAAACACAACCCTACTCTTAATTTAAGCAGATGGTAAATTTAAAAAGAAAGTGAAAGCAGATTTTAAGTTTTAGAAAAAGAAAGTAGCAATTTATTCGGCTACTTTGCGGCTAACGATCCGCGTAAACCATTTGTCATTTCTGAGATACAAAAATGTAATTTAGATTTGCGGTTTTAAAATGTAAAACGAATTGTGAATAAAGAAATAGTGTATATTAAAGCAATTGTTGAGAGCGTCGTTGGCACGTTGCGGGGAGCTATGGAATCTCAATCTTGAGGTTCAGGTTTGAGTGCGCACGGATGACATGCCATGTACCAACAGTGGCGGATTTGCAGTCTTGGCCGCCATACGCCCCAGGCCATTTAGTACCAGTACCAGTACCAGCCGTCCCTTCCTCAGCACCCGTCATATAGATTATACAATGAATTTACTTTATTGCCTACTTTTATCGAAATCGATTCAGAATTTTAAATAATGTTCGGGAGCCTTTAGAATATTTAGGTACTTTGAGTTATTTCATGATATCATCAGTGAATTTTTTGTCAGATTTTTTCAAATATTTAGGCTTTCCTTTGAACACAGGTTTCATGTGTTTTATAGAAAACTATGAAACATAAAATGTACAAAATAAAGCCGAGATTTTTATGATCATTGCTGTATAATAACGAGAAGATAGCTTCTAAAAACCAGCAAAATATGGACCGAGTCTGAGTTTACATAGGAGCGTCTTAAATTCCACCGCCAAATTGAAGTTAAGTCACACCCAAGTAACTTACGTAACTGGAAAGCCGCAGGAGCAAGTCAATTATCTGAAATGATGTATCGAGAGAACAGGCGTTCGTTTAGATATTCATTGCTATTTTGGTGTTGAGATTGCGATAGTATGTTACGATAAGAGTGGTGGAGGTAGAAAATATAGGTCTCATTAATATTTTTGACTTTTATTAGTGAGATTTTCTTCAGGAAATAGATATATAAATAATAAATTCTGGTGGTTTGTTTAACCGCATGGATTATCAAAGTGTAGGCAGAGACAAACGTCATCTGCTACAATCCTGACAAACCTCTCTAGCTTCCTCCACATTCATTAGTCCTTTCATACATGCTCGTCGGTTTCGGTTAGATCTGACCTGGCCCTTTTTAAGCACGTCGCCAATTTGGTCCATATATGTACGTCTAGGCCGTCCCCTTCCAACATTTCCATTTACGCTTGCCTTATAGACCGCACTCGGCAATCAGCTCTCATCCATTCATTCCATAATGACCACACCATCTGAACATACCTTTCTCTATCTTTGTCACTACATCCTCTTTCAGACCACAACGTTCTCTAATTAAATTATTTTTCAATTTGTCCATCAAAGTTACACCACACATACTTCTCAATGAGCGCATTTCCACAGCGTTACCAATATCAACCATACCTACAAAATAAAAGAGTAGAAAATCCACCTCTTCCGGAAAGTCATCCAACAACAAAGCTCGGAGCGAGTGAATTATGTAAAATGATGGATCGAAAGAGAACAAGCTTTCGTTTAGTTATTCATTGCTATTTGGTCTTACGATGGCGGTAGTTTATCACAAGGAAGAACATGAAAAATTGTTTTATACAATAGAGAAACGCAGAACATATAGGAATACTTTGCGTCAAATAATTTATTTCAATTCAAATTATTTGTTTCAGATTATTTATGAAGTAATTTACTTATTTGTGAGCTTGTTTTTTCGCATATCGTTATATTTTTGTAATAAATATCAATCGAATAATTATCAACGTTTATTCTGTACTATAATTATCATTACATCAATTCAATCATTACAATGATAATTATCCTTTCGAACCCTGTCAGAAATCGGTGGACATAGGACTCCGCTTAGGATAACCACACAGACCGGTCGTGCTCTGCCCTCATCCAAGAAAACTCTTTCGCCCCATCAACTATATAACTGCGAGCAATATGCCCCGCCGTTACCACTTGAGTTCTTCGGGCTATGTCGGCTACCATGATTGTTCTACGATGTTCTCCATATTTGATTCTAACTCGCAGGGAAACTTCGAGCATAGCCCTCTTCATTGCCTGTGACTTTTAGCCTTTTTCTGAGGCCTTCAGTCTCAGTTCCATTCCATATGTCATCAATTCAATGTCAGTACAGTACACCCAAACTTACGATATATTTATTTGCGGTCTTTTTCAAATTCTCTTCGAAGTTTAACTCTGGTAGACAAGACAGCCTTAAAAATGCTTTATTTTGTTAGATAGCTATACTCAACTAATAATAGTCCTCGTCGGTGTCTGAAGCAGCTCTCGCAACGCAATGCAATATTCATTCAGCGAGATGCCACCTGAATAATTCACTAGTGTCGTCTTCACGTTCACGTTCTTACCTACACGGACACATGTTGCTGTGGAAACGGTTACTTTGTTGGATTGCCGAAAAAGTTGGAATTTAGGGGCTTAGAGCGACAGTCGACGAATGTCAGTTACTATACACCCTCCCACACCTCTCCAGGAACGGGCTCTAATTCGATTAGTTACAGTATTTCGGGAAATTATCCTATCCAGGAGACAATAAAATAAAATTGTTTACCTATATTTCCTACTCAATTACCTGTTAGCAAATAATTAATTCAATGTAGGTACATAATATTATAGATTGACAACCAATTGACATTATGAACGACAGTCAATCAAGATAAGTATGGAACCAGTCGAAGCGGTGATGTCAACATGTCCAAACCTGGCCTGTTTGTTTATTTCTATAGATACAAGCAACGGAGTGGGAATCAGAAATGTTGTCCACGCCAGAAGGGAGTAATTGCTTTACGATACCCTGGATTGGTGTTATGCTAAGAATGATGTCAGGCTTCTAGGTCTGGTTCCACAAGTCTCCACCTGCTTCTGATCCATTTTAATGAGTCCAGAAGGGACAACAGTGGGTATGGATATGGGTTGTGATGCCGGCTTTTGTCAGTGTCTGATCCTTGTAAGATCTTACCGGCTAACGGCGTAAAACCTGACAGTGGACTGAGTTTCTCGTGTCCCTAAAATTAGCAGAGAATGAATAAATATCCCTACAAAATGAAAACTTCGTACAAGCGTCCGCCTGTCGGTCGGTGCACTCACACATGTAACGTAAGAAAAGGTAGACACACTCAGCCAGGATATGTGTGCACATGTTCGTACGTCCTCTAACGCGCGATATTTATGAGTGCATCAACAGTGACCGCTTGTATGAAGCTTTCGTTCTGTAGGGGTGAAGCCATGATTTTAAAATTAGTATAAAATACACAGCATGTTATCTACACGTCAAAACGTCTATGTATTACATTGTAAATTGTATTACATTAAAGCGAATATGCGAAAACCATCAACACATCAAAGTATTAACAAAATTACAATGTAAGTCTTTTATGACTTAAGCAATGTTTGAGTTGGCATTGAATTTGAATTTATTGTTCAACTGACAAACAGACATTTTATGTGCACATATTTCTAGTCTTTGTTTATTATTTCCTTCATGTGGTTTTCGCTATTGTTGTTCTCTAGCTTAGACCATTTTCTCTAGACATAAGGCAGCTTTTGTTAGGATCCATAGATAATTTACATCCCGTTTTTATTGACGTAGGGGTCGTACGAGACTACTAAGGGGATAAAGGTTTCTTTAGCAGTTTTTGTATGAGAAACTAACAATAATGACTTTAAAGTTTACACGTCGTGTTTTTCAAAGAACTGAATATGAAAAAGTTAAAGGTGGACTTCCGATGCCAGCGGCCGAAGCGACTGACGCGCGCGTCTGACGCGTGGTTTTGTCATATGCCATAATTATGTCAATCGCATCGGCCGCGCGCGTCTGACGCACGCGTCAGTCGCTGGCATCGGAAGCGGCGACGTTTTCATAGTAACTAGTATTGTCGCATCGGCCGTCAGCGGCGAGCCGCGCACGTCAGACGCATCGGCCGCTGGCATCGGAAGTCCACCTTAACTTTGCTAAAACTGTCCATTCAAAAAGTTATCTCGGCAATCTCTGGCCACATCGAAAAGGATTTTGGTCGCGTTATCAATCTTGTAAACGATATAATCGGAAAGTTAATCGATAGCCCTACATAACAGGTAAAACAGACAGCTTCATTCTAATGATGTTCAACCATATCTCTGGGAAAACCACTCCACTTTAAAAATGTATGTAGTTTTCAACTTTTTGTGAACATGTTTTCTTAAGGAAAATGAGGAAATTTTTCGACCAATGTTCTTTACACGAGAAAATTTCTTGAACCTCCCATACAAAAGTGAGTAAACTTAAATGTGTTACATACTTAACGGGGTGCTTCAGACCATCAAACTGAACAAGTTTTACTAAAGGACAAATTTGTAAATCGTGATAAAAAATAGTTTTTCTATATAAAACTTCAATAGCTGCTCGACCCAAATGTTTGACACAGAATATTTTTTTTGCGATTTCAATATTGTACCCAATTGTGAAAGTTGTTCTGTTTGATGGTCTATGTCTAAAGCACCCTTTTAAATATGTAACGTATTTAATTAACAACCTGTATAAGTAAATGGCAATGACTGGGTTTCACAAGCTTTGTGACAACGTTTTGCACAAATAAAGTGTATATTTTATGCTTAATTACTCAAAATAATGTCTTTTCCAGCAAAATGAACATTACATCAGACTCAAAGTGAATGCGGTGCATCTGAATTATGCATGTATGTACGTGTTTAAACGGACTGGTGATAAAATTGTACGACAAATATTTCAGTTTACACAAGAAGTGTCATAAGTACTTGTGAGATTAGTAGTCTCTCATCACACAGGGCATCGTCAACATATCTGATGTCTACACCGTATGACCACAGATTACTAGTTACTTGTAACAGATACATCACTTCCTTAGAAAACGATAAGTATTCACGCTTTAAGGGTATATTACTGTTGGCGTGCTCCATAAAAATGAATTCTGGTGAAATTTTTCAGAATGAATCTAAAAACAAATTTCTATGCTTGTATAGAGTCCGATTTTCGTTAAAATGTATAGTTTTAAAGTTACAGTGCCTCAAAGATTTCCATACAAATCTTAAATTAATCCTAGCATTGAAGCTGTATATTTTAACGAAAATCTGACTCCATACAAGCATAGATATTTGTTTCAAGATTGTTTCAGCAAAATTTCATTGACTTTAATTGGTTAGTATTGAAAATATCACCATAGTACGTTTGTATGGAGCGCGCTCCGAATTATATCCCCTTAAAGACTTCAAATCTTTAAATAATCCTAGCATTGAAACTGTCTATTTTAATGGAAATCTGACAAACCACAGAAACAGAAATAAGTTTCCAGATCGGTAGTTATCCAGATTAGTATTGAAATTAGGAACTAACTTTAACTGATCTGACTCAAATTCCTAGTTTCCAAGACATTAAAGTTTATGTTGGCGACCCGGATTTAATGCCCTTGGGTGTAGTAGGTAGTTGTTTGTTGTAGCAAAGATTCTCACAACCTTAAAAGGATATATCAACTAAGGGCAACGTTCCCCATCTAGCACTGTCACCTCGATTTTAAACGAACATTATTCAATTTACTGATAATTTATCAGTGATAAAGAACATTCCCTTATATGCAAAATACAGATCCTTTGATAAAAAATCTGTGGTATAAGAAATACAACATGAAACAGAAAAAGGTATCGTAAAAGCCTTCATATATCATTCATGCCATATCGGTGTATGCGACGTACCAATATATCACTTTCATAGAACATCCACCGCTCGGTTCGTTTGAAACAGACGCTACATTTTGCTGAGGTATTGAAATTATTATTGGAAAAAAAATCTATTTCTAGAACATTAAGTACCTAGAATGTCGCGAACATACTCGTATGCTAAAGTACACCTAACCTTAGATCAAAGTAAAATTAAGGGATGGCACTTACGCGAACATTTCAAGCCAGAAAAATGAGGCAAACCAAATGACAGGTATACTTCAAATATGTACCGAGATGACAGACAAGTGTGCTAGTTTGTATGGACCAAGTGAACTAGATGTGTGCTTCAACTTAACGCGCTTTGGGCCTATCCATTCATTTTACTTTGAAAGCACCTAACATGGAATTTTTCATGGCTAATTTCTTCGTTTCGCTGCAAGGCACAGGCCTACCTCAGAAAGGGTTTATGGGCGTTAGTCCACCACGCGTGCCCAATGCGAATTGGTAGACATCCAAATTTGTTCTTTAGCGTATGCAGGTTTCCTCGCGATGTTTCCTTCACCGTTTGAGAGCAATCGGTAGTACGTTCATAAGGTAGAAAACTAATTGGTACAAAGTATGTCGTCCGTGTGGATTCGGTGGACAAGAAACGCACATGTTTGAATGTCCATACCTCTTCACAAGATCGCAACGCGTCACTGACGCTCTTTTTGAACTAACAAATATTTTTCCTCGTCTCTTATATTATCATTCAGGTAGCCTTATGTACATAAACACATGTACATATTTAAAATGAGCTGACATGACGCAAGACCTAATAGTGCCAAGAATGTATAATGTATGAATGGCGAGGCGGTGCTGATGGCGCTTGGAGCGGATTCCTCGACCTATTGTTATAGTGTTAATAGGCAGTGGATTAACGAGAACTATTCGTTTAATTACTTACTTTTAGATAAAGGATACTTTACTTAAATGTGTTTATGTTTGAGGGAATATAATTCGGAGCGCACTCTATACAGGGTCCAACTTAATATAGTGACACTTTTTAAGGGGATGACCAGACCATCACACTGAACAACTTTCACTATTGGACCAACATCGAAATCGTAAAAAAAAATCAACTGTCCCATACAATTGGCTAAAGTAGATTTGCAGTTTTGTATGGAGCAGTTATCTTTTTCGCAATTTCGATGTTGGTCCCATAGAGAAAGTAGTTCAGTTTGATGGTCCGATCATACTCTTAAAAAGTGTCAGCATATTAAGAAGGACCCTGTACAATCGAAGTCTTGTAATATTGTCAATGCTAACCAATTAAAATCAATGACATTTTTCAGAAACAATCTAAAAACTAATCTCTATGTTTGTATGAAGTCAGATTTTCGTGGAAATGTATAGTTTTAAAGTTAAAGTGCCTCGAATGTTTCCATACAAATCTTAAATTAATCCTAGTACTAAAACTGTACATTTTAACGAAAATCTAACTTCATACAAACATAGAGATTAGTTTCTAGTATGTTTCTGAAAAAAAAAATCATTGACTTTAATTGGTAAGTATTGAAAATATCACCAGACTTCGTTTGTATGCAGCGCGCAGTTACGCATTCGGAATAAACCCGGACTGGGACCTGAAATCGGCCCGGGAAATTTTAGAGGCAGTTGGTCCTCCCAATCGTGTATCATACAGGGTCCTTCTTAATATGCTGACGGTTTGTAAGCGGACGATGTTTTTCAGTTTGATGGTATGATATGATCATCCCTTTAAAAAGACCTTCAGTATGGACTAATAATTTTATTTTAATTTTAATTGTTCATAATTCGTATTAATTTGAGTTAGAGATACTTCCGAAATCCACTCGATATTGGCAGAAAAATAGTGCTAGACACACGAAAAACGCCATTAATCTGTAAAAATAAATAAAAATTGTCAATAGACTGGTGAACATGACAATTTTGTAATTGTTTCTTGTACTTACAGTTTGCCTTTGGATTTAATCAATAGAAAAGTTAAAAGTTAACGTTGAAATTGAGCATCAAAGGAAAGAACCATATAGTTCTGAGAACCGGCCAAGAGCGAGTCGTACTCGCCCATGATAGGTCCGTAGCCATTGCATTGTATAAGTAGAAAAGAAGGAAAGTTTTTAATCTGTTGATCTTACCTAAGAGACATTTTTGAAACACAAATGATTGCGCGATTAATTTTCGTGCAACGCCTTCTAGTTTGTCCTTAGAGAACAAATCTATTTTACTGGTTTCTTCCAAAACTGGTTGAAAGACAAAATGGACGAAAGTTCCTTGTTTGACTACGGAACCCTAAAAACGGTAAGATTTCTGCATCTTGCTTATTCGCAAGACCCAGTTTCCTCGGCCGCATTCAGAAGCATTTACTCGCCATTCAAGTTCTAGGTCGGCTTGGTCGAGAACATTCTAGGGTTGTCGACCTTACTGTCTCGCTATACAACTAGTGCAAGAGAAACTCGTTCATGTGTTTTGTTAAAGCGCTATTTATATCACCCTAATAGTTTCTAATAGGTTGTATGATACACGTAGTATTGAATTGAAGTAAAATTTACCCGGAACCGATGAGCTTGTATGAAGAGACTTATGGATGTTGAAGAGGCGAGACACGTGGGTCAGAATCGTAACATATGGCTATACGAATATCTATTGTCTCTGCCTACTCCAAAATGTGACGTAGGCGTGATCATATTTATGTATGTACTTATCAATACTTGTAGTACTGTAGCCCCGGGACTTTTTAATTACTGAAAAGATTACCGATTGCCGTTTAGAAATTGTTGTAATTACTAATATAATAAGACAAGTCTTACGCATCACACCACGACGCGTAACAAAAAAAATCTGAAATTTTTAATTTTAGGGTAAACGACCAGATGAAAAAGTCAATTTTGATTGGTCTTACAGCTTTGTATGGCAACTTTAGACTGTCTTACTACTACGTATGGGTATTGGAACTATGGTGAAGAACATGACAGTATAGAAAAAAAAACGGTAATCGCCAAACTTAAAAATTTTTGAAATTTTTTTTTGTTACTGCTATTTTTGATCTGTAAGACTTAGGTTTTTATATTAGTAATTTCGTACTTAATAATAATTTCTAAACGGCAATCGGTAATCCCTTTGGTAACTAAAATATCCCGGGTACTATTACAGGGTCCTTCTTTCATCGAAAGGAGTGAAGTATCTATCAATAGAAAATATTAGTAACGTAATGCAAGAGCGTAATAATATATTCTAATATGGGACTACATAATGCTAATAACTGTAGGGCAGCTTAATTAAAATGCCACGAGAAAATATAAATCTATTCAATAATAATTACCAGAGGTGTTATTAAATATTCCCTTCCTTGTACGGACAAGAAAATACCACATATGTCAAGGTTTTAAGCTTAAGAGGAAGAAAACCTCTACAAACCGGGTCTATGTAGTTGTCAGTAAAGCTTCGGTCACACACAGGCGGCACCGGAGGCGGGATTTTTTCTAATGTACGAGTTTATATCACGGCCAGAAATCAGGGCCAGGAGCGGCGCGGTACCGGGTAGAACGCTATGATAAACAGGCGGCAGCGACGCGGGCCAGAGGCGGAGCGGGCGCGGGGCGGGCCGGGGACGGCGCGGAAGCAGCCGCGGCCTCAGTATTCCATTGTAGTCAATGCAAGGTGTCGCACAGACCGGTGGCGGGCGCGTCGCGGTCCGGAGACGGTATCTACCGCCCGCGCTGTCTTTTTTATTTTATGGCCTTCCATATGCTTTCGATGTCACACCGGCCGCCTCCGCGCCGCTACCGCGCTGCCACCGCGGCGCGCGGACCCTGTGTGGTAGGCCCCGGAACGCTTTCGCTTCCCGCAGGACCGCCGCCGGCCCGCTTTCCTCAGTCCCGCCTCTGTGTGGCCTGGCCTTTATGTATGCATGGAGCATAATAGAGACGACTTTTTTTCGCCATTACTCCAGCGAAAAAAAAGTCTCTTAAACAAGTGGCTCCTTTCTCATTCGAGATTTTCATTCAATGCCCACTCTTAAGTAGGTCGCGATAGAGTCTGGGCACCGCTATAAAGTCCACAAACCGCGCATATACAGAGTGTTAGGGTAAACAGTTGCATTACTTTAAGGGTTGATTGTACCCATGACACTGAACAACTATCCCAGAGGAACAAAGAGAAATTCGGAAAAAAATGTTTTCGCCTTTTTATTCAAGCGTTCGATCAGCTGATTGAATTTAGTATGGCAAGACCAAAATGTGTTTTGCTAATTTCCTATAGTTTTCTTAGGGAAAGTTGTAAAGTAATGCTTTAGATTACTTTAAAGGGTGATTGTACCCATGTTACTGAACAAACTTTCCAAAAGAAACCTATAAGAAATTCGCACAAAAAAAATTTTGACTTTCTATACTAAATGCAATCAGCTGATCGAACGTTTGTATGAAAAGTCGTTTTTTTTTTCAGAATTTGCTATAGGTATCGCTGAGAAAGTTGTTCAGTATTTTGGGTACAATCACCCCTTAAAGTAATGCAACTGTTTACCCTAATACCCTGTATATGCATCAGTTGGTCCTGAAAACCTACGATTATGTAAAACATATATTTCAAACGCTTAACTACTTAAGAGGAATGTTTACTACTTAATTTGTTCTCTATGAATTTTAACACAGCTGGGTACAAAGTGAATTAGCAGCAAGTTAAATTGGAGCTTAGCCAGAAGTGCTTGAGACATATATTCTCTCGAACTAACAGTATACTTGGTCTTATGGGAAGAAAACCGATAATTTATTCAACTGGTTATCATCATCATCATCATCTCAGCCGATGGACGTCCACTGCTGGACATAGGCCTCCCCCAAGGATCGCCACAACGACCGGTCCTGCGCTGCCCTCATCCAACGGGTTCCCGCCGAATCACCAGGTCGTCGGTCCACCGTGTCGGGGGGCCTACCCACTCTGCGCTATCCGGTACGCGGTCGCCACTCGAGAACTTTTCGGCCCCATCGGCCATCGGTTCTGCGAGCAATGTGCCCCGCCCACTGCCACTTTAGTTTAGCAATTCTTTGGGCTATATCAGCTACTCTGGTTCTTCTACGGATTTCTTCATTTCTGATTCGATCTCGCAGGGAAACAGATTATGATAAAATTATTAATAGTATATAACATTCCAATCTGTAATAAAACTGTATTAATGTTATGTTGCATAGATGTAAAAAATAATTATAGAAGGTGTTACAAAAATACAAATAAACATTTAGACCATAAAACAGAACAACTTTCACTATGGGACCAATATCGAAATCGCAAAAAAAAATCGGATGTTCCATACTAAACTCAAACTCAACTCTTCTTGTTTTAAATTGTATTTTTATATTCTTGGTGTGCAAATAAAGAATATTTATCTTATCTTATCTTATCTTACTAAACTACACATCTATTCAAGCTAAATGTATGGGACAGCAGATGTCTTTTTCGCTATTTCGATGACGGTCCCATAGTGAAAGTTGTTCAGTTTGATGGTGTAAACAACCCCCTTAAAAGTTTTAAATGTTTATTTTTTACTTTTGTAACACCCTGTATACCACGTCTGCATTCGAGATGAAAAAAGTGTAGTGATAAAAAAGGTCATCTACATAAAAACTATCGTGAACAAAAAAACACGAGATGTTATAAATAAAGAAACAGGAAAAAATACTAATTATACATAATTAATTTTGTTTTATAAATATATCATGACACACTAAAAACGGTCTGTACAAGAAAACAGTGTTGCCAGCCGGGTCAAAAGTAACCTCAAATATACAGGATGAATTTTTAGTCACCGTCCAAATTTTTTCTAGGCATTAGGCATCATTCACTAACTCCATTTTTGAAAAAAAAAAACGATACGTAAAATTTTCGTATTAAATAATTTTCTCGAAAGAATTATCGTTCTGCGTGGTCACAAGTTAAACGTTAATAATACTACACTTGCCTCGTAAACATTCAATGAACAGGGCAGCGCACATCCCACTTACCCCCGCCCCCGACTCCTGCGCGACACATCTATCTATCGTCAGTGTCGGCGCACCCTTTCGCGACGCAAGCGCTTACTTCCGTGTTCCCGCGCATCTCGTTGGCGGCGCCCCGCGCTATCGTGAATTTGTTTACAATGTATTCCAACCGCGAGTATTACGAAATGGTGCGATCTTACATACTTAGTGGTGAAAGCTTGAACGGTGCCCAGAGACTATACGAAGCAGAAAGTATTCCTCGCCTTCGCAATCAAGGGATAATAAATCCTTCAGTACCTAATCGCCAAACGATTTTGGCCGCAAATCAGAGTACGTACCTAGATATGTTACGCACAGTAATTGCTGATTTCATGGATGACGTGCCGGTAATCTCCCATCGAGATTTTTATTATCAGCAAGACGGTGCACCGCCTCATTACTCCGCCGCCGTTCGTGATTATTTAAACATAGAACACGGTGATCGTTGGATCGGTCGCGGGGGGCCCGTCCCCTGGCCACCCCGGTCACCAGATCTTACTCCATGTGACTTTTTTTTGTGGGGCGAAATAAAACGACGAGTGTATGTGGAGGAAGCCCAAAGCTTAGACCAATTAAAAGAGCAAATTGTACGTGCATTCGACCAAGTGAAAAGTGACACTGTAGTGCTCAACAAAATTAAAAATAATGTGCAAAAACGTGCAAGACTCTGTTTAGAGAGAAACGGTATGCATTTCGAACATTTATTAAAGTACTGTTAATGTGATTGTTCTAAGATGATTTTGATTAAATTTTTAATTATTTGAACATAAGTTGATTCAAATTTTTTAAATACGCCTAATAGCAAAACGTTTTGGCACGGTTTTAATAAGGTCTAAAGTTCTTATTTATCTAATTTATTTTTACTTTATTTGTAATTGATTAATTAAGGATTACATTCTAATCATAGTGAACATAGCACAAACCTTTTGCTTATTGACGGTCCTAAGCCCGTGAAAGTATGAAGGGAAAATTTGCAACTTTGTTTATTATTGTGTTATCAATGAATTGCGGCGGCGCGCGGAGCGGGGCGGCCCGCGTAAATTCACCTAGCGCGTGCGCACGGCGCGGCAGTGTCCAGAAACATAAACTTTTTATAGATAACTTTGTGATGTGATATCTTAATATTTTTGTATTGAGTGATACTAAAAGAAAAAACACGTATTCAATGATTTTCGCCAAAGATTAATATATCAAAATTTGGACGGTGACTAAAAATGCATCCTGTATAGGGTCCTTCTTAATATGTTGACACTTTTTAAAGGGGATGATCAGACCGTCAAACAGAACAACTTTCTTTATCGTTTTTTTTTTTCACGGTTTCGATATTGGTCCCATAGATAATGTTGTTCAGTTTGATGGTCTGATCATCCTCTTAAAAAACTGTCAGCATATTAAGTTGGACCCTGTATAACAAAGTAACTTTTCAGTGTAAGATTTTTTCTGAGACTATAATAAAAATAAAATAAATAAAGGTCAAAATTTCAAAATGTGTTTCTTTAAAAAAATCAAGAAAGAAAAGATGATCAAAAAGATGCCAATACATCTTTTAATGGAATAATTTATTATAAACGAATCATTAGATTTGAAAATTTCAAACTGTTTACGTCTGACATGGCTGTATGGGCTAGATCCCTTGGCCTTTAAAAAAGGAAGGCACAGTCTTGACACGTTCTTAACATGATCTCGCACATTTCTCTATGGAGCGATTAATATGCCGGCTGTAGTATGGCCGCGTGATATAGTGCTGTCGCGCCTTAGCTCTCTTTCTATTTGCGTGCGAAAGAACGAGTTAAAAGGCGTGAATAGCAGTATAACGCGTAACATACTACGGCTTCTGTTGGAGTTTATTAGGAGTAAAGGAGTCTCTTATTTTTAGGCCCACAAACGGTAACGTTTATTGATGGTATTACACTCTAAAAACACGACAGATCAGGCAAAAATGCAACCGGAATAATGAAATCTAAAATCGGATAAATGAAATCAATATAAAAAATGCACCGTATTGACTTTTTTGCTAAGATTCTTTTTTCCTGTTAAAACGGCACACGTAGAACAATGCGTGTATAGGACCGTCATAGATGTTCATAAGAAAATAAAAATTAAAAACCAACATATTTTACCAAGATAAGATGTGCGCCAACTGCGATTACGCGACACTCCGTTTAGACTAGGTATTATAGCTAATATTACCACTATAATCTAGAGATTATGAGAAACAAATCGACATGAGTTCCATAATTATTAAATAAATATCTTGTAAATTGTCAGACAAATTATCTAGTCACATTTAAAGTACCA
This sequence comes from Agonopterix alstromeriana, assembly GCA_963924505.1. NCBI lineage: Eukaryota > Metazoa > Arthropoda > Insecta > Lepidoptera > Depressariidae > Agonopterix > Agonopterix alstromeriana. Next base: position 13,980,906 of record OZ004673.1, read on the forward strand.
GAATCTAGCCTGGACTTGTGTTATGATGACTAGACAACGAAGTAGAATACATATATAGATACAAACGTCCATGACTCGGGTACAAATATTCATCATACAAATATTTGTCCCTTACGGAATTCGGACCCGCGGCCCTCGGCACAGCAGGCAGGTTCACTACAGACTGTGCTATCGGGCCGTCAATAGCTTTGACTATTTATATGTGGACTGGTCGTGTAATTCTACTAACAAACATTTCTGCCACTTTTTGCGGGGGGCGAGGTAACATGAAATCCGCAACTTTGGATTTTATTCCCCATAACTTTAGATTCTAATTTTGAATGTTAAAAATCATGAAAAGTAGTCTCGTGTGAACCCCAAACGTTCTAAGTTCGAAGTTATTGTTTCGCAATTATAGGCTGTCTCGTTTAGTGATAAGGTGTAAAATTAAATGTAAATGCACAAGATCAATTGTGCTTATACCGTGGCAGATTTGGTGGCCTATTTCCCATAGTGAGAAAAATGGATCCATTAAAAAAAGAAAAGAAAAAATGCTCTTTCATTTATGTTAAGGTGTCAAGTAAGATTAACGAGGACAACAAAGCGAGTGATCCTTCCTTACAGAGGTCAATTCGCTGCAGTTACAATGTGACATTATGCGTCATATCGTGAACTTATTTGAGCTATAAATAGACGTACACGTGGATATCGTTGGTCCTTTTCACTTGTAGGGGAGTGAGAGCGATGGACATAACACTTTTACTCTATTTATAATATTTTTTTCTTATTCTTGGCAGTTCGGCTTCCTCGTGATTTAAGTGGAATATTATATGTAGTCGAATGTTGTAAACATTTACATACATGCATAAACTCAGACAATACTCCTTTTCGTGAGGCCAGAAACTTTGCTACAAAGTTTGCGCTTAAAGGGTTTTTCTTAATATGCTGACGGATTTTTAAAGGGGATGATCAGATTTTCAAACTGAACAATTTTCTCTACGGCAACAACATCGAAATCGCGAAAAAAAATCAGCTGTTCCATACAAAAGAGCAAACCTACTTAAGCCAAATGTATGGGACAGCTGTTTTTTTTAGCGATTTCGATGTTGGTGCCATAGAGGAAGTTGTTCAGTTTGAAGGTCTGATCATCCTCTTAAAAAAGTGTCTGCTGAAATTAAGTTGGACCCAGTATAGGGTGGAACATGGAGGTCAATCAGAGATATTCACGAAATTTAGAACATGGACGTTTTGACTGTCTAGTATGACGGGTAGTAAGCCCGTCACACCTGACAGAGTCGCCACCGTTACCGTAAAACAGTTTACCGTCTTCTCTATATGGTTTCTATTTAGAAAAACAACAAGTTTATAGCCATATTAAAGAGACATTAAAATAAAAATGGCACCAGTCACGCCATTTCCGTGTGGATAGCACTGCAAATTACACTTTTACTTCGAACATTCTGTCGTGTTTCATGCATGGCAGACAACACATCATTATAGCAACTACATACATTACATACACACTATTACATGTATGTTCCGGCAGTTCAACATATTACACTTCTTAATGACTTCAAAAAGGAGATTTCGATGCGAGAAAGTTGTTAAAAATGAGAATAAATAAGTTTACCTAAACCGTTACTAGCATATACAAAATAGTTGTAACCTTAAAGCATATTCCTTAATACTTCCTCCATTTCTTTTCCTTGTTGTTGAACCAAATGTTTCAAGTTTATCAACACTAAAAATATACCTAGTATAAAGCAAGCAAATTGTAATCATTTACTTTATAAATAAACTTTAAATATAGATATGCCATCGGGGTAACTTAGTAGCCAGGAGCCGAATGGAAAATCTGATTCAGAGATATAGGAAGATTATCTCACAAATGATCTAGAAAGAGGAACGAAGAAAGAAGAGTAATATAAATACTATCTATGTATTAAAAATCTGAAAACAAAACAATGTATCTCCAAAATATGAAAAAGCTGTAAGGATGTCATGCAAGAGCTTACTAACCTTAGTACAGAAAGCACAGCCACAGCCGCTGATCACGGTGACCTTGTCAGGTGTCGCGTCATCAAGACACAGCTTGCAGTTGATTGGAGCCGCCGGTACAAAGCCACCACCGGCACCGTCGAGAGAATACCTGCGAGATGATAAATAACAAAATTATTTTGTGACTAAAATTGTTCATAAATATTCACATAAAATTTACTCAGGCAGGTTCGACGATTTCCAGCTTCCCGAACAGGCCGTTTTCCGAAAGGGCTTTGGCACCACATACATACGCTTCGGCAAGTTATACAGAAGACTGAAGAGTATAACCTGCCTCTTTGCTTGGCGTATGCGGACTACGAGAAAGCCTTTGATTCGATCCAGACTTGGGCTGTACTGCAGTCTCTTCAGCGATGCCAAGTAGACTACCGGTACATCGAGATGCTAAAATGCCTGTACAAAAATGCCACTATGTCAGTCCGACTACAAGACCAGAACTCGAAACCTATCCTACTGCAGCGAGGTGTAAGGCAGGGAGACGTTATATCTCCGAAACTTTTCTCTGAAAAGACACCCAAAGGGCAATGGAGAGGGCTATGCTCGGAGTTTCCCTGCAAGATCGAATCAGAAATGAAAAGATCCGCAGAAGAACCAGAGTAGCTGACATAGACCAAAGAATTGCTAAACTACAGCGGCAGTGGGCGGGGCACATTGCTCGCAGAACCGATCACACATTCACAGCTTATATTCTTGCGTATGACAGAAGTTTTTCTCACATTCGTCGACATTCCCTTGGTTTAGAATACCGACGAACATTGAGCGTCCAATACCGTGTATACCGTGCAGCTGATTCGTGCACATTAGAAGCCTTCTTTCCGCACAATAAACAACAATTGAACTCTATAGCTCTGACGATAAGGTGGTAAATGTAGACTTAAGTTTTATACCTGGAGCCTCCAACACCGGCCAGTGAGAGGAGGGATGAGCATCGGGAGCAGACGGAGGGCGCCCGCAGTCTATTGTGGGCCCTGATAGGTTCGGAAGCCTTCTCTCTATCGGTCAGAGCGAGGACTGTTGAGCATTTTCTGAGACCTGTACAAAGAAAATAGTTTTATTACACACTGATGAATTATATGAATATATTCTAGAGGGTTGGTGATCATAGTCATATCATGGATCCAGCTCCAGCAATTATATTCTTTACCACGTTGGCAAGTACTTAATGTAATGACATTGACTTGCCATCGACTCGATTTAAGAAGCTCACGTATGTAGCTGAAGGTTGTCTACTAGACAAAGACGATTATTATCACCGGGATAGATTCAGAAATAACCCCCCACAAGGTGAACCGACTACCTAGTGAAAGTAGCCGGCATGCGCAGGACTGGAAGTTTTGGTGATCCTTGTGGGAGGCTTATGTCCAGTGGACGTCTATCGGTTGATTGATCGTTTTATGATGATGAAGAAGAGGTTCAGAAAAAGTATCGTCAGCGCACATATGGAAGACTTTATTGAAGTATCGCAGCATGATGACTAATGTAATACATACAGGTAAAATTGATATCATTAGCATCCTTTTAAACTAAGAGTCTACCCATCATACTGACTTTTACTATAGGAGCAAACCGATTAGAGCAAAAAAATGTGTAAGCTGTTGCATACATTTGAGTCGAGAAGGCATGGAACAGCAGATTTTTTTTTGCTCCGATAATTTTGTTCCCATAGTAAAAGTTGTTCAGTTTGATGAGTAGACTCTTAGTTTAAAAGAATCCTAATTATATCAATTTCACCCTGTAGAAGTACATATATCTTTCCTAATTTCAATACCAGCATAATACTTAAAGAAGCTTTAATAATTCGCTTTAATAGTAAGACGATTGTTTCAAGATGTGGAATGTTGTCAGTTATGTACTGTACCGTAACGGAGAACAATTTTCTTGAACTCGACTGGATTGCCAATAAAAACATCTACTTGAATACGGAATGCAATATAAATCTGCTGTGTAAATAACACGATATGGCGGTACGGTTTACAGTTATAGCTTTCAAGACTGTATGGGAGTTAAGAGATTGTTCCAGCGATGAAATATTAGTGGCTGAAATATGTCTGCACTTAGATCATAACGATGTGCCGTGATAAACACATCCAAACCACCCAAGTTGAATATTTAAATGTGTTCATGTAAGAATCTTATATACTTATATTTTAATGTTACATACAGCTTGGGAAAAAAGAGTTTAGGACAAATGATGGCGCCATTGTCATTGCAAGAACGTCAAAATGACGCGTAACCTAGGTACTTAGCATGCCACCCCCGAGAAAACGAGAAAAATAGAGACGTACTCCTGTAATTGTTACTTTGCACAGGCCTTTCTCACTCCACAGCTCAGGCGGCGATCCCCACCGAGTGCTGAATGGCAATGGGTTAGGTTAGGTTAGGTCAAATCTCATTAGAATTGCCGCCATTTTGTGAGTAGTCAATGCGAGACTTCAAAACCCTAGCGATATCACATGAAAGAATGAAAGAGGGAGACTTTGTAAAGGAAGCTTTCGTGTCTAGTGACTCGGTTCATTATTGTTTGCATGCGCGCCGTTGTGACGGTTGGTAGGTTATTCGCGAATTGTACGATAGGACTGGTGCGAATAACTTTGCACCTTATTGCCGTGCAGAGCGTCACTATTTATTTAAAGTTTGTTTTACAAGTGATTTTTCTGTACCGGTACGGTAGGTACTAGGTATTTATTATGTGCTTTGCGTATGAAAAAACAAGCGCGCGTGACGGTTTTCTCGTTATTTCGCCTTGTCGTGCGTGGCATACTAGCCCTACTAGCAATACCACCGTACTAAAATAATTAGTTCCACCTGTCTCTACGTCAAACTCTTTTTTATAGCTTAGCTATATAGAAGCTACGAGTATTTCTCGAAACGCGTGATGGAATGAAAATGTAAACAAAGAGCGAATTATTATATCGTCATAATAATATCTAGTTATTAACATAAGAGGTAGGTACATAAAGAGACAATAACAATGACATCAACATAACGTGTTAGTCAGCTAAACGCGAGTAATTTAAAATTAAAACACCTGTGTCACAGTAGAGATAGGGAACACTAAGAGAACAAAGCCGTGTCCTTGTAATAGGGTATTTGACAGGTTTTTAAAAACTGTTCTACGTTAATTACTGATGTTTTACGTACCATTACATATGGTGCAAGAAAAAACGAAAACAAAAAATGTTATTTAAATATCCCGCGAAAACGCTTTTCCTGACAATATACGTGGCAACAAGCAGGTGACGTCAAGATGACGTAAACTTTATAGGACACTCACACTCTACAAGCAGTTGACGTCAGCAACATATTTTTTTTGACGAAGATGTCTTAAAATATCCAAAATTGTTCTGACTACATAGCTGGTTTCCAAAATTTATATTCAATATGGATGCCATCAATACATCCTATATTTTACATGTTATCAAATACCCTATTAATGCCTACTCTCGATCAGAGCGGTTGGTTGTCACTGGCGGATTTTAAGTCTGGACCTCTTCTTCTGCATCACCTTGTCTCGTTACACGGGGTCGGCTTTCCCAATCATGAGATGCCATTTAGGTATTTAGCTAGACATCTTGTTCGCGGAGTCCTAACGCTTTCATGTCTCTCTGGTCTGGACATTCGACAACCAGGTGCATTAAGGTCTCCCTCTCGCCCTTTCTTTGTAGCAATGGAAAGGCACTCTTTAAAGACGTCATCGTCTGTTCTCCTCATAACGTGACCGTACCATCTCAGCCTTGCTTCGCTTATTTAGTCGGATATGGGTACGGTCTTAAAGCTTCCTCTTACATATTAGTTGCGCTTGTCTTTAAAAGTTACTCCACCCGACCACCGTAGCATACGCATTTCTGTGTGAAGTTTATGTTCATGCATCCATGTAGTCGGCCAGGTCTCGCTGTCATAGAGTAGTGCTGGTCTCACTGCTGTTTTATAGAGTTTATCTTTGTTCTTATTGAGATTTTTGTTTCACACAGAACTCCGGTCAGCGTGAGCTTGTTCCATCCAAATGTTATCCTATGAACGGGTTTTTAGATCGTGAAGGCACGGTATTACATGAGTAATTAGGTATCTAAAGCTGAACTGTCATCTCTCTATATACGACAGAGCCGTTTTAAAATTCAGTACGCAGCACTTGGGCATGCGAGGCACGCGACACTCGGTACTGATGCCCATCGAGGTATACCAGCGGGTACACACGGCAACACATCAAGCTATACAAAACCAAAACAAGCTGGCTTCGCGTAGGTAGAATAACGTATAGTTTCGCGGGGCCAGCTTATGTTTGTTTTGTGTAGCTTGATGTGGTTCCGTGTGTAAGTCTACGTGGCGCTCGTCTGTGTGCGTGCTTCGGACGCTCATGTATGAAGTTTACTGTTCGTACAACTATCTAGTACTGTTTCCTTTCCTTTCTGTGCCTGTGTCGATAACATCTGAAAAGTCTCAAGGCTCTTGTAGAACATTCTTGAGTGGATTTTATTTAAAACCTCAATATCGATAAGATCTGAACTGCAGAATGCAGACGTGCGGAAAATTTTTAAGGCGGAAATGTGTTCGGTTTAAACTCGACGTTTTGAAATTTACTTGGAAATCGACCTTGATTTAAACTAGATATTTAAGAAGAACGAAAGACAAGTTCATTTATAACTCTTGAAATAAATTCTACTTCATCGAAAGGATTCAGTGTTGTTTAAGTTATATTAATAGCATTTACGTCATACCACCGTCAACACAAATAACATGTCAGTGAAATTATAATGTCTAGATAGACTGTCTCTCCACAATTTATGTGACCTTGCGGAAAAACTGGACAGACGAGACGTCCACATCAAAGAACTAATGAATCTATAATACCTTTTCGCTCAGAAGTGGGATGACAACGGAATCTCTTAAGCTAACTCTCTACAGGCTTGAAATGGATTTCCAGAGTATCAAGTTCATGGCACTCCGACAAAAGTATAACCCAGCCCTATTAATAGCAAGTTTCTTAAATAATAGGAAATACTGTTGAAGTGACGGATCCAATGTTGTGATCGCACCGAATCTCTGAATTTGGAAGCACATAAGGTCCCGGCAGCACTTGCTAATGACACGACACAGCTGAGGATTACAACTCCAGTTAAAAACTTGCCCTATGCTCCTTCCCTGATTGTAGTGGTTCCCCGTTCCATTCGATTCTGGATGGTGAGGACCAAAGAGTGCATCTGTGTTTAGCACACTCTAAGGCACATAAAATATCCAGCGTGTCTGACTGCTTTTGTCACTAAGCTACCGCTGTTATCGACACCAGCACGTCTAGCATGATTTCTCTACTTGCGCACGACTCGGCTTTTTCCCATACAACAAGTGGCGGCATGCGCGGCTTTCGCTTTCCGAAAAGCGCGGGAACAGGTTATTTTTGATGCAGCGAAGGCGCGTCGCGCGCGTGTAGAGAAATCATACTAGACGTGCTGCAAAGAGTGTAGTTGCGACAGCAAGCTCTCCATCATCGTTGCAGAAATTTACAGAGGACAGCAGATAATCAACTCAAATGCTTTTAAATTAGAGTTGAAGGTATACTCAATCAGTTAACAAGGACTCACCTTCCAGCAAAGGCTGTGGTTGTGACAGCACGGAATCTCTGGAAGCAGCCCTTCGTACAGGCTTGGCAGGTCTTGCCAATGACTTGAGACCGCCGCTGAGAATCAGTTCTAAGGCTCTTCGACCACCTGGCCCATTCGCGCCTGCTCCCATCTGAGGACAAAAACGATTAGGAGTAAGATTATGGGTCATTTAGGATTTAAGGAGTTACGGAGCAATGGCCAGTGTGGAAATCTTCCACTACATGCATACTACAGCATGAGTAATTTAACTTAAATGCGTTACATACTTTATGGGGTGCTTCAGACCATCAAACTGCAACGTTTACGATAAGAGAAACATAGAAAGCGCGAAAAAAATCTGCTGTATCATATTACATTTGGGTCGAGTAGCTATTGAAATTTTCTATGGAACAGCTAATTTCTTTTTCGCGATTTCGATGTTGGCTCCATAGTGAAAGTTGTTCAGTTTGATGGTCTGAACCCTGTTCCATACGTAACGCATTAAATTTTACACCCTGTATAAACTCATGATAACACGAAAAGAATAATAAGATTATTCAAGGTCCACAGACTGACCTTATTCTGCTTGAAACTATCCACATATAAATAATATCACGAATTTAATGTTCTTTAGATTATAATACAAGACAAAGGAGAATAAAATACTATAAATAAATATGTATTAATTAACAAAAGGTCTAAGCCCGCCGTGTCATTAACATTAATAAGGTAAAAGGCAATCAGGAAAATGACATACAAAAATAACTTGGGTTATCTTTGAGCTTATTACAAAAACATGTACAGTCAGTCAGGCATGGTCCACTCCACAGCTCAGGTAATCTTGACAGCCGATTACCACCGAGTGGTGAATGGCAATAGGTTAGGTATACCGTGTCAACTTCTTGGTCAAATCTCATTAGACTTGCCGCCATTTTATGAGTAATCAATGCGAGACTTGAAAACCCTAGCGATGTCACGCTGCTAACACGTGAAAGAATGAAAGAGGGACTATGTAAAGGAAGCTTTCATGTCTAATGACACGGTTCATTTTTGTTTGCAGGCGCGTCGTTGCGTTGTGACGGTTGGTAGGTTATACGCGAATTGTTCGATAGGACGGGTGCGGAATAACTTTGCACCTTATAGTCGTACAAAGAGAGTCGCTATTAATTTAAATCTGTTTCCGAAGTAATCCTTCTGGACCGGTAGGGAGGTACTAGTATTTATTCTGTGGTACAGTTCCCTACAACTTTATACACAGATTACGGGTATAAGTTACCTACATTGCAGATTATAAAGGTATAGGACGGTGCAAGGAAAGAGCCTCCCCGAGTGAAAAATCCTGAGTGCGTCTGGCACACCCTGGGCAGTCAGCCTCCATACCGGTGAGTGAATACAACAACGGCACAACTCAAAAATTGGCAAATTTGAGTTAGCACCGTATTCTGGTTCAACATCGCATACTTTATCTTGTGCAATATAGACCTAACTCGATATTTCACTGAATCTAACCCTTGCTGTGTAGTAACTGCAGACGAATTTGTTCGCGCGCACTCTCTCGTGCCAACTTTAATGTCATTTTTCTCAAAATCAACTTTTTTGACTTGTGCCGTTGTTGTATTCGCCCAGCGAATTACGACCGTTGCTGCCTGGCTCATCTTTCCACTACAACATGAGTGATTGCCATGCGATATAATGCAATGCATGACACGAAATAAAAACCGGTCAAGTGCGTGTCGGGCTACTCGCGTCCGTACCACACCACCACACAACATAACATACAAAAAAAGTTTTGTTTTCTCCGGGACCTTTAGTGTAAGACCAACTCACACTTGGCCGGTTTTTATTATTTGTTTTTATACCGTCGAGTTTGCTCTATAATCACAACAAGTTTGACGCTGTATGTATGACCGTTTTTGCGATAGAGCGAGAAGAAAAAACGTTGATTAAAACTAGTTTCTTGTATGAAGACCCCCCTTAATTTATTACTTTTTGACATTTGTTAGCAAATGCCCTATAATAACACATATTATGTGAACATTTTAACTGTCTAACTATTACGGTTCAAAAGTTACAGCCCTAAATAGGTAGGACCGACAGACAGACGGACGGACAACATATTCTTAGTAATAGGGTCCCTTTTTGGCCCTGTGGGTCCGTTCTCTTTAAGGAAGATATTACATGACATGTTGAGCTGCAGGCGACTGTACTACCGTCGTGATTGTACTCTTTTACTAATTTTCTTAGAAATATTAGTATTTTATAACGTTATAATTAAAACTTAATTTTCAACAAAATAATTAATGACTTTGAAACTATTAATGAGCGTTGCAACTTTACCGAAAACATTTCACAAATTGATTGCTTTCATTTAAAAGTTGTAATGTTTTTAATTGTTTACCAAAATTTTTCGGATTAACTTCAATAGGCACTAAATAACTTGAATAATTTACTTCATGTAAAGTTTTTTAATTTTTTGCGTAAACGTTAGTGTAGTGTTGCCATGTAAAGCGACAGTGGCGCCCTAATTTAATTTCTACTCTTTCTGGCAAAGTTGCATGGGACAGCAGATATTTTTTTCGCGATTTCGATGTTGGTGCCATAGAGAAAGTTGTTCGGATTGACGGTCTGAACACCCCCTTAAAAAGTGTCAGCATATTAATTAGGACCCTATATGTATATGATGCAAAGGTGGAGTTCGCATTCAAAGGGTTGGTCATGGCCATAAATCTTTGACTATTTATATGTGGACTGGTTATACGTGTAATTCTACTAACAAACATTTCTGCCACTTCTTTTTGCGGGGGGCGAGGTAACATGAAATCCGCAACTTTGGATTTTATTCCCCATAACTTTAAATTCTAATTTTGAATGTCAAAAATCATGAAAAGTAGTCTCGTGTGAACCCCAAACGTTCTAAGCTCGAAGTTATTATTTCGCAATTATAGGCTGTCTCGTTTAGTGATAAGGTGTAAAATTGAATGTAAATGCACAAGATCAATTGTGCTTATACCGTGGCAGAGGGGAAATGCTACCGCAAGGCTAGTCCTTACAATAATTAGTCAAAGCCATAAATTCTTTATATTTTGGACACTACGGAAAACATTTTAAAACACGGCGGTTCTATAACTAAAACTTCTTCAAGACTTGACTATTTGTTATTCAGATAACTATGAATAATGCAGACTTGGCCACGGTCTCCGCGACTCAGCGAATATCTCGCACAATGAGACACGCTATCGCCAGGTGAAACGATCACGTCGCGTCGAGTCGAGTCGTTCAACTTGACTAATTTCGCCTATTGAATTACGCGACGACCTATTTATAGCATATATTGTAAATTGTAATTAAGTTCTTTAGCTAATTGCGTTTTCAAGGCTGTGACGTGTATAACTTTTAGTTGTTTATAAAATGTCACATTATATTTGGGTACACCATAGACTAAGGCCGAGATTCAGAGACAATTTTAAGTCAAAGTTCAAACTCCCGTATTAGTGTAGGAAAAATAAGGTTTGAGATTGCATTAAAGACACTTTAGTAAATTGTGTTCGAACTAATATTACTGTTAGTTTATAACACTTTTGTCGAGATTTCGTGGTTAAATAGGCACAGGAACCTGAGAAATACCTTAAAATCGATATAAATGTACAAAGGGAAAGCTTATTTCTAAAGATAGTTCTTCCAGCATACCAGCAAAAAAGACATTTTATTATCACAAGGCAAATTTAATGTGTACAAACAAACAGTAAATAATTTAGTTTTGAGGTTATAATTTTTGAAGCCTTACAAAATATTAAATATCTACTCAAATTTACGATATTAACCGGGGATTTTTATTGTTCGAAGTAAAACGTATTGAACGAAGCAATCCCGTACAAAATCACCAGTTTTCCATTTTTTGTTCATACCAAAATGTAATGTTTTGTAATTGTCTTAATTATTCAATAATACACAATAAAAAATCGGGGATTATTAAGAATTTATGTTTTTCAGGTATGTATCTACTATAATCCAAATGATCACCTAAAGTGCAATTAATGCAACCTACTCCTAGATTTCCCCGACTATATGTCAAAATCCATACATTTTCGCCGTACTTAGCTCGAACTAAGACTAAAAAAACGTCGTTGAATCTCGGCCTTACACTCTAACGATAGACGAGCCCTTTCATAGAAACAACATTTCACACAAAACAACACAATGTGGTTCAATAGGTGCAAAAATGAGCGAGTTATTGAGGTGGGGCATACATACGGGGACAGACAGAATGGACGAAAGTACAAGGGTTCCTTGTTTGACTATGAAACCCTAAAAAGCGCCGGTTGGCTGCTTTATTGATGTGCGCTGTACAAAAATAATGTACTACAAAAATATTTGTCACCAATAGATCTTAATAAGACTAGCGACACGATATGTCTAGCTCTAGCACGATATGATATAGCTAGTTTAGTTTTAGGGTTCCGTACCCAAAGGGTGAAAACGGGACCCTATTACTAAACCTACGTTGTCCGTTCGTCTGTCTGTCTGTCCTAACTATTTAGAGCTGTAACTTTTGAACCGTAATAGAAAGATAAATGAAATTTTCACAGAAAGCGCGTTGTTATGGCGGATTTGCTAACAAATAATAAAACAAATTAAGGGGAATATTCATACAAGAAACTCGTTTTTTTAACGTTTTTCTTCACACTCTATAGTAAAAATGGTAAAACATACAAGCGTCAAACTTGGTGCGATTATAGAGCAAAATCTACAGTATAACAACAAATAATAAAAACCGGCTAAGCGTGAGTCGGTCTCGCACTAAAGGTCCCGGAGAAAACAACACGTTTTTTTTATTTTTTAAATGACGTATACAGCGTTGCTCAGGGAGCATTTACTGCTTTTTACTGCGGACTATTGGAGGGACCAGAAGGGTCACCGAGCCAATTGATTGAACTTAAGCAACCGACCTAGGGGCACCCCAGGGGGGTACGGACCTCGGCATAGGACGTTGCTGGGGCTACGCGGCGGATTGGGTAGCTGGGATCGGTGAGAAAAGTTTTTGTAAGTTAACAAGTTGCGTACGCGTTCTCAATGTTGGTGCCACAGTAAAAGTAATTCAATTTGATTAAAGTTAACACCCTGTTGTGGTACGGAACACTAGGTGTGCGAGTGCGCGACTCGCACTTGACCGTTTTTATTCAATGTTCACAATAGCTAGTTACAAGATAATTTAAGTACGGTTATTTAATTTACAAAGATATTTCTATCCCATGAACACACCCTTGAAAACATAACGACAAGAACAGCTGTGAACGTAACACAATGACATGAAAACTTGGCACATTTTCACAAACTAAACACATTACACAATTCTGTCAGTTATTACGGGAACTTCCGCAAACAAACGAACCGGGACGCCTTGGGGAATATTTTAATTTATTGTTAGGCTTAAATTCAAATTTTTATTGCTTTGCTACATTGTAGTACACAGTAAGGAAATCGTACATAGATCTTAGTAGTTTTACAATAGAGCACCCTGTAAGGGCATAACAATATGGAAAAGAAGAAATTATCACAATGGTAACAGTAGAATTAAAATTAAAATTACATTTCACTTAAATATTGACTGTTTAAATTAAAAATAACAATTAAACTATTTAAAAACTCAATTTGCATAGCATAAATAGCATAAGCTTATGCTCATGACTATATTCCCCGGGGGGATAACACAATTAATAAAATAAAACCCTTCTTTCCCTAACGTTTGTATTTAAGGGAAAATTCGGACCGTGCTGGTCCTTACAAACAAAGTCTGGTGATATTTTCAATACTAACTAATTAACACCAAGTTGCAGAAACGCTCATTAGAATTAATCCTCCATTAAATCTCTTGCTAGCTAGCTACGTCAACAAGACAAAAAGTGACAGCAAGATATTTAATGGAGGATTAACTTTAATGAGCGTTTCTGCAACTGAGTGTAAGACAATGAAATTTTTCTGAAATTTCTAGAAACTAATCTCAATGCTTGTATGAAGTCAGATTTTTGTTAAAATGTATAGTTTTAAAGTTATATTACCTCAAAGATTTCCATTCAAATCTTAAATTAATCCTAGCATTAAAACTGTATATTATAACGAAAATCTGACTTCATACAAGCATAGAGATTAGTTTCAAGGTTGTTTCAGAAAAATTTAATTGATTTTAATTGGTTAATATTGACAATATTACCAGACTTCGTTTGTATGCAGCGCGCATTTACGCATTCAGAAAAACTTCTCTTAATATTTTAGGCAAAGGTTCGATAGCGCTATATCATGCTGCCATACTACGGCCGCAGGACACTGGAAAAGGTACTAACAGACACTCCAACGAATATAAATCTATAAACTCAAACTTAAAAGGTTTTATTCAAAATAATATCACGTGGATAGCTTTCTGACGTCATTTTTGACTCTACCACCGACTCGGAAGGTGTTCCGTAGAAAAGATGCGACCAGAAACTCTACAAAACACATCTTTAAAAAATTTATAAAAGTACAATAACAAATACAATATTGAATTACATTAAACGCGGTAAGAACCCGGTAAAATGTTTAATTCTAGATTAAATAATAACCGCGTAACTCTCAAAAACTGTATTGAATTACATTGTGTAAAAGCCGTGGTGGTCCAGTGGCGAGTAACCTTGCCTGCCGTGCAGGAGGCGATGGTTCGATCCCCGTCCAGACCGACTCGTACCAATGACTTTTTCGGAATTTATGTAATATTTTCGGTGAAGGAAAACATCGTGAGGAAACCTGCATGCTTCAATTTCGAGGCATGTATTGTACCCACTGTCCATTATAAGTGGCGACGGGCTCACCCCCCGTCACACTGGACAGAGTTTCGGTACTACTAGTGAAACGTGGATGTTCTGAGGTTTCAGAATATCTCTGACTACCCCTTCGGGGAATATAGTCGTGAGAATATGCATGTAACATTGTCAAGACCAGAATGTTGTATAAAGATTTTTTCTGTAAATTTTTCACCAGTTTTAAACTAAGTACCGACAGAATTATTTTCCTCTTTGATATTATCAGAATCATCACTCATCCCTTGAAAGTGGAAATAACAATTCAATTGATGTGTTTTTGTACGAAATAATGTCATAGAAATAAAATCAATAAAAACTAGCATAACCACTATTGTCACATCTATCATAATCTTATACTTTAAGTGAGCTATTCTTGTTTATAAATATAATATACATGGTGTAAAATTTATATAACAGGCGTTATTAATGGGGGGTGCTTCAGCCCATCATACTAAAAAACTTTCACTACGCTACGGGACCAATGCAAAATAGAAATCGAAAAAGAAACAGATATTCCAGATAGAAAACGTCAAAAAAAAATGGTTCAAAGACACTCGAAGGATGACTCGAAGTTCGACTCGAAGAAAACGTTCGCTCGAAAAGATCGTTTTTTTCAAGATTCCGTAATTAGGATAAATGGCGTCTTGATGCTTTGAATTCATCGACTTTTTGCTTAGACTACTTATATGAGGACAAGTTACGCGTGTAATTCTACTAACAAACTTTTCTGCCACTTTTTGCGGGGGGCGAGGTAGCGCGAGATACGCAACTTTTAATTTTATTCCATTAGTTAAGATTCTAATTTTGAATGTTAAAAATCATGAAAAATCGTGTCGTGTGAACCCCAAACGTCATAAGTTCGAACTTATTGTTCCGCAATTATAGGCTGTCGCGTTTAGTGATAAGGTATAAAATTGTATGTCAATGCGTAAGATCTTTTTATCTTGCATGTTGGCAGAGGGGAATGCTAAGGCGAGGCGGGTCCGTATATAATTCGTCAAAGACTTTTTGTACAGTGAATGTTCATTTATTTATGGTCAGTGAACACCACCGCTTTATCTTTGTCATCAAATGATGCAATCCATATAATAGACAAACAGCACATTTTACTGTCATGTAAAATATTGTCACTGTCAAATATCTACTGATTTTTTGTTTCACTAATCTTGGAAAATGCCTCATAGTATGGAAGACAGATTTTGATCGCCATGTTGGTGCCATAGTAAAAGTTGTTCAATTTGATTTGAGTTAACACCCTGTATATAAAATTATACGCACTTTGAGAAAAAAGGAGGAAAGAAATTCCACGCCCACAACGATTATCATTTATTATTAAGCTATTATTATTTTGTAATAGCTCGCACAGATAACAGTACTTGCCTTTAAGATCGATATCGAAATGATTGCCTTTCGATTAGTTTACGTTATAAAATGTTATAATTATAACAATAACAAGGAAAATTATTGTGGTTTAATATTAAAATACCATTATTTAAAGTGTTTTCCTTATTCACTTGACTTCTATTATTCATCAACGTTCGAAAAATGTCAGAACCAAAAGAGCTCATAAGATCTCTTTTTTTACTAGCCGATAGTAAACATGCCAAATACTACTAAGTTTATGAATCAAAAACAACATATTCTTGCCACTCAACAGCATACATACTTGATTTGTGTGGGTTATGTGTCAGATACGGACAACAATTTGCTAAGATTTTGTATGAGACTTTGAAGTCTATGGTATTTATGTCAATGCTCATAATCTAAGAGGAAGGATCTCTCTTTAAGACTAGAGTGAGCCATACCAATTGTAAAGTGTCCACTTTTTTTGACGTTTAGGTTTCAGTGTGTGGTGTCAAGTAGTATGGACAAAAGGCACCCAGTGACATATGGCCTTATGTTTACGGTCACTTTTCACACACACTAGCTCAAAAAAAAGTGGACAGCCGCATAAACAAATATCTGTAGTTCCATCTCCTTCTACTTTTAAAGGTACGTCATAAGACAAAAGAGACCAACTACAGTCCTATGCACATAGGTTGTATTGTATCAAAATGTAATTATAATTACCTATAGGTAATAAACTATACTTCATTTTAAATAAGGACGAAAAGATTTTCCGGTTCCTATATAGCTTTCTGGTCAATTCTGATATGCGAACATAATTTATTGATTAGAAAGATATACCATCCGGCATATCTTGGACGTTACTAAAGCTGTTCTAAGAATAAGTGAGAGGAAGTGTTTCAAATCTCTGTTCCTGTAATTCAAAATAACCTTACAATTTCATAGCTATTTGAAATGGAGTATAATTATACAAGGCGCAAGAAGCACCCTAGTTATATTTAAAGGGGTGGACCATCAAACTGAACAACTTTCTACTATGAAAAAAGTTTTTTTTTTTTAAATCTGCTGTCTCATACATTTGAGATTATGAGTCGAGTAGGTAGTAGGTACTGCAGTTTTGTATGGAACAACAGATTTTTTCTCGATGTTGGCTCCATACTCCATGGTGAAAGTTGTTCAGTTTGATGGTCTGAACCACCACTTTCAATATTACTAAGGTGCTTTGTTACGCCCTAGATATCAACTAGGTATATCAAGCAATCGTTCGGTTCACCTATGCACATTTTTAAACATTACATTACGACCGTCAGTGTGCACAGACCTTTAGTTAGATATACAGTGCAATACATTTTACATTGCTAATGTAATTTAAACTTTATAATTACTTAAGTTAAAATCGAAGAAGAGTATGAAGAACGTATCTCGGAGTTGAAACTGAATTGAGTTCTTAACTGCTACTTTGGAAATGTGTTGTGCCTATTTTAGGCATTGTTTAGGCAATCAGTCGTTCGCATTTCGCCAGCAAAAAAACTCTAAAAGAAACCTATACCTTAGTCACCTCGTTAGGGCCTACCGGAATGAATGGAGTCATCATCATCATCATTCTTTAGGAAGCCTTATTAAGCATTATACAAGTGTTACAAAAGTAAAAATAAACATTTAAAACTTTTAAGGAGGTTGTTTAGACCATCAAACTGAACAACTTGCAGTATGGGACCAACACCGAAATCGCGATAAAAAAAATCAGTTGAACATTTAGCTCGAGTAGATTTGTAGTTTGGTATGGATTTTTTTTTTCGCGATTTCGATGTAGGTCCCATAGTGAAAGTTGTTCAGTTTGATGGTCTTAACCACCCCCTTACTTATTTATTTGTACTTAGCACTTATTGTAATACGTCCTTGCTAACTCAACAAACAATCGCAAAACCTTGGCAAGTCCTTGGCAACTTCGTCGAGTAGCCATACAAATTATAGCCCAGTCTACGTAAGAATTCTCCCGGCAGAAACTCTTGATAATGATGAATAGGGATGAAATTGGCTTAATTTGAAGGACTTTATTTCAATGGAACATTACGCTCGCACGACGTACCATTGAATAATGGAGACGTAATGGGAACTTACAAGGATAATGGATTTCAATAAGCGAAATGGCTTTTATATAGCTTAATATGCTGACACTTTTTAAGGGGATGATCAGACCGTCAAAATGAACAACTTTCTCTATGGCACCAAGTTCGAAAACGCGAAAAAAAAATCGAGCCAAATGTATGGGTCAGCTGTCGGGACAGCTGCCATAGAGAAAGTTGTTCAGTTTGACGGTCTGATCATCCCCGTTAAAAAAGTGTCAGCATATTAAGAAGGACCCTGTATACAGGACAGGGTGTAAGGGACAGCCCTCCGCAAACTGAAACGGTGAACTCAGACCATCAAACTGAACAAATTTCACTATGGAGCCTACCCCAGGAAACGCGAAAAAAAATCAGCTGTCTCATATATTTCAGTCAGGTAGGTCCAGCAGTTTTGTATGAAACAGCAGATTTTTTTTGCGTTTCCTGAGTTAGGCTCCATTGTGAAAGTTTTTCAGTTCGATGGTCTGAGTTCACCATATCGTTATTACCGAGCCCGGTGACGCGACCAAAGCAATGTGAACTTGGCACCCGACATTGGAAAATTATTTTTTATATTTTTTCTGCAGCGGACTAACCAGGCCGTTTTATTTTATCTTATCTTACTATCTTAACACAAAACCAAATAGAAGTAGAAGTTTTATTTGCCACAGAAAGATTCCGCCATCTTGCGACTTAATCTGGGAGCACTACTCAAAAATTCAAATTCAATTATTTTTTACTAGACAATAACATAGTAGAACTATGACAATAATGAACCGTTTGAGTTGGTAACAACTACACTCCATTCCAAATAATAACGACATTTTAAGGCTTTTTTTGAATTACATAAACAGATATTTGAAACAATTACTTATAATTTATTCTAGAACAGCTTTAGTAACGTCCAAGAAATGTCGGAGTATATCTTACTGATAAAAAAATTATATTTGCTGCTCAGAATTTGCCAGAAAGCCGAATAGGAATTGGAAAATCTATTCGTTCTTATATGGAATGAAGTGTAGTGTAACTAAAATTAAAGGGACTTGAACCCGCAATCTGCCTGCCATGTAACTGAGTCTTAGTCTATGTTGATCTCAGTTTTATACCTATGTCAAATCAAAACTATTATCGATAGCGATGAGAGATTTTATTTATAGCATTCGCACAAGCACACAATTTGGTTGTGCTATTGCACCCTAAATAGACAAAAAATAAAGAGTATCAACCCTAAAACTTTCGGACTAACTCCTTAAAACAAAAAAGTATTGATATATTCAATGTCAAAGCCATTACGTTCAACGTACTCATTCGCAAAAACAAGTTTGGATTTGAGTTCATGTCCTCTTTCGAAAATAACTGTAATCGAAAATAAAAGTGGAGTCCTGCGCGCTCGCATTTGTCGTATTGATTTATGATAAGAGACGAAAAGATGTAACATTATAGTCTGGCCCGGTATTCACCAAAGCGGAGAGGAGAAGAGCGGAGATGCTCAGCGACTCGGGTGTAACCAGTAAAGCTGAACGGATCGGAGCGGAGATGAGCGAAGCCGAGTCGAGCGGTGTCAAACGAAGATGTGTGCAATAAAGCGACAAGCGGCCCGCTCACCGTCCGCCGCACACCGCTCACATTTCCCGAACCCGCCTGACGCCGCTCGACCCCAATCGACTCCGCTTCGCTCCGCTTGAATCCTATTTGGGAGGTGGGAAAACAACGAAATCATATTGATTGTTCATGTCATCTCCGCTCCACCCCGCTTTGGTGGATTCCGGCGCTCGTAATCGTAAAGAAAGCTAACCTTGAAAAATACATGTGGATACTATACTAGACAAAACTATTAATACTTGACACTCGGCCAAGGTGATAAATGTAAAATTAAAATTACTGAAAAATACTATCTTATACACCAAACAGATAGAAGGACAAACCGTCCATCCACACTTTCTCACCTTACAGTAAGGTCAACACATCCTTCATGGGGCACTGTTATACGCTGTCATAAATACACTCATAATACAATTTCAGAGATACCACACTCACAAAACAAAGCACCTTCTAAAGCTATGATGAATGAGTCAGAGACCAGCATCACCTCATCCTAACCGGTTCCCTATGTTACATCGAAAGTCAACACGCACACTTTCACATTTTCATGTTGAGTTAATAATGGTTTAATTTCAACTCAAAACAAGCAGATATATAAGAAGCAAAGTGGGATAGTTGTTTAGGAATTTTACTAATCTATATTTATCCTTATCATATTTTGAAGGTTAGGAAAACAAATCCTAACCTTCTCATCCACACTGGGGCAACAGAACGTCCGTCAGTCGGTCGGTCGTCGTATCATAACACAAGTATAATGGCCGGCAAACAACGTGGCAAAAACTTGACAGCGAAGAAAAACATTTGGTTATAGAGCAAGAGCCCGTGAACCCCAGACCTTCGTTATTTTATAAAAGCTGAAAGTTTGTCAGCGCATGCTCCCAACACAGGTAAGAACGATGGACTATTATGAAGTTTGGGTTACCGTGGCTTTGGCAGGTAAACGGTACTAAAGGTGTGTAAAATACCGATCTAAATTCATCAAATAATAAAGTGTGATTTTTTGGTATTACCTTCAGAATATTATTAAAAATCACGTTATTGATTGCCAGACACTTAACACCGTGGCAACCCCTTGCCAGACACCCCTAATGTTCATGAAATTATAATAATTCTACTTATGTTATAGTATAAAAGCTGATTTTTATATATAATACTTAGGTAATAATTAGATGATGTTTCCTCATCAGCCAGACATTTTTGATAGTTCCAACCCCTTGCCAGACAATGATGTAGGGTCGCTGTAGGAGCGACAACTTCAACTTTCAGCTTTTATAAAATAACGAAGGTCTGGGGTTCACGGGCTCTTAGACTATTAAGATGTTTGCGCATAGTGTACCCAATGAGAAGATTAATAAAGCCTATTTAAAAACCACGAAAATCCTCCTCCACTACCTGCAAGATGCTAAAACCAGCTCGATGACTAGTCGGCAGAAAAATAAAGGACTTAATACAGAACAGAATGTCGGAAACTAAATACAGCTAGCAGCGACGTTTCATTAAACGGCTCCAGGAATATCGGAAATTATACAAACATCGCTGAAATAAGTCCTAAATGTACACGAAAATCCAGTTAACTGGCCTCAAAACACGATACAAACGCTCAAACAACTACCGTATATCAATCACTTTAAAGTACACATTAAATTTAACATGTCCTGAATACATGCAGCCTCGAAACAATACAAATTCTCTCTGCTTTCAAAAGCACGAAACGAATTATTGCATGGTAATTTGCTTATGTTGTTGTACACAAAGAGCTTCGAATGTTATTAGTCACACTGAGCCGATGACCTCTTTAAAAGATGTATGACGATAAGGCTATTTGCATTAATTCGTAAAGACATAACTGATTCATTATCTAAGACATAGATCTAAATAGCAAGCATGCATTCATCTTCACATCTTCTATACCGAGCCTACACAAGTTCTAATAGGAAATAGCGCTTAGAAACACTTGCTTTATCTATTACGATCTATTTGGTCTTCAAAGGCTACCAAGAATGAATCGGCCTATACCAGGAATCACATACTGTCTCCATATCATTCATCCAGTCTCCACTCAACACGTCAGCGTTACTATTTTATATACACACATCTATAAACCGTGTAAATACATACGCCTGGTGATTCCAGCCCATTTCTTCTCTGGGGTTTCGTATGAGACGACAAGTGATAGCGTTTCTCATGCAATGTTTCTGTTGGCGTAAGACTCGCCCCTTCACCATTCGGCACTTCATTCCAACCCTGATTTAGAAATGAACTACAGAAAATGTTTCAAAAGATGGTTGGTAGTTGTGGCGAGGCTTCTGTCCAGCCCGATGGCGTTCATTGCCAAGGTGTTACGTTCACCCCGGCAATACCTGCAGCTACTGCAGATGCTTGCGCCACACTTGCTTATATGGATCGATGCAGGCAGGCTTCGAGTGGACAAGGATGGTTTTCCTGTAAGTACGCATTGCGATGTTTATGGCCCAATGAATCTTACAATGTAACTGATAACTTAGTTCTCAGAAGTTCAATTCACAAATACCGTTGTCGGTTGTTTCAAGGAAGATGGAAGGAAGACAAGGTGCGCAACGAATATATGTATTAAAGGAAGCTTCAAGATCGCACCCATAAGTGAAAAAATAAGTAAAGTGATGGTACGGTCATTCAAATCAAGTCGTTAAGAAGTACTTTTCCATTGCTACAAAGAAAAGGGGGAGAGGGAGTCCTCAAACCACCTGGTCCACCAGAATGTCCAGAAAGACATGAAAGCGATAGGACTCCTCGAACAAGATGTCTATTGAATGCCCGAATGGCGTTCCAAGATTGGGAAAGCCGAACTAGAGTAATGTCGTCATTCGATTTGTACCACACACTTCTACTACCACTACAAATCTATAGTTATTTCGACCAAGCGTTAAGCGATCTATGATTCATTCGATTGGCGTTAAAGAAGTCAGTAGTTCATTCGATGCGTTAATCGACTAGCGGAAGTTCTATGTCCCGTACGGGAATCCGTTTGTATGAAGCACTCGCACCATTAAAATGAATAAAATGTCCTTGGATTGATCAGAAAAAGTGCATAAATTTAATTGTTTATTACTTCGAAGTCAATACGCTTTTAGTATCTTTATCGATGTACAGTAAAGATAAACAGCTTTCTCGTGAATCATGCTTGTGTCGTGATTCGATCTTTCGATTGAGGGTCTTTGTTGAGGATTAAACCGGAAGATCAATAACTATAACAAGCTCAGTTCACGGTCGAGTGATTGACCTGTGTTGTGTAGTTGGGATGATAGTCCTTGCAGATTGCCCGAGTGTGCTGCATTAAACGAAGTTCGATAAACACGACCTAGATATTAATATCAGATTTCCGTTAAAATATAGTTTCAACGCTAGAAATCTCTGAGCCACTGTAACTTTGAAACTACACATTTTAGCGACAATCTGATAAACAACAGGAACAGAGTTTAGATTCTAGATAGTGTTTAAAAATGCTCATTTAATGGTGGGTAATATCCAAAATACAACGTGTTAATGAATTAACGCAAAACTAGAAAGTAGGTTGTTTAACTCTCAAAATAATGAAATTATTGTTTCAATCTAATCATTTTGTTATAAATCAGTTGGGGTGTATGAGGTTTTGCGCTTATTCATTAACACGTTGTGTAATTAAACTGAAACACACACACACACACACACACACCCTACAGCCATGGATATGGCCAGTGTTACTATGGATCCGAGATGGAAAATTTATGGTACTCCCGGTCTAGTAGGTATATACCACCTTATTTCATCCTTTAGGTGTCGATGTCGTAGGAAGTTACTAAGGGATACGGTTTCTTTAGGAGATTTTTCGTGGGTAGAAGGCTACAGAAAAAAATATGAAAAAAAGAAGATTTTTTCGCCGTTTCAATGTTGTTGGTCTGGTCTTGGTTCAGGTCTGAAAAACCCGCTTATATTACGGATTTAAGTTTACACCCTGTGTTGGCAACACCAACATAAAATGTAGTAATTAAAAGTTGTATTTCCGTTTCCGTCTTCCATATTGGTACGGTGCTTGTGCGTGTAACTAGTAACTCTGGTGTAAAAATCACTAAAATAAACCTCCAGTGCTGCAAACAAGACTTTCCTTTACATCGAACGACTCCTGCCACCAGAAAAAAAAACTACAGTCCACTAAAACCTCTCTAGCGGAGCCGAATAAAACACCGGTAGGCCACGTTCCCTACACCCTGTACTATTATAAACATTTGCATGAAAACGACAAAAAAGTATTTTTAAACAAACAACTTTTATTCTGTACCAGTTTCACAACTCCAAATATAGTTTGTGGTAGTGGGAGAATAGAGAAACCAACCAAATAGTAAACAGTCACTTTCACAATAACACTGCACTATTACTATAAGCACGCAGCGATCGAAATAGTCAGCTGTAGAGTTCATTAATCCTCTTACAAAAACTCTTATTACTAACGTTTTAAGTACGAAAATGGCTTGATATGGGTGAGTCAGTGCGTGGAACGAACTTTTAGTTGGTGGTAAGCGAAAGTAAGCGACCTGCCTCACGGTGATTTAACAAAAAACTAGGAAGTACGTTAGAAAAACGATTATACAAGATGTTCTTCTTTCTCTTTGATTAAATCTGTTACATATCCTAGTAGCCCAGTCATTTTACTGAGTTTTGTTAGGTGGGTAGGAAGTAATTATGGTTGGGACTATTAAACTGTAACCGGCACCATTTAGTGACAAAAAGACTATATAAAAAATTTCGCTACTCAACATAGAAATCAAAATTGTATCTTCCAGAAGGCTTTTAACTTAATAATATGTATAACAATGCACTTATTTTAATTAGATTAAACGATAATGACTTAAGAAGTTTAGAGCAATAAAATAGACGTCGAAATAAAAAAGAACATTATTCATTACAAAATTCAAAGCTTTCTAAGTAGACAAAAAGAATTGAAGTGTATAATGGTAAAGCCTTAAAAATGTTCCGTCAGGTTCTTTAGAACGAGATAAATGCAAAATTTTAAATTTGGGGCTGTTGCTGAAGTGATTTTATTTTTATTTTGTTATATTTCTAAGCACAAATTGGATCTTAAATGCTATACCGAAAAAAAAATATTCTTAATTAGTCTCGGCTAAAACTGTAAAATGACTGGGGTATAGGGTTGTTTAAGACCATCAAACTGAGTCACACCGATCCCCGCTACCCAATCCGTCGCGTAGCCCCAGCAACGCCCATTGCCGAGGTACGTGCCCAATATGGGTGCCCCTTGGGCAGGTTGCTTAAGATCATTCACTGGTTCGGTAGACCTACCAGGGCTCTTCGCCGTCACTGGTGTGGTCCCCCGAATAGTCCGCAGTAACAAGCAGTAACTGCTCCCTGAGAAAACTGTATACGTCATTAAAAAAAAACTGAGTCACTTTCACTATGACTATTTATGTGTGGACTGGTTACGCGTGTAATTCTACTAACAAACATTTCTGCCACTTTTTGCGGGGGGCGAGGTAACATGAAATCCGCAACTTTGGATTTTATTCCCCGTAACTTTAGATTCTAATTTTGAATGTTAAAAATCACGAAAAGTGGTCTCGTGTGAACCCCAAACGTTCTAAGTTCGAAGTTAGTATTTCGCAATTATAGGCTGTATCGTTTAGTGATAAGGTGTAAAATTGAATGTAAATACACAAGATCAATTGTGCTTATACCGTGGCAGAGGGGAAATGCCACCGCAAGGCTAGTCCTTATAATAATTAGTCAAAGCTTTCACTACAAAACCAACATGGCTCAGTTCGATGATCTAAGCAACCCTTTGAAGATTGACTGACCATCGATCGTTCGAATCAATACCCTGAGTTTGTCTGACGCACCCTGGGCAGTCAACCTCGATACGACCATTGCTGATTGGCTAATCTGTCCACTACAGTATAAGTGATTGTCGTATACAGGGTGTAAATTTAAGTGTATATTACTGTTGGCGCGCTCCATACTAACGAAGTCTGGTGATATTTTCAATACTAACCAATTAAACTCAATGAAATTTTGCAGAAACAATCTAGGAATAAATCTCTATGCTTGTATCGTGTCAGATTGTCCTTAAAATGTACAGTTTTAAAGTTATAATGCCTCAAAGATTTCCATACAAATCTTAAATTAATCCTAGCAAAGAAACCGTATATTTTACCGAAAATCTGACACGATACAAGCATAGAGATTTGTTTCTAGATTGTTTCTGCAAAATTTCATGGAGTTTAATTGATTAGTGTTGAAAATATCACCAGATTTCGTTTTTATGCAGCGCGCATTTACGCATTCGAAATAAACTTCTCTTAAATGAGTTACATACTTAAGCTTAGGCTGCTTCAGACCATCAAATTGAGCAACTTTCACTATAGAGCCAATATCGAAATGGCGAAAGAAAACCGCCCCAGACTAAATTATAATGCCTTCTCTACTCAAATGGAAATCCTATTATATTATAACGTTTGTGAGTTATGAATTTATGATGGTATTTGGATAATTATAACTCAATGAAGCATAGACGGCTAAACGGATTTGAATGTAAATTGGCACACAGATAGAGTATGTTAGTTCTGGATTAATACTTAGAATAATATTTAACACATTATACGTGTTAATGAATATGCGCAAAAACTCATACACCCCAACTGATTTGTAACAAAATAATTTGATTGAAACAAGAATTTCATTATTTTGATAGTTAAAATTTAAAGTTATTCGCATTTTAAGTTTTAAGGCAAAAATGATTTGTTATCATTTCAGCAATGAATGAAAGCGCTAACGTGCTCATGTATACATTTTAAGAATCTTGTTTTGGTAGTAAGTAAGTGACAGTGCCCGAGCGGTGGGTTGAGATCGAGTTCAGAAAATTTTAAATTTTTTACACAAATTAATTAATATTTTGAAAAAAATAACCTATGTTGAAACCATGATAATTCGATTCTGCTCTCGATTCCGAATAAACTATTTTCTAGTTTTGCGTTAATTCATTAACACGTTGTAGTGTAGTATAATTTATTGAGCATCGGAGAGGTATTAGGACACACATTTTGAAGGAAAACACCATGAGTAAACCTGCATACGCTGAATAAATTGTAATGCGTATGTGATATTTACCAATGTGCACTGCATGGTGGACTAACGCCCTTACATCCTTCATGAGGGTATGCCTGTTTCCTGCAGTCAGACTACGAGTATATTAGGCTGTATACAAACATTATGTATACAGGGTGTAGACAGCATAACAAATACTGAAACGGTGAACTCAGACCATAACACTGAACAACTTTCACTATGGAGCCTACCTCAGGAAACGCGATAAAAATCAACTGTCCCATACATTTGAGTCGGGTAGGTGCAGCAGTTTTGTATGAGACAGCTGATTGTTTTTTCGCGTTTCCTGAGGTAGGCTCCATAGTGAAAGTTGTTCAGTTTGATGGTCTGAGTTCACCGTTTTTATATTTGCTAGGCTGTACCCTGTTCCTTATTAGTATGCCGACACTTTTATAGGGATGATCAGACTATCAAACTGAATAACTTTCTTCTATAGGGCCAACATCGAAATCGCGAATAAAAATCTGCTGTCTCATATATTAGGCTCGAGTAGATTTACAGTTTTGTATTGAACAACTAATTTTATTTCGCGATTTCGATGTTAATCCCATAGTGAAAGTTATTCAGTTTGACGGTCTAATCATCCCCTTAAAAAGTGTCGGCATACTAAGAAGGACCCTGCATACAAGGTGTTATAAAATACAAATAAACATTTAAGGGGGTGGTTTAGACCATGAAACTGAACAACTTTCACTTAACTTTCATAAGACCAACATCGAAATCGCGAAAAAAAAAGATCTTCTATACTAAACTACAAATCTACTAGAGCTAAATGTTTGGGACAGCTGATTTTTTCGCGATTACTATGATGGTCCCATAGTGAAAGTGGTTCAGTTTTATGGTCTAAACCACCCCTTTAAATGTTTATTTGTATTTCTGTAAGCTAGCATCTAATATAAAAGGTGTTACAAAAGTAAAAATAAACATCTATAACTTTTAAGGGGGTTGCTGTCAACATTTGAGTTTGAGAAGGACCCTGTATACAACGTGTTAATGAATTAACGCAAAACTAGAAAGTAGTTTGTTTAGAATCGAGAGCAGAATCGAATTATCATGGTTTCAACAATAGGATTTTTATTCAAAATATTAAATAATTAGTTTGTAAAATTTAAAATTTACTGAACTAGATCTCAATCCACCGCTCGGGCAATCTCACCCTACTTACTACCAAAACAAGATTCTATAAATGTATCCATGAGCATGTTAGCGCTTTCATTCATTGCTGTAATGATAACAAATCATTTTTGCCTGAAAACGTAAAATGCGAATAACTTTAAATTTTAACTATCAAACTAATGAAATTATTGTTTCAATCTAATTATTTATTATAAATCAGTTGGGGTGTATGAGGTTTTGCGCTTATTCATTAACACGTTGTATAAACATAATGTTTGTTCAGAACATGGATGTGGAGCACGTTGTCTCATCTCAATTCTCAAGGGTACTGAGTCATCGGCACATCGGCATCGGCCTGGTTAATGTAACCTTTCGATAACGAACAACAACAACCATTTTTTTCAATGCACATTTATAAATGTATGGGTGAGTAAACTGTGACCCTTAAGACTATTTATATGAGGACAAGTTACGCGTGTAATTCTACTAACAAACTTTTCTGTTACTTTTTGCGGGGGGCGAGGTAGCACGAGATACGCAACTTTGAATTTTATTCCATAAGTTTAGATTCTAATTTTGAATGTTAAAATCATGAAAACAGTTTCGTGTGAACCCCAAACGTGATAAGTTCGAAATTATTGTTCCGCAATTATAGGTGGTCGCGTTTAGTGATAAGGTATAAAATTATATGTCAATGCGTAAGATTTTTTGATTTCGTATTTTGGCAGAGGGGATATGCTAAGGCGAGGCGGGTCCGTATATAAATGGTCTAAGCTGTGAACGTATCCATAAAATTGAATGCTGTATAAAATGATGAAAATGCTATAAAGTATAGAATATGTTACATGGTTTTAGGGTTCCGTACACAAAGGGTGAAAACGGGACCCTATTACTATTACGTTGTCCGTCCGTCCGTCCTACCTATTTAGGGCTGTAACTTTTGAACCGTAACAGCTAGACAGTTATAATTTTGAACAGAATGTGCGTTATTATGGCGAATTTGCTAACAAATAATTTAAATGACAAAAAGTTAAAAATTAAGGGGGGTTCTCAACAAGAAACTAGTTTTTATCAACGT
Organism: Agonopterix alstromeriana; assembly: GCA_963924505.1. Taxonomy (NCBI): domain Eukaryota; kingdom Metazoa; phylum Arthropoda; class Insecta; order Lepidoptera; family Depressariidae; genus Agonopterix; species Agonopterix alstromeriana. The sequence goes on from OZ004673.1 coordinate 14,009,734, forward strand.
TTTTTCTTCTCGCTCTATCGTAAAACGGTAATATATACAAGCGTCAAACTTGGTGTGATTATAGAGCAAACTCTACAGTATAGCAACAAATAATAAAAACCGGCCAAGTGTGAGCCGGTCTCGCGCTAAAGGTGCGCGAGTAGCCCGACTCGCACTTGACCAGTTTTATTTGCATACTTAAGGCTCTGTCCTATATCAAGGATTCGTGCAAAAAAGAATCGATTGTGTCTATTTATGTCACCATTATGAATATATAGGGTTTAAGAGTTTCCTCTCCAAAACTAAAACGATTTTATTAATTCTTTCAAGAATAATATGAGAACGACTTTGTGTTTTACTTTTTTTTTGTTGATATTCGCCAAAAGCCAATGACTAAAAATGGCCCCTTTTTTGTCATCAATCAAACTTGAATATTATAATAGTTGAGAATAAAGTTACAAACAAAACTTTATGACAAGTATTTCTCTTAATTCAGTACGAAGGGAGATTAAAGGCTTGAAGAAAACGTCATGAATATACAGGGTCCAACTTAATATGCTGACTTCTTTTTAAGGGGATTATCAGACCATCAAACTGAACAACTTTCACTATAGGATCAACATCGAAATCGCGAAAATAAAATCAGCTGTCCCATACAATAAGTGTCCAAAGTAGGTTTGCAGTTTTGTATGGAGCAGTTGATTCGATGTTGTTCCCATAGAGAAAGTTGTTCAGTTTGATGGTCTGATCATCCCCTTGAAAAAGTGTCAGCCTTTGACTAATTATTATAAGGACTAGCCTTGCGGTAGCATTTCCCCTCTGCCACGGTATAAGCACAATTGATCTTGTGCATTTACATCCAATTTTACACCTTATCACTAAACGAGACAGCCTATAATTGCGAAATAATAACTTCGAACTTAGAACGTTTGGGGTTCACACGAGACTACTTTTCATGATTTTTAACATTCAAAATTAGAATCTAAAGTTATGGGGAATAAAATTCAAAGTTGCGGATTTCATGTTACCTCGCCCCCCGCAAAAAGTTGCAGAAATGTTTGTTAGTAGAATTACACGCGTAACCAGTCCACATATAAATAGTCAAAGGTCTTTAGTCATTATCCAGGGAGGAAACAGGGGAATACGTTTGTATGGACAAAACGGTACTAGTCTATCCTCTTAAATTATTAATCTAGGATAGGTATTGATATAATGAGTATAGGATTGATGTTACATAATGCCAACAGTAGGTAGGTATAGCAGAGCAGTGCTAAACGTGACTTTGTCCTGACACTAATAGTTATCGGTTGAACTCGTATTGGGGTCACGAACTTATGAATGATTCCGAAGATGGCGGATCTTTGAACCCGCGGTTAAACGTGAGGGCTAGTATGCCATGCAAGAAAAGACGAGAAAACCGTTATGCGCGCTCGCTTCCGCGTACGCAAAGTAACAAAGACAGAAGCACGTCTCGATTTTTGTCGTTTTCTCGGGGACGGCATGCTAGGCCATTTTGTAACGCTAGTCAACTTTATACAGGGTGCTTCAGACCGTCAAACTGATAAACTTTCACTTGGGAGTCAAATTCGAAATCGTGAAAAAAAATCTGCTGTCCCATACATTTGAGTCGAGGTAGGTAATGCAGTTTTGTATGAAACAGCTTATTTTTATTTCGCGATTTCGAAGTTGGCTCCATAGTAAAAGTTGTTCAGTTTGATAGTCTGAAGCTCCCTGTTAAGTATTACTAGGGCGTTTTGTTACACCCTGTACTCTGGGTGCTTTAGACCATCAAATGAAACTTTCACAATGGAACCAACATCGAAATCGCGAAAAAAAACACACAACAACATAATGAATAGGTAGCTGGAATTACTATCGTTCTTAGATGAACTGTTACTATAGTAACAATACGAATCAAACTTGTAATATTAAATTTCCTAACTAAACTAAAACGTGACCGAATTCGATACCAAAGGTTCATTAAGAGGTATCCCCGACCGAACGACCTTGACCCTTTCAGAGCCGCCTCACCTCTACTAAACTACATCATTTTAGTAGGTATACCTATTTTTGACTATATTAATTTTGTCCTTCATTATGTCACTGGTGTCTGATCCAAGGAAATCGAATTCGAAAATCATAAGAATTCTCACAACATTTTAAATTTATCTAATTAACTCAGAAAATATAGGTCTTAACAAATTTACTTCATAGCACACAGGGTGAAATTGATATCATTAGCATCCTTTAAAACTAAGAGTCTACCCATCAAACTGAACAACTTTTATGGGAGCAAACCAATCGGCGCAAAAAACTGCGATGCCTACTCGATTTAAATGTATGCAATAGCTGATTATTTTTTGCTCCGATCGGTTTGCTTCCATAGTAAATGTTTTTCAATTTGATGGGTAGACTCTTAGTTTAAAAGGATGCTAATGATATAAATTTTACCCTATAAATTCTACGGCGGTGCATTAAGAAAGGATTATTCGATATTCTAATTTCACGCGGAAGAAGTAAATCTCGCATAAATAAACGGCTAAATGGATTTGGATGCAAAATTATGCACTTTTAGTCGGGGAAATCTACGGATTTCTGTATGGAGAAGGTTGCATTAATTGCACTTTTGGTGATAATTTGGAATATAGTAGATAAATACCTGAAATACATAAATTCTCAATAATCCCCGATTTTTTATTGTGTATTATTGAATAATAAAGACATTTACAAAACTTTAAATTTAGGTATGAACAAAATATGGAAAACTGGTGATTTTGTACAGGATGGCTTCATTCAGTACGTTTTATTAATAACAATAATAATCCCCGGTTAATATCGTACATTTGAGTAGATATTTAATATTTTGTAAGTCTTCAAAAATTATAACCTCACTAAATTATTTACTGATTGTTTGTACACTTTAAATTTGCCTTGTGATAATTAACTGTCTCTTTTGCTAGTATGCTAGAAGAAATATCTTTCGAAATAAGCTTGCCCTTTGTACATTTATATCGATTTGAAGGTATTTCTCAGGTTTCTGAACCAATATAGCCACGAAATCTCGACAAAAATGTTATTAATTAACAGTAATATTATTTCAAACACAATTTTATAAAGTGTCTTTAATGCAATCTCAAACCTTATTTTTTCTAGACTATTTTTTGAAGACAACTGACGAAATCGCGAGCAACAGCTGGTAACTTACAAAGAAATCCGTTAGGACTCAAAATATTAAAGATTGGTAATTTAACCTTACCCTTGCACGACGGCCTTCATTCGGCATTGCTGATAAATTAATAACCAATCAATGCCAGATAACGGTAAGGATAATCCTAGGTCACGAACTAATATTAATATCACCACGTTATCAATACTGATTAGATTCACAAACACTTAACCAACACTTCACTGTGCAAAAATGCGAAACCCATTTACTTCATCATTATTAAAAACAGAAGCAGCTGAATAAACACATTTATTAAAAACAACTGATCACTTTTATCACTGGAACTCGAATGAGAAACTCACGACGCGACCGCACGCGGCGAGAATCGATCGCGAAATGTCGCCAGTAGGGTGCGCCGGCGCATGATCCCGAGAGGCTTCCTTGATAACGGACCAACGGACGAAACATTAGAGTACTTAATTAAATAGAGCAAACAATGCCCGTATCTGTATTCCGTAATGCCAAAGCTGTTTAGATTCTCAAACTGTTTTGCGTACCAATTTTCGATACTGAAGTAGCTGCTCTTCTTCTTCTTTCGTGGCAGCATGAGTACAACATGTTGTAGTGGAAAGCCAGTTAGCAATGGTTATATCGAGGCTGACTGCCCAGGGAGCGCCAGACGAATCCGTGCGGTGAGAAACAGAGAATACTTTACTATTTTGATAATTTAGAATTCAAAATTTTCAAGCTGCATAGGACTAAAACCAAAATTGTTGAACTAAAGATGATCGGCGTAACTTAGAATGCTGACCAAGTGACTACTTCCATTCAGACGGTAAAAACAAATGTCGGTATAGTTTCAATTACTTGTTTACCGTTTCAGCGGTAAAGCCCCGTAGAATAAATATAGGTAACAATATAATATTAACTTTCAACAACAATTCTATATTAATCTTGCTTTAATTAATGATGTTGACGTCTGTTTCTTTTGTGGTGGTATTTCATAAAAATTTGCTACCTACTTGCTATTGCAATGTTTATTGCAGTGATGGTTCGATCCCCGTCAAGGCCAAAGAAGCGTCAAGGCCAACGCAAGGCCGATAGCGACGAGAATCGGAATCTGTGTACTACCTACGATTTGTACCACCACTGGCTTTTCGGTGAAGGAAAATATCGTGAGGAAACCTGCATGCTTCTCTGTCGAGGCATGTATTGTACGATACAATTTGTATTTATTTGTACACAATTTAGACCATTATAAGTGGCGACGGCTAGCTCCCCGTCACTGGACGAAAATGAAATGAAAGTTTCTGTACTAAACGTGAATGTTCAGAGTTTTCAGAATCTTGGAGAGTATAATCGTGAGCATATGCTTTCAAAGTTTGAGAAACTTCACCATAGAAATGCTCAGTTCCTTATTCCGTGAGATGTGAATTCTGTGCTTGGTCGACGAAGCGCAACCGGATTCCGATGGTAATTGCATCTTTTTGCTGTTCTGTGTTTTCTAAAGCCTCTTCTTTACGACTTAAGTATCCGCTTGTTTTTTGCAAACTCTTGAGTCTTCAATGAATCGTTTTTATATTTGCAAAAAATGTACAAAACTTTGATTAGCAAATCACAAAAAGTGACAGATAATCGATTAATTAAATATCTTGGAAACATCTTCCAAAATACATCGGTCATGACGACAAATTAGGCAATTTCCATCGATTACACAATATTGACTTCAAAATTAAGTTGTTTAAAATTTTGACAGCAAACAAAACACCTGACAATGACAACAAAAGATAAAACCTAAAAATTGCTTTAAAGTTTTTTTCTCCCTTATTATCAGTTAGGCAATAATCGACACAGTGGATATCCTTGGAATAACTATCGTTAATTTAGCAAAATAACGTGATTTAAGGCTTGTCACGTGACTATACAAACTAATGTCGCCAAACCTGTCTAGCATGGGAGTGACGACCCGGTTAGTTGGAGGTTGGAGGCGGCGCCGGCGCCGTACATATCGTATTATTATTGCTCCGAAATATTTGAGGAAATACCAATCAGGGTCTAGTCTTTCAATAAAAGTCTATAAGGCAAAATTATGCACCTATTGGTTTGGTGAACGAAATGTGATTTAAGTGAAAGTTTATACAGGGGTTCATACAACGCCGCCGGGTTGCCTAGCAAAATCTTGCCGCAAGTAACTTTACGATGATGATTTATGGTACGATTTTTTCCATCTATCTGTTTGGGAAGTAATTGAGGTGCCATCTGAAGGAGACCGATGTAAAGAACTGTAAAACTAGGGTTGCCACCTCTCAGTCTGCCGCAACTATAGGTGTAGGCTATAAACATTAACTTAAATCACATTTCGTTCACCAAAAAAATAGGTGAATAATTTTGCGGTCGGATCTCGTACCGGTAAGTTTTAGAAAGAAAGAGATCCGGTCGAAGGACCAAAGTAATCTTTTAGAAAGGACTAACAATTTTAGATTATCCTGTAGTTCGCATTCTGTCTAATTATTTTTACGGTCCGATAGCTCAGTTGGTAATGAACCTGCCTGCTAATCCGAGGGTTGAAGGTTCGAATCCAATTGAAACATATTTTTATGATGAATATTAATTTGTACCCTATTTGTATTGTAGTCATGGATTTTAACATGCATGCTTCAATTTCGAGGCATGTATTGTACCCACTGTTCATTACAAGTGGCGACGGGCTCACTCCCCGTTACACTGGAGAGAGTTTCGGTACTAGTCAAACGTGGATATTCTGAGGTTTTAGAATATCTCTGACTACCCCCACGGGGAATATAGTCGTGAGCATATGCCATGTAATGGATATTTGTATCTATTTACGTATTATATATCATTGTCAAGACCGGGCTATTCTAGTTCTCTGGACTACATAGTCTGTGTGACAATGTCCAAGATATTAAATAAAAGCGTAGACAATTTGTAAAATTTCAATGAAATCGTTTTTAGTCGAGAGATTCAAATAATAGCTTACTGAGGACCCACATTACTAAGCGAGGTCATGCGAACAGTGAACTCGAGACAAATGAAGATTAAATTTTAATATAAACCTTCACACATTGGTAAATAACAAAGTTCAATACAATAATAGTTAGGGTATGGTAAGAGGCAAGAGGTGACAGAGGACAGGAAAAGTAAAAATAAAAATTCAAAACTTTTAAGGGGGTTGTTTAGACCATCAAACTGAACCACTTTCACTATTAGACCAATATCGAAATCGCGAAAAAAAATCTTATGTTCCATACTAAACTGCCACTTATAATGGTACAATACATGCCTCGAAATTGAAGCATGTAGGTTTCCTCACGATGTTTTCCTTCACCGAAAAGCCAGTGGTGTTACAAATCGTACATATTTTCCGAAAAACTCATTGGTACGATTCGGATTGGACGGGGATAGAACCATCGCCTGCTGCAAGGCACACAAGGTTACTCGCCACTGGACCACCACGTCTTTTAGAACACAAAACTTTAACATAAGGATTACAAAAAGCGCAATAGCATAAAATTCTTTTAGCATTTCGCAATGACAAGAATACAAAATGTCCATCGGAATCGTTATTCGTTATTTGTACACGTGCTGCTTGTGGATGTTGAAAGTGAGGCTCTTGAATAACAAATGTATTGACGACAGTAAACGAATATTATGTTCTCTTTGAGGTAACTTAACACAGGTATTACAGACATATTTGACACCTGATAATATGAGCTAGTCAGCGCAGGCGGTCGTTGTGGCGATGCTTGGGGAGGCGAATGTCCAGCAGTGACGTATATCGTCTGAGATGATGTGAAGTGGCTATAGCAGCACCAACCCGTACGGGTATTGTTATGAGGCGACTAATCTACTATCTAAAAATGCTGGCTACAGTTAGAGTCGATAGATCCGACGCCACATCTGATCGATGGGATTTCCCGTTCCATATAATCAAATTTTTTAGGATAAACCCGAGAGTGCAGATACACTCTCGGGTTTATCCTAAAAAACAGCGCACACTCGTGCTCTATAAATATCCTGCCTCTAAAAATATCCTCGCTTATGAGGAATCATCATCATCATTAGAGCACAGACCTCTCACGAACAAGGGTGAGAAGAGTGAGAAGACGAATTGCTATTAGGGTTATTTAAAAACGACCAAAACGGGCCACAAACTGTTAGGTATATTACCGTTGGCGCGCTCCATACAAACGAAGTCTGGTTATATTTTCAATACTAACCAATTAAAGTCAATGATTTTTTCAGAAATAATCTAGAAACGAATCTCTATGAGTCTATCTCACCAAAAAATGGCACATGACTCTAATGCCTCCGTTATGCTCGGCTGTCATACATTGCCGTTGACATTCCAGTCTTTTCAAATATCCTCTGTCACAAAGCAGTAATGTAAAACAATTAAAACATTTTAGCGGCCCCGTTAATAGCGTACTGATGCGAAGTCCTTGTTTATAAAATGTCATTGAGTAAACCTATATTACTCGTAAATTAGCGACGGTGACGGTGAAAACTGACAAATCCCGGAAAGTGTTTTAGTCAAACGTGGTATTAACGCAAACGTGATAATCTTCAAAGCTGACAGATTAGAAGGACTTCACTTAAGGAAATTAAATGGCTTCGGGTAATCCCTTTTTTTTTTGACATGAGGAAAGATCTGATGAATAGGGTTGCCCTAATAGTCGATAGTTTTACATCGATGGGCGATCTTGAAATATCAATCAAATCAGCCCACATGAACCCACTGTTGGGCATAGGTGTCCTATTTATTTCCTGTTCCAATCCGATCCATGGCCGAAATATGTATTATGATGATATGGTCGATATCTATCTATGCTGTTGAATTATTTAAGTGCCACTGTAACATAAACAGTCCTAATGGAGCAATCAATACAACGAATGGAAAACAATGATATCGATATTATTGCATTCTGATACATTCGATAACGTCTTTAGTATCACTAACATTTCAATAGTAGGGTCGATGTCATCGATATTAATTAACTATTATTATGTGTATCGATATTTAATAGTACCAATGAATGTAGATTTAAGATTGTTAATGAGGCAAGAGACACTATAGGTCAGGTTTTGAGCAGGTGGGAATCAATCGTATTCTATCTTCCTTCATCTCTAATGGAATATGTCTGTACGATAATATCGATAGCCTATTTGTTATCGATACAACTCTACTGATGCGGTCATGTGTCGATTAAAATCTGATCAGCACAAAAACCAAATATTTAATAAAACTAAGGAAAATCCTAATGTTGAATTAATAATTTCAAAAAATATGTTCTGGGTTATTTATCAATTTGTCATCCAGTCACGCAGCGCTCAGAATAAACTTTGAAACTAGGCCAGACATTATCATAATAATTGAAACATGATAAATCAAAACGTAATTATTCAGATTCGAAGCTTTGCTGAATAGCAGGGAGCGGTGAAGTTTAATGCCAACCAAATACATAACAATATGCAAAATTATGGTAATTATAGGTAACTTCATCTTTCTGTAACGAGAATCCGTCATACAGATTGGAGCATCAATTTCCTGTAGAACACAAAATGTCTTAAAATGAACTTAGAACATAGTCTTACCTTATCACTATCAGTCGGCAGGGTTCCATAGCCGTACCAGCTCCTGGCAGGCTTCAGCCTTGGCTCATCCCTCGGGGAAAGCAGGCCGCTGCCCCACCGCACCACGCCTTCCGCCACAGCAGCCACTCCTGGAGTCACAGGGCTCCCATTCGGAGACTTGGGCGACCCGAGGCCTTTCTCCGCAACGGGAGGCAGAGTCGGCCGCGCGCATCCCGTCCGCCTCTCATAAATCCTCTTACACGACTCGTCTATATCCGTCTCCAATAAACCTTTCTTATCACTCCCCCTTTTAACCTCTACACTCCTTTTCCCTTCCTCTTTCACCCATTTCGGATCAGATTCTCTGCGTTTAACGCTTTCGTTCGATTCTTGGCGACATAGGAAAGCTTTTTTTAAGCTCTCGCTCGAATCCTGCTTAGCTACTTGCCCTTTCTTGTCGTCTTTGGTCGCTTTCTTTTCGTCTTTCGACAAGAGAGCGCGTTTGAGACTGTCAGACGAATCTTGTTTGTGTATTAATTTGCGGGGACATTCAGTGTTTAATGAGTCAGTTGTTTTAGAGATCAGGAGTTTGGGGTAGTCGTAAGGGGCATTGTCGTTGAGTTCGAGGGAACGTCTGTTTTTTCTCTTGTCCGCTGGCGCTATTTGGGCCTTGGCGGGGAGAAGCCGGCGGGGGAGGAGGCTGCGGTGGTCAGCGAGAGGCGATTCTGGTCGCAACATGATGGGCGGCGATGCGAAACTGCCGCGAGCTCGAAATCGCCTAGAACAAACGTGCTTATGAAAGATAAACAGTCCAGTAATACACAATTTGAAGTACATAAAATTGTTGTTAGAAGTAGGTGCGAACTTCCAGAAAAGTCGTTACTGACGATAATAAATAGATGGCGTAGCAGCCGCATATTGTTATCCAGAAGCTGTGAAAATTTGGCCTTGAAGCCGTTTTTGTCCCATCTGTCAAGTTTTTTACTTAGAAAATCACTCTTTGGAACTAGAAATGTAGAGGTACATAAAATTGTGGTAAAAAGTAGGTATATCGTGAACAGTAGGTAGCAAATAAAAGCAATACTGTTTCACTTGATCACGTCCACACGCTCATTGGTACATTATGTGTCATGAATTTCTATTGGTCTCTTGACAACGTCAAGGGCATGTGCAGTGAATTCGTCTAGCACATCTTAGTTGTTGCTTATATCAGCTCAGGAATAGGGTATAGTTTCTTCGGATCAGTTGGGAATGGAATAAACCAATATGAAGAGGATAGGAGGATTATTGAGGAGAGACTTGGGATTTTGTGACGGCGTGGGATTGATCAATTTGAAGAACAGGACGATCGTAGGTGCTTTATGGTGCTGGACTAAACAATTGATTGCGTGGAGTCAGAATATAAACTACATGTCTAGCGCTTAACAGAGTAGGTTCCTGCGGTAGCGGAGAGGTGCGGGAGGGGGTGTAATATGACGTCTGTCGACTGTTGAGCTATAGCGCGAATGTACTGTTACGTCATATTATACGACGTGTAGCTACAGTACAGAATAGGTCCCAGGACAGCATCACGCAACGACCGAACCATGAGAACGCATACATAGGGCGATCTCGCAACAACTCAAGCGAACGCCCCATCATACTATCTATTCATTTTGCTGCCGTACGTGCGCGACTATGTGTGCGTGCGCCTGTTTCACTCACTTATATGAAGCTGTTCTTCTGGACCTATTTTTTGGCTAAGCTAAGGTATGCGAGGATTCAAGAGAATTGATGATCTTTAAATATGTTTCTAACGCAGCAGATATCAATTAAAGACGAAATAGTCAAGCACACTGGTTTATTAATATGGCTATATTAAAGACGGACTCGAAATAAATATAATTATCAAAGACAGAAGGACAATAATAGAACACGACAAAAATAAAATGTAACATTCCAATGTCAAAGGAAAAAGGAAACACGTTTCCATACCTTATCGCATTCGTATAAGGAACCGTGAGACAATAAACTTAAATGACCTTCAGGTAGGTCACTACGCAATTTATCAAGCTTATTCTACATTCCCTATAGACTTCTAATACAATAAAAATACATTTTGCTACACTACAGTGCAAAAATGCTGAAAGCGAGCCCATCAAAATGGTGATTACTGATTAACGGTAGTTTTACCGGTAGTAAGGATTAACTTTAAGGAACGTTGGTGCAACTGTCAGTATGATTTTCAAGAATTATGTTTGCTATTTATTCTCCTTCTAGTCCTTCTCAAGCAAGAAAGAATCAAAAAGGAACAAAACATCGGCCATATTTCCCTCTCCAAAGGGAGATAATTTGGACACCTTGGACACTGTCAGTTGATAGCTGTCATACAAATGGTAAAAATTTAAGAAGAGTTAAGCATGTGCGATACTGCTGCGTGCGAGCGAGACAGGAATACGCATTTGCTTAAGAGGTAACCACGAAGTAACCACAGGAGGTGAGGTAAAATGTCGGTGGGAGGCAGGGAGTGTCCGTACTGTGTGTGCTATATACTCTTTCTTATACTGTGGTACTAGCACAGGTCCGGCACTTCAAACAACGTTTTGGATTTGACATGATGGCGTTCGCACATGTGCACTTGGTGCAAATTGTCCTTGACATATGTGTAGGGTTGACTTTCCACGCGTCGTATGATCATCATCTACATTTCGTTACTTTTTATTGTTCGTTCTGTTATCAAAAATAGTATTTGAGCTAAAGAATTACTGTGAATTTAGCGTTATTTTTCAAAGTTTTTATCCACTGAAAAGACTCATTTTTTATAAAGTCTAATCCAACGGGTGCGCGCACCTGACTGCGTTCCCTTGCTCGGCTTCCCTCAAGTTTACCAGAAAGTGTGAGTGTGTACCCAACGTATCTGAAGTCAGAGGGGGGCGGGGAGTGGCCGTTCTGTATGTAACTATATACCTATTCTGTGATACTAGTCTATGTGTCTCTACGTCTATGTGATCAAAAGTGCAATATCGTAAAGTGGTTTAATATATTTATATTATATTTATAGGTGATCAATACTATACAGGGTTACAGGTTAAGTCGACCTAAATCCTTTAAGAGGTGATAGTTTCCATCATTCATGACTGATTTGACTATGGAACCCCATACCCTAAACTTAACCGTTCTCAAGTTATGGGACTTTGAAGTTTTTTTTTAAAAAATCCAGATTTTTTTGTCTAATGTCCCCTTTTTTTGTGTTTTGTACATCTAATGTTTTTGTTTTTGTATTTTTTGTGTAGCAGATTAGCTGCTTCATTATTTTAAACACAAAAACTGCAAGTAACTGTACCAACTGAGTCGTATTAGACGATTGATAGTTAAAAAAAGAAATTAATTTGTGAAGAGTTTTTTTTTTCTTTCTTTTGTATTTAAAAAAAAATCTATGACAGTTGTGCTGCAGATGTGCTTAAAAATATCTACGGTTCTTCAGCTTTCCGATAAGGTATAATACAATAGGGTATTATTGGAATTTTATAACAAAAACATCGATGATATGCTACCAGGTAGTAGTAAAAAATAACGATATTTAAGCGTCAAATTTAACTTTACTCAGAAAACAAAATAAAACAATCCAAATAGGTAACGAATGAGGTTTATTAATCATTTTTACAATACATGTTCCACATGTCCGCCCCTATTTCGCACACATACACGCATTCTGTGCCTTAAGCCACTTTTCACTACCCCAGTTGTGAGTCCTCTTCTTATTTCGTTAGCAGCATCAATTATTTTCTGCCTCAAAACATCAACAGATGTTATTGGGTTAGGTTCATCGTAAACCAAACTTTTCATGTGCCCCCACACATAAAAATCCATTGGTGTCAAATCTGGACTTCTAGCTGGCCACGGTGTAGGCCCACCTCTCCCGATCCACTTATTTGGGTAATTAGTGTCTAGCCACTCTCTGACACTCCTTCTAAAGTGCGCGGGGCACCCGTCGTGCTGAAACCACATGTTTCGAATGAGGTTTAATGGTATGTCGTCGAGCAAATCGGGTAAATCTTGCCTTAAAAAATTTTCATAGGTCTCTCCATCCAAATTTGGAGGAAGAAAGTAAGGCCCAACCAGATGGTTTGAAATTATTCCCATCCATACGTTAAGGCTGAAACGTCTCTGTGACCCCTTTACCCTTTTCTTATTAGGATTTCTTCCTGCTTTCGGAGCCCAATGATGGGCGTTATGATAATTGGTTATCCCATCTTGATCAAATTTGGACTCGTCAGTCCACAAGATGCTTCGAAAAAACGAAGGATCTTCCAAATCTGCATTCAACATAAACCTGCAGAAATCCAGCCTCCTCACAGGATCTCCTTCTTCGATAACATGCACTGGCGTGTAGTGGTAGGGGTAGAGACCGGCAGTATGCACAGTAAACCACACTTTCCATTGTGAGATTCCAAGTTCTCGGGCAACAACGTTGGTTGACGTAGTCGGATCCAGTCGAAATCGTCGAACAATCTCATTATCTTCCTCTTCATCATCATCATTAATACGTGGTCTACCCAGGTCTGTTCGTCGCCTCGAAACAGAGCCAGTCTCTCTAATTCGTCGGTAAACTCCGTCGAAGACACTAATATCCGGAATTCGGCGGTCAGGAAAACGTGCTATGTATTCTTGACGAGCTTGTAAGGATACACAGTTGCAGTACCCATAACAAATCAAAATATCAGCATATTCTTCGTTCGTAAAGGTCGCCATCTTCAACAGTTCCAAATCAGAAGCACAAATCAAGGTCCAGTTAACAAGCACAGTCACGAATAGGAGGAAACAGTCCAGAAAAACAAGCTAAGTCGAGTAAAAAACGAAGAGCACCAAGTATCGCATCTACCACGGACGAATGGCGTAAGCAGACTAACCATAACCAAACACAATAACAACAAAATGGCGTTTGAAATAACTTGTCTCTCTTGCACCCGTTTACATTGTATGATATCCCGCTCGCACGTGACGCGCTACCCATTGTACCCATTGCAAGACAATGGGCGTTGCGAGCAACTTTACGAAATACCGTTATTTTTGTTATTACCTGGGAGTCTTTCATCGATGTTTTTTCCGAGAATCCTGATAACACCCTAGCAAATTATACCTTATCGGAAAGCTGAAGAACCGTAGATATTTTTAAACACATCTGCAGCACAACTGTCTTAGACTTTTTTTAAAATACAAAAGAAAGAAAAATAAACTTTTCACCAATTTATTTCTTTTTTTAACAATCAATCGTCTATTACGACTCAGTTGGTACAGTTACTTGCAGTTTTTGTGTTTAAAATAATGAAGCAGCTAATCTGCTACACAAAAAATACAAAAACAAAAACATTAGATGTACAAAACACAAAAAAAGGGGACATTAGACAAAAAAATCTGGATTTTTTTAAAAAAAACTTCAAAGTCCCATAACTTGAGAACGGTTAAGTTTAGGGTATGGGGTTCCATAGTCAAATCAGTCAGGAATGATGGAAACTATCACCTCTTAAAGGATTTAGGTCGACTTAACCTGTAACCCTGTATATAATATTGTCGGTAGTACATTATTTATTACCCATTAAACCTAAGTATTATGTAACTGGCTGTTATAAACTAAGAGTTGGTCAGAGGAGCCTGATGATTTAGTGGCGTTTTAGTTCTAAAACTTAGGTACATTCCTATATTTGTGAAACTTCGACGAGCAGCTCGAAACGGCGTACGGTCGTATAGGTGAAACGATCAAAATGGCTCACCTATGCGGGTTAGTCTTAACGTTGAAACGATAAATGTGGCTCGCGTCGTGGGTCACCCGCGCAGGCGTATGGTTTTCAGTGACTCGCACGGTAGGTCATTAGCACAGGCGAAATACAATTGAACCGACTCATTACGTGGGTTCTTCAGCACTGCGGCCCATTTCTCACCGACCTACGACATAGGTCGTCAGCAGCGAAAGTGTTAAATATCGGAAACTCTAACGCGGTAAGACCCAATTCAATGTTGAACTACTCGTAAATGCAGTATGAATTATATTTGCGAATACAAACAATATCATAGGGATCACGCGAAGCGATAACATAGCGGTGTGAAAAGTGTAAACACTTATACATACTATAGTAACAACCGAATCGTAAATCTAACGTCACAATATTATAATAAGGTCTGGGTTATCAGTAGTGCTGCCAGTTGCCAGATTCTTTCAGACAAATGACAAAGTTTCGCGGGACGCAAAAACGGCCTGCTTTTCAACTTAAAAAAGACAAATGGAATGAAATCTTTATTTGCAAAGAATAAGTACATTTAAGATCTAATGATTTAGGTATATAAGATAAACTGAACAACTTTCTCTATGGCACCAACACAACATCGAAATCGCGAAAAGAAAAAATATGCTGTTCCATACAAAAGTACAAACCTTCTCGAGCCAAATGTCCGCAGATTTTTTTTTCGCGATTTTGATGTTTAGAAAGTTGTTCAGTTTGACGGTCTGATCATCCCCTTAAAAAAGTGTCAGCAAGTTAAGAATGACACTATACAGAGTGTTAGGGTAAATAGTTGCATTACTTTAAGGGGTGATTATACCCACGATACTGAACAACTTTCTCCAAGAAACCGATAGCAAATTTTGACTTTTCACACAAACGTTCGATCATCTGATTGCATTTAGTACGAAAAGTTCAAATTTTTATTTACGAATTCCCCAGGTTTCTTAGTGAAAGTTGTTTAGATCATGGGGATAATCAGCTCTTAAAGTAATGCAAATGTTTACCCTAACACCCTGTATACGTGTAAGTACTTTAATTGATTCATAGAATCATCAAGCAAGACAAGACAGCTTTTATTCATATTCAGAATGTTAACTTTGTCCGATTTTTAAACCCCAAACCCGATTTTAAGATAATGAAACCTCGCAACACTAGTTTTATTTTATCGGTGCATAAAATGAGAGTTGATAACATTTCTACATGTTTTATCGTTACAAGCGAATATAGTGTTTAATTTAAGGAAGACTGTGGTGAGAATACCATGGCTTATGTATATGAGATGACATAGAGCAAAAGATTTCGCTATCTAAACATTTCTCTGTGCAAATACGTACGATACTAGCATCTAGCAATAACGAACATTAGACGTTTGTAGTTTATGAATAACTAGTTTAAAAGAGCTGATATATTGTGTAATTTTCAGGATTTGGATTGATTAATTCCTATTCGATTTCGACTACAACTGCTATTCTTTATAGAAAAGTAGTCAGGCCACAAATGAGAGAGATACATCACATTTCAGAGCGATGATAGCCTGTACGGAAGAGAGCTGGCGCCTCAATCATGAGGCGGCGGCTCGATTCCTGGCCTGTACCACTAAGTTCTACTGAATTTATGTAAGGTTGTATTTATCATTTACTGGCTCGGCGGTGAAGGAAAACATCGTGAGGAAACCTTCATTCCCGAGAATGAAAAGAAAATACCATAAGTTCGGAGGTATGTGTAAATTGTGGGTGAGCTTGGGGCGAACACAAAGGAGCAGCGCTGGTCTCAGAGTTACATAACGACCCTTGCTTGCAATAGCCCAACCACAAATCAATCAGGTGACAGATTAATGTTACTGTCAGCCTGTCAGGTACGCAGGATATTTTGAAGTGCATAAACGCGGTACACACAGATGCACTCTCTCGTCCTTACCCTCCATAAGATAAATATTAAATTTGGTGCGAATTCTTTTGATTTACGAATTTGATTTCCTTGGATTAGAAGGCACCACAGTGACCATATGAAGGACAAACCATTCAACAATAGGTATAACTACTAAAATGATGTAGTTTATCTCTGAAAGGGTCAAGGTCGTTCGATCGAGGATACCTTTTAAGAATCACTTAGTTAGGTTATTTAGCACAAATGCGACGCACATAAAGTTGCTACTTATCAGGAACGATTTTTATGTTATCTCTTTTCTAACCGTGTGACACTGTATATTTTTGTCTTTTAAAGAAAGATATCCTACTGTATATTATTTGCTCTGTCTACAACGCAAATCTAGTCATTCAATTCACTTATCATTGTACGCAAACGATTAGGTGCAAATATTATAACAATAAAACGTGAAGAGCTCTACAATTTTACGGTCAATTTAACATCATTATGAATAAGTCGGTATTCCTTGTTATTAACATCCATTGTCCATCAGATATGATAACCAGAAACCTTCAATTTTATATTATGAACAATACACAATAGTCATTCGGTTGATAAGTAGACGAATATTAAAGTCAGAACTTATGTTATGCAGTGCAGAATCAAGGCCGAAGCCCTTAAGTAATGATGGCTTTACCTAATTACAGTTTTCTTAGCTTGTATACAGGGTGAAATTGATATCATTAGCATCCTTTTAAACTAAGAGTGTACCCATCCAACTGAGAAAAGTGGGAAAAGTTGCGCATTAATGCGACCCGCTCAAGCCCGGAATAGTATGCGATAGTTCATATACATTGTATAGAAGCGATTTGGGCGGATTTTGACGCTGCGGCCTGACCCGGTGCGGTCCGCCGTAATATGTCTCTCCCATCTAAGCTGTTACAGCACTATAGATCTTAATCCGGCATCGTACTTATACCTAGTAGCACGTTCTATGATCGAACTACGCAGTCAGCCTTGCACATCCTTCCCTGGAGTATTATGAAAGTTGTTCTAGATCAGGGTTGTCCAAAACACGACTTACGTTACGAACCATATGCGGTGGCATGCAGGGCCTGAGAATTGATTAGTCTGTCTATTTAAATACTGGTGATTACTGCTTCCTTTCGTTAGGTTTTATTTTTGAGAAATTATTCGTTTATTCAGGTCCAGCACGGCTAGCATGCCACCCACGACAAAGTGTTTAAACGAGAAAAGCGTCATGCGCGCTCTTTTTGGCATACGTAAAAAAATAAAGATGGAGGCACGTCTCGATTTTTATCGTTTTCTCGGGGGTGGCATGCGAGGCCTACTGAAATGAGGATAGTATGGCGATCATTTCTATCTATCTACCTATATACTTATGAAACAATTCCGTGACTGACTGACTGACAGGCTACGCACAGTCTAGACCTGAGCCCAGCCTGAAGATAGAAACGTGAAATTTGGAATACTTATGCTACAGAGCATGTAGGGTTGCAGTAAGAAAGCATTTTTTTTCTAAAATCCGAAATCCACGCAGGTCAAATAGCACGCAAAAGCAAAGTGACTTAAAAGAAGAATAAGTTACATAACTCCAAAAAAGAAATAAATGGTGTACAGACAAGATTCAGCCAAATCCATGACACTTTGTTTTAATCAAGGATAACCGATTGGCATCTAATAGAGAATAAGACAATCTACCGATTTCTACCTATTTTTAGCATAGCATATGCTCACGACTATATTCCTCAAGGGGGTAGTCGGAGTTATTCTGAAACCTCAGAACATCCATGTTTCACCAGTAGTACCGAAGTTCTGTCCAGTGACCGATTTTTAGACACAGATTTTACTGATTTTATAAGTCACTTTTACAACAATGATTCGGATTGACTGAGATTAACACACTATGCGTTTTAATGATATTTCACATTTCAGCGTGACGTTCTATCAACCTAATTATGATTTCCCTATTCTAGATTGTTCAGGCTGGATGGTATTAATTATATCGCTTACATGCGTCCTGTTTCTCAACTCCCAAGACACAGCCCTCGCTTCAAGTCGAGCATGTGGGGTGGAGTGTATTACATTACCTCGAACTAATAACACTAATTAGACACAAAGGGCTTGTGATCCTGCAATTATCTACCCTAGTTTTCTTTTGTAGAGTCGATGGCATGTCATTGACTTTGATTTGCGATCGTGGTGAAGAGATTTGCCCATCATCATCAACTTATTTAAGGGCCATAACACACAAAAATATAGGGAAAAAACCGTCAGATTAAAGTGGGATTGGGCCGGTCATGTCTGTCGAATGCACCAGGAAAAGTGGGCAAGAATTGTCACGCCCTGGATCCCAGAAAACAGTCGTCGGCGTCTGGGTCGTCCTAGGAAGAGGTGGCGGGACGATCTAGATGCTTTCGATGACGCGTGGCCAGAGTGGTTGGAGAGGGAGGCCTTTGCCCAGAAATTGTATGAAATAAGCTAGTAAAAAAAAATCACAAGCGATTTTTGACCGTAGGCGTTGTCGTTACTATATTCTTGCGATATCGCCGTGTTATCGCCGTAATATTTCTGAGATCAATCAGTGTCGTAGCGATAACGCTCAGTCAACGCCTGGGCTAAAAAATCGCGGCGAATCAGTTGCGACTTCGTCGTTGCGGTGCAGTTGCGAATTGCAATATCGCATATACTATAATTTTGGGTGCACTATCACACAAAAGTGCGGACCAGCTGAACGATTTAAAAAAAATAAACTTTTTTTGACCTATGCTTAGGAAAAGTTGTTTAGTTTCATTATCTGGATGCACATTTTTTTCTGGTAATAGTATAAAATAGTGGTGTATATTTTTACCATCGCCACCTGGAATCCAGATGGGATCAATAACGAGCCGTAAAAATTCCATAGCACAACATTTCGAAATTCCCAACTACTTAGAAATCTAGGCCATTAAGATTCTAGAGAACTAGAGGACAATTTCGAAAAGACAAACAATAGATCACGAAACTAGAATCTGTGATATGACCACACAGAACAATAGGCAATGGAAAATTTTATGAAATCACATGGGAATTTTGTAAGAAATCGTGCAATTTCATCAGTATTGTTGTAATAGCAATTTAACCGGAGAACCATTGTTATTAAAGAAAGTGGCTTTACATTGGTCAAAGAGAGACCAGACTTTGAGAATAGAACGATGTGGACAGTGGTGAAAGCCGGCTGGCTTACTACAAAAACAATGCAAGAAAAACCTTATACCTTAGTCGTATCATACCACAGAATAGGTAATAGTATATAAAGTCAAAGTCAAAGTCGATTTAATTTATTCAATATAGGAGCTTGCAGCACACTTATCAAACGTCAAATCTTTTTTAAAGCTACCACCGCGTCGGAACGTGTTGTCGCTGTAGAGAAGATGCGGCAAGAAACTCTACAACATAACACGACTTAATAACTATTACAACATAAATTGTAAAGTTTTGTATGTTGTGTAGTTCTACATAATCAAACTACACCCTCAAGAATAAATGGGGTGACAATCCATTTTAAGCCAGGGTTTCTTAATATGCTGACAGTTTTTTAAGTGGATAATCAGACCATCAAACTTAACAACTTTCTCTATGGGACCAACATCGAAATCGCGAAAAAAAATCTGCTGTCCCATACATTTGGCTCAAGTAGGTTTCCAGTTTTTTTTGGATCAGCTGATTTTTTTTTTCGCGATTTCGAACTTGGCTCCGTAGTGAAAGTTGTTCAGTTTGACGGTCTGATTATCCCCTCAAAAAAGTGTCTGCATATTATGAAGGACCCTATATAACCAGGTTAAAAAGCAGCAGTTTAGTTCCAGTTTACTTTACATTTATAAAAACCCCCAACGTCAAAACAAACATTAAAAAGTAAAAAATAATTCGGTCACCTATAATTTTTGATGCAAGCAAATGTATGTTTTACTTCTTAACTCTCTTTAAATATTTTAGGGCAATTAATTGGGGGTTTTTAAATTTGTAATTTAATGTGATTTCATAATTTTTAAAGTTACTTGAAAACTACTGAACCAATTTTCATGAAACAAAGCTAAGAACGCTCTCGCAAAAATGTTCTTTCTGTTTACAAAAACCGCATCGAAATCGGTTCACCCGTTGGGAGCTACGATGCCACAGACAGACTGACAAAATTCAGGACATTCAATTTTTTGCATTAAAGCAACTTGTAAATATTTTATTTTTGAAAAAAATTTATGGTTTTTTTTAATGTGGATTTCAAAAATTGAAACGCGGGCGGCCATGATTGAGCATTGTGTGACGTCACATTTCAAACAATAAAACGTCATGTGAGTTGAAGCGTCGTAGTTAGCTTTACATTGTTTATTGAAATATGACGTCACAGCTAGAATTGTCACATGATCGGCTGTATTCGCGCGAATCTTAAATTTCTGAATGAAAAATATTGATTTTTCAAATACATAACGCTTTTTTAAGAAAAAGATAATTGAAAGAGGTATAAAATAAACCTACGTATAATTTAAAATATTTTTCCGAAAACTGGCAAATAGCCAACTACCTATATGTTATGTCGCACTGGGACAGGCGTAGACTATACTACGATTGTAACACACATCTCTCACCTCTTCAACATCCGTTAGTCTCTTCATACATGGTCGTAGGTTCCGGGTACATTTTAGTTGGCTCTTCTTAAGGTGCAGACCTGATTTTATTAGTGAACGTGCGTTTAGGGCGACCCTGCTCAACAATCCCATGAATTCCCATGCAAGCTTCCCTTACAAATTTCATGCTAAAAACAAAATAACACTAAAGTTAATAATTTTTTCTTACTGCGTTTTTCATTGTTTTGGAGTTCCCGATATTCCGATAGTAGTCGGATTAAACGAAGAAGAATGAGGGTAGACAAATTGTCTGCTTTTAAAAACCTACCTGCGGTTCTAAGTCATCCCGTCTTCGATCATGGCAGTTGAAACACTGCCGAAATATCGCCCTATTTTTGACGCAGATATATCGAGACAGAAGCATTATATCGATTTAGTTTCTATGGGAGTTTTGTTCCATTGGACAAGACCTATACAACGACACCTAACTAGATTTTTTTTTTAAATATATTTTTTTCCAACCCCTCTTTCGTTGTATGGATGATGGGTCGAAAAAAAATTTTTTCTTCAAAACTACCACATTTCTGTTTTTGGGTTATTGTTATCGGTTTTCATGCAAAATTTCGATTCAACAGGTGCAAAAATGAGCGAGTTATTGAGGCGGGGCATACAGACAGGCGGTAAGAACCCGTTAACATTATTAACTTTAGCATAACTAATAACCGCGTAACTCTCAAGTGTAAAATTACCTACCTTGTTATTGATAACAAAGCTAAACTTTTATAATAAACGTTAGTCATAATTTCGGGAAGTTAGCAACGAAACAGTATCAGGTAAACAAAACAGCGCCCACGCACGGTGCAATAACGCCAAGTTTTGATCACCTGTAAGGCGCCCATTACACTTTCAAGTTGGCTCCTATCCAATTTATAACATTGATCAAGTTTTAGCTGATGAGATATAAAACCGGTCACGTGCGAGTCGAACTTGCGGAATTAAGAGTAGTGTTCCGTATCAGAACCCAAAATAATAAGTTTTGTAAAACAATTGGTTCTGATAACTGTTTTCATGTAAAAGAAACTTAAATGTAAACCTAATCTATTAACTAGAGAGGATATGTGAAAAAAATAGGATTCTTCAAAGCATCATATATCATGAAGTACTAACAGTAGGAGTATGATTTGCGGATATGTGTAAATTGAACATATAATTGAAGTTTTGATTAGAGCCAAAACAGGATTAAGAAACATTTTCTCTATAGAAAAATAAGCCGAAGTAGCCTCCGTCTTTATCGATAAACGCTTGGAACTGCTAAACGGTGAATAATAGAAACACGAGACTTGATTTAGAAAAAAGAGATTGATATTTTGTAAAGTTTGATTAGAGCAGTAATGAACTTACATAAATATTACAATCACAATTAAATAAAGTTTGTTTTACGCTTGCGTCATTTCAGGCGCGCGCGCCGCCCCATCTCTTTTTCTCGCATGAGGCAGTAACATAAGCTATCACATGCCCATTTCGATTCAGTTTTTTATCGACATAGGCCCTTAATAGTTGCCAATAAAGTATTGTACACACGGCGACACATCAAGCTGCGCAAAACAAACATAATTTGGCCGCGCGACGTACATTACTCTACCTACGCGCGGCCAGCTTATTTTGGTTTTGCGTAGATTGATGTGTCGCCGTGTATATAATGTTTTTTTCGTGTTGTATGGAGCGCCGTACGAATTTTATCTTCTTAACCACTGGATCTACCATCAATTAACCTTGATTGTACTTGGATTACACAGAACGGCAAATTAGGCAAAGGCCGTTCAAACAATTGATCATTGTTTGTGCTTAGAATGAGCGTCTAATGGCCACCTTTACAACCACTGCATGCCTAACCCAGTCACCGAATAGATATCGTACCAGAAAAAACCTTCATACTAACTGGCGGCACCTCTCGGCAGCTCGGTACACCTCTACATGAGCAGCGTGCGGCAATACGTGAACGTACGAGAATGAGCACAAGTATGGTAGAAACATCGCTGCGCACACTGAGAAAAAAATGGTACGTATACGTAGCCCGTCGCAGCTTATATTTAGCCCGTCGTCGCAGCTTACGTACCACGAAGCTTACGACGCGATACTGATTACAAGTGTTGCATCAGCATTTAAGTTGTCTCGTACTTCATAATGAAGCTTCATTGTGAAGTACGAGACAACTTAAATGCTACTTCATGATGAAGCTTCATTATGAAGTACGAGACAACATAAATACTACTTTATGTCCAGCTGCCTTGGGTAAAGATGACGTAAGGCGTAAACAAGCTCTAAGAACGAACGTGCCACTTGTTTACCGTCTCGGGATTTACTGGAATAAGGTTTATGGATGCCTATGCATGCAAGGCCGTTTTGTAAGTGGTTTGGTGGAAACGACTGGTTTTGATTAGAAAAACCAGTCTTCGTTGATCCCTATTGGTTGATGAGGCAGTATGAAAATACTTTGAGAGCAAGATGACCTAAGATGTCTCCTCCAATCTAAGCTGGACCAGTATGGTAGAATATGTCAAATTTTCTAGATATAACAAATTCCCATTACGTATCTATTATTCCTAGCCCGGTAAAAATACGCTATGCTAGTATGGCGAAAGGAAATAATTTATAACAGCCGTTTTTCTTTTTTTAAATTATTGATTAATATTAAAGTTATCATTTCGAGATAAAATTCAACGAAAACTTGTCTTATTAATCATGGAAATAAATAAATAAAGTTTAAATAATCATGTAAAATTCGAAAGAAATAGTATCAACAATTTTTCTATGCCATTTGATAAATAAATTTCGATTCTTTAAAGTATCTTATTTTCATGTGCTTAAACGATCTAGTGCAAAAAATTTCATTGAAACAAAGTAATTCAAATCAAGCCAATTTCACCATTTTCCAAGAATACACCCTGTAGTGATGAACACACAAGTGCAGTTACATACTTTGCAAGAAAGTTATTAAAATTCATAAGTTAATAAAATTCAAGATTGAATAAATTACAACGCCTTTGAAGTACCAGGAAACTATAAATGAGCAAGACGTTACCTAGTGAAACTCTATAAAAGATCAAAGTAAAACGAGTTGAAGACTTGAAGAAGCCTTTTATAATTGAAAAGCTATTACGAAACCTTCATTATTACTTTTCTTGTTAGTTTTTAAACGTGTTTTAGTAGAGCTTAGAAAAATAAAAAACCATTCTTAATAACTAATTCCAGAATATTCAAAATCTATTAATTCCTTCAAACAAACAAGCTACTGGAAGAAATTATCTATTTAAATGAAAATGATATTAAAAATCTCATCAATCTATTTTATTGAATATAGTTTTTTTTTAGGAAAGGTTGTTCAATTTAAATTTAAAAGTGGTTAGGTTCAGTGGTGCCTACACCACACAAATTGTGTTGTCGCCGAAAATAAAATAAAATCTATCCAAGTTAGTGCCAGCCTGATAATTTTCCCGCCATCTACACCTTATTTCTAATGCTCATGATTTTTTCTGATTTTTTGAAATATCAGTGGGAACAGCAGTTATTCTGTGTTTATTGAAAAAATTGTTCAACAAAGTTTCACAGAGAAACTAAAAAAATATATTTTTAGACTCGTATTTTTATAAGCTTTCATTTGATACCCCACACATATAAACAAGCTTTATAGTCCGTTAATTGCTATAACTGTACCAAGTTTCAGCTTCCTGTGTCTTACAGTCTCCGAGAAAAATGCCTGTGACAGACGGACGGACGGACGGAGGGACAAACACCGAAGTGATTCCATAAGTGTTCCATTTTGCCAATTTTGGTCTGGAACACTAACAATACGAAAGCGGTCAACAGTACTTGAAGTTAGCACGTTAGAAGAATCACGAATCGGTCTGTTATTGGTTAGGAAAGGACGTGGGCGCCTAAATGTCTGCGTACACAAACAGACTAGTGCAAATATTTGTCAGCTACGATTCGTGAGGGGGAAATGGTGTGCGTAGTGTGAACATACATAGCTAAGTAGATGATAAACGGGTTGTGTGGTTATGTATTATCGAGGAACCTTGCCCTTGGAATATGTATGATAAAGTAAGTTAATCACGCTTCGTCAGTAATACAACAAAAACAGGTTTAAATGCTCTCCGCACCACCTGGATCAAAGGAACTCATCACACTAGCAGCATTACCACGATGAATGGCTAGAGAAATCCTTTGGACCAGATAAGAACCCGAGCGGGGATCGTTCCCGCTCTCAAAAAGCCTCCTGCCCAGCTCTCGTACAAAAGTCTTGGCCTCACAACCCCAAACACTGCTAATCCACTGCTAATACTAATGGTACAAAGATAAGGTAAGTTAATCTATATCTATTTAATACATTATAGAAAATTGAAAACTTGGCGTGTACATAAAGATATTTCAGGGGTGGAAACTGATTCCATGGCCAAAAACACTGATTTTACTGACTAAAACTCTCTAAAATACTGACCAAATCTCTAGAATACTGACCCTTGGTCTGTCAACATGACATCGAAATGAGAATCTTAGTTGCTGTTAGTTAAGTTGTTGTTAATAATATATGGTGCTTGTGAATAAGTAAGAAAAAATCATCACTGGGGAACGAGGCCCACATGCTTGTTCTAAAGTGATAGTTATTGTACGAGTATATAAAAAAAGGATTAAGAGAACAAAATTTTAATTAAACGTAAGTTTAGGGAGCTACCGAAAAGAAAAAGATAATTATGTTATGGGACTCCCACTTCAAAACCGTTTTTTTTTTCACCTCAATCTACTGACCCAGACCACTTTTGTGGGAACGTAGCCACTGATCCTCAAAATACTGGTACCATTTTTCGAAAAAACTGACTCTAACTGACCATTTTCCACCCCTGATATTTGCAAAAATATTAATTGGAGGTGTTTAGAATACGTAATGGAATGCATGCAGGTCAGAGTGTTACATATAAACGAGGATGGCTGCGTGAAGAGAGGAAGACCAAAGAAAACATGGATGGGCTGGGTGAAAGATTTCATGTGTAGAAAAAGACCGCTGAAATGACGGCCAAAAGAAGATGAATGGTGGAAGACATATTGCTACGACCCCAAGTAATGGAATAAGGTCAGGAAGATGATCATTAAATTAAACCGTTCTATTTCTTTTACCCAGGGGTTATTACCCCATGGGGGAAATGGTAATGGTATGCAAGGGCTTTCCGCTGGATGGAGTAAAATGTAATGTGATAAGCAGGATAGATTTAAGATCTATTCGTTACTCTAGTCTTACCCTTATCACAGAATAGGTAATAGTATAGTTCTACATACAGAACGGCCACTCCCCGCCCCCTCTGACTTCAGATCCCCCACCTCACCTCGCACTTTCTGGGAAACTTGAGGGAAGCCGAGCAAGGGAATGCAGTCAGGCGCGCGCACCCGTAGTATTTGACTACATAAAATGGAGTCTTTTCAGTGCATAAAAACGTTGAAAATTAAAACAATAAAAAGTAACGAAATGTAGATGATGTTCATACGATGCGTGGTAAGTCATGCACCAAGTGCGCATGTGCGAACGCCATCATGTCAAATCCAAAACGCTTTGAATGGACAACCCCAATTTTTCCCGTGGGTGTCGTATGTAGCGACTAAGGTGTTTTCATTTTCATAAATAAATTTACAACATGTTAATGAATTAACGCAAAACAGTTAATTTATTACAAAATAATAAAGAATTATTTGGAAACTTTAAAATTTACTGAACTTGATCTCAACCCACCGCTCAGGCACTCTCACCCTACTTACTACCAAAACAAGATTATTGAAATGTATCCATAAGCACGTTAGCGCTTTCATTCATTGCTGAAATGATAGCAAATCATTTTTGCCTCAAAACTTAAAATGCGAATAACTTTAATAGTTAACTATAAAAATAATGAAATTATTGTTTCAATCTAATTATTTTATTTTAAATCGGTTGGGGTGTATGAGGTTTTGCGCTTATTCATTAACACGTTGTATATATTTTGAATCCGTTCAACTTCCTTTTAAGAAAATCGTTCCTATCATTTCATTCGGAACCCTTTGAATTATTCTTACTTAATTAAATTGCGAAAGCAACCCATTTTCAGAAAGGAAATTCGTGACAACGTTTATTCAAAGGAAATAACTTCGAATTAATCCAAAACGCTGACACGAACGTGACTTCACAGAAACGTTTTGACGATGGAAACGGAATACTAACCCGCAAGTTTTGAAAAAAGCCTTTGTTTACTTTTGATTTTATAAAGGCCCCGGTATCCTTAAAATCTATGTTCTTGCAGAATTATCAGAAAAGAAAGATTGTTTTTCAGTTATTCAAACAACAATAAATGAAATACATTTTAGTATTTTAAAATGGAGTTACAAACGAAAAAATTTTTACTACAATCATCTACATACCGAAATCTATAAGATAAAAATATAAAAAAAATCAATTTCCAATGTCGGGTTCCAAGTTCAAAAAAAATTTTTTTTTTCAAAGTGCTCTAATTTTTTTTTTAGAGCTACTACAAACGAAAAAATGTGTACTACAATCAACTACATACAAATATCTATCAGAAAAAAATATAAAAAAAAATTTTCCCAATGTCGGGTGCCAAGTTCACAAAGCTAGATTTTATAATTAAGTTAATGTTCAAATTGTGTTTTAGTTCGTTAATTTTACAAAGTGAGGCAGGCAAGGACACATCTTGCCTGCCTCACTTTGTAAACTTTCTCTGTTCATGGGTCTGCTGGAAGAAATCTCTTCAGAGATAAGCTCGCCTTTTGTACTTGTCTATTATGTTGTATGCATTTGTATTTCCGTGTGTGCAATAAAGTGTTAAAATAAAGAAATATATCACATTTTTTTTTAATATTTTTAACTTAACTGCAGTGTCTCCTCTAGTAGGTACTTAGTACATGATATCTCAATGTATTTAATACAGGGTGTAAGAAAAAGTATCATTAACCGTTAAACCACATACTCTACTCATCAAACTGAACAACTTTTACTATGGGAGCAAACCAAAGGTTTAAAGGTAATTGATATTTTACCTTACACCCTGAATAGTAAAGTTATAGGAATACTACATTCGTCAATACTGTCCAATCTATTAAATTAATTGATTTATCAGTCGAGTGACGTCATCAGCTAAGCGATATTATCGTGTTTACTTCGTTTCGTTGAATTAGGAAATTAAAATAGTAATGTCACTTTGAATTTGCAGTAAACAAAGTTAATTGGCAAATGATTATGTGATATCAATTATTATTAAAGTAAGTAAGGGTTATCTCAGTATCTAGTCTTTTTATCATTTGTGCTGTACACATTATGTCTGCCTCACACTTTGGAACTGTCTCTGTTGCGGGTTTGCTGAAACAAATCTCTTTAGAGATAAGCTCGCCCATTGTACATGTCTACTTTAATTGTATTTTCTGTAATGTTTTGTGTACAATAAAGTGTTAAATAAAAAAAATAAATTATTGTAAGGTTAGCAGAAAAACAGGGTCCTTCTTAATATACAGACGGTTTTCTAAAGGGATGATCAGACCTTCACCATAAAACTGAAAAAATTTCTCTATGGGACCAACATCGAAAACGCGATAAAAATCAGCTGTTCCAGACTAAACAGAAAATATACCCAAATTAAATGTAACAGTGGATTTTTTTTCCCTGATTTTGTGGTTGGTCCCATAGACAAAGCTGTTCAGTTCGATGGTCTGATCATCGTCTTAAAAAACTGTCAGCATGTTAGGAAGGACCCTGTATTTCATGGTCTTACAAATGCTACAAACAAGGTCTGATAGTTTTAAAAGGAAAAACCAATAAACTTTAATAAGCAATAGTTAGGGTTGCCAGACGTAAGAGGTTAATCGTAAAAATACGAGATTTGGGGTCTTTCGTACGAGGTACGTGGATACTGTCAGCCTCGTACAAATTTGTACGATTTTTAGGGAATTTATGGAATGATTTTCCAATGCAGACGTCGTTTTGTAGAATAAATGAACATTTCAACTATCAAAGATTATTAGATGTTTATGGTAAGATTGTAGTTTTCCGGGAAATTCTCAAGAAACCGATCACCGCTTAAATTTTTTCCTTGTATTAGCTACTACTATATTTTTTTTGTTTAAACAACATTTTTTTTACACAATTAATGTTGTTGCCCTATGAAACGTCTAAAATTAACCTGTGTTATATGCCTAATTCTTAGTTTTTTACGCATTTAAGACTAATGTACAAGGTTTAATAGGCAAAGTACGAGAATTTTTCTTGCTTTTGTACGAGCAAAAATGTTCTACATCTGGCAACCCTAATAGTTACGTAACATCGTTATAACTTGTGAATTATGATAGATGACTTCAACTTCAAGCAACACTTATAATACTGATTGACCTTTACACTTGAGTCGAGATGGTTTTTGACACATTTATTTTGTACTTAACTGTCGTGATTATGTAACTTTTAACTTTTAAGAGGTAACCCTGTCCGAACGACCTTGATTGACCCTTTCAGAGCTGCCTCACCTCTACTAAACTACATCATTTTAGTAGGTATACCTATTTTTGACTGGTTTGTCCTTCATTATGTCAATGTTGTGCCTTCTAATCCAAGGAAATCAAATTCGAAAATCATAAGAATTCGCACCAATTTTTACAATTATCTAATTAACTCATTAAATATAGGATTTTAAAAATTTACCTCATATCATTTTTAGAACTCAATATTGTCTACACAATGGTGTGTCGCAATTTTTTTTGCGAATTTCCTATAGGTTTCTTAGGGAAAATGTTCAGGATAATAGGGCAATATTACCCCTTAAAGTAATGCAACTGTTTACCCTAACACCCTGTAGATAGATAGGCAAGGATAAGTCTGTTGTGCGTTGTCTGTCAGTCATTCATGCAACAGTTTTATATGTAAGTAAGTATAAAAGAATATTATATATTATCAATACTGCTTGCTTAGTGTTTGGCCTTTTAGCTATTTCAGATTCCATTACATTATCAAGGACATTAATAAAATCTGAGAGGGATGAAGGAATTACTCTAATAATCTTACCATTATGAAGAAAAAATCCTTAGAGAGCCGCCTCTCAGCTCGCCCTGGAAACGACAAAGGTATTTTAGTAACATTTTACTAAAATATGGAATCTCTTTGTGTAGGAGTGTTGGGAATACCAGAAGGGTTGAGGAATGACGTCGTGATCCTACCCTAATATTATTAAATGTGAAAGAGATTTTATTTTGCACTTTCATGTCTAAACCCCCTTTTAAATCTCGGTTTTTAGCATAGGGTGATTTTAAATTTTAATGTTATTTCGTAATTTTAAATGTAACTTGAAAACTGCTGAACCGATTTTTATGAAACAAAGCTAAGAACACTATCGCTAAAATTTGCTTTCTATAAAAAAAAACGCATCGAATTCGGTCCACTCGTTTCGAAGCTACGATACCACAGACAGACAGACAGAAACATAGACCCCGCCCGAACGACCCTCAAAATAGGACAAATCCGGGGAAACCCGGACGGATGGCAGCCCTACTTTTACAGCATAAGCTAACAACATAGGCAGTATGTTAGATAAAACGCTTGCAAATGTGACGTAACAGGAATACCAGAGTTAAGTAATGGCCTGCGACGCAAAACGGCACTCAGAATTCATTTCCAGCAATACGTAAATGTCGCTTCAACTTCAAACCCATTAACCCTAATTCAAAATCTCATTATATGGTAATCCTGACTGCCAGGCATATTCGGCTACGAGTGAAATATGGGTTAGAGCTTTAAGAGTATTAAAATCCTTCTGGGGGTTAAATGGGCGATGAATAATAATTCGAACATACTGTATGTCAGAATTTGACTATTAATGGCCTGATGTTATTGGAGTTGGAAGTAGTCGACGGTTTTGTGGTTCGCAGGTAAGTTTCAATAAATTTCGCACATAGCAGAAAATGATGTATTCAGCTCAGTGTTCCGGATCAAAGTGAAAAATAACAATTTATGAGTGTTGCCAACGTTAAGTTCCTGAATGAATGAAAGATAAAGCTACATATCGACTGATCATAACAAATCAACTAAATTAAAAAATGATTACTATTAATTATAATCTACGTTGGTATTATTAATGTGTCGCATTGGAGTCCAGGTGGGTAGAACTGTTACACTATAGCAAGGCTGCTCAACCATTTTTGTAGGTGGGTCACAATTTCGAACCAATTTTGGAGGAGGACCACCTGTACTTGCCTCCATCATTTAATCAAAACCAAAAAGTCAAAAACGTCAGTGAGCTGCTGTTGGTTGGCAAATTGTGTTGGCGGGCCATATTGTGGCCCGCGAGCCTGGGGTTGAGCAGCCTTGGTCTATAGTATGTAATTGTTACTATATAAAATAGCGAGCGACCGACTCTGGCTTCACACAAAGCACTAAGTTAAACGTAATATTCCTCATAAGAGCGCAAATATCTAGAGATAGGAGTAATAAAACGACTCTATGGGTGTTTTGTTGCGTTTTACAAGAGCTACCCAACGACTCAGTCCTCACTTGATTTAGCAGAAATAACAAATTTTTGTCAATCCCTCTTCAATAATATCCTATACATTGAAGATGTTAATAGTAAAAGTAAAGGAGGGGTGCAGACAAAGATAACTGAAATAAATAAATGAATACCTAGATATTAATGCGTAACTTAGAACTATTCAGTCAAGAAAGTATCGGGAATGGATGATTAACTGTTTGACTATCGCCGTATCGCGGTGTTGTGCACTCGGAATTCTTACCGGAAGGTCAAACGGTAATTAGAGAATATTATATTTGAACGTTATGCGGCGTTGAAGAGAGGCCAGATTTGTGAAAAGAAAATTCTTGGACTTTCCATAATTGTGAACGAATTTTTGACCAAAAACTCAACAAATACCATCGAGCAACCACCTTATTCACCAATACGGCTCCAGTCGACTTCTTTCTTTTTCCTAAACTCAAATTACCACTTCGTGGCACCCGTTTTCATTCGGTAGAAGACATAAAGAAGAATTCGCGGCGAGAACTAAACTTAATTTCGGAAAAAACGTTTAAAATGTTTTGATGATTGGATTATTCGTTGGTGTATCGTGTCTGAAGGTGTATATAGGTACTTTGAAGGTGATAAAAATAAATTTGAATGGATAACTAATATTTTGTGTATTATTGATCTGTTCCCGGTACTCTCTTGACAGAGTAGTACAATCAATTTAATTTCACTCTTGTCTCAACCTACCAGTTAAAATACTTTCAAACTGATCGGGCCAGATCTCATAAAAATAAATCTGTTACACCAAATCCATTACTATGCATTAAGATTTACTGCCTGCCGATGACCGATACGATGTTATATATAACTTTATTTAACCTACTATTAGATAGTTCAGTGACTCGATAGATGGGAAAATATTTACCCGCTTTTACCCGCGACTTCGACAGCATAAATTATATTTTAGATTTTAAGTCAAATTATAAGCTTTCAAACAAAAAAGTTTCATCCAAATCAGTTTATAAGTTTTTGCGTGATGCTCGAACAAACAAACAGACAAAAATAAATTTTAAAATGTTTTTTTTAGTGTCAGGGACACCTAAAAACCATAGTCGTATTCTTTTTCTTGTAAATATCTTCAATACTTATATACTTCGGTTACAATTTTATAATAGTTCAGATACAAACTCACGACTATAACCTCTTTAGGTGCAGTCAGGAAATTTCCTACAACTGCCATCTTTTTATAAATGTGCACGTTCGTTAATACTTTTATTTGCTATCACAGTGAGAGTCATAAATTCATACTAATACCACAGATCATTAAATAGTTAGTAACGTAAATAATACCTTCTTTTTTTGATTATTTTTTCAACTTTGACTAATTATTATAAGGACTAGCCTTGCGGTAGCATTTCCCCTCTGCCACGGTATAAGCACAATTGATCTTGTGCATTTACATTCAATTTTACACCTTATCACTAAACGAGACAGCCTATAATTGCGAAATAATAACATCGAACTTAGAACGTTTGGGGTTCACACGAGACTACTTTTCATGATTTTTAACATTCAAAATTAAAATCTAAAGTTATGGGGAATAAAATCCAAAGTTGCGGATTTCATGTTACCTCGCCCCCCGCAAAAAGTGGCAGAAATGTTTGTTAGTAGAATTACACGCGTAACCAGTCCACATATAAATAGTCAAAGATTTTCAAATAAGTACAGACTGGTTCATGGTTCACAAAAATATTTAAAGTTATTAAACTTTAATGTATTAGCTAGCTTTGTTTGTTTTTGTATATTTGCTAATTATAGGCATTCGGTATAATGAAACAGCTTCTGGACCACTATTATTGTATAGTTAAACCTACTTGTAATCTTTAGTATCCAACTTCCTTGTTAATTATTTAAGTATAACGTAAAATAATTACGTTTAAATACGTAGAAACACGTTTTTTTAGCTTAACACAGTACCTAATTATTGCCCGTGTACATACAGGGTGTAACAAAACACCCTAATAATACTCAAGGGGGTGATTCGGACCATCAAACTGAAGAACTTTCGGAGACCACATCGAAATCGCGAAAAAAAAATCAGCTGTCCCATACATTCGAGTCGAATCGGTAACTACTGCAGTTTTGTATGAAACATGTGATTTTTTTTCGCTATTTCAATGTTGTCTCCATAATTATTTTCTTCAGTTTTATGGTCCGAATCACCACCTTGTATTACTACGGTGTTTTACACCCTGTATAGAAATCAAGTAAGTTAAAAAAAAGAGCTATGCCATTACTTATGACGCGACATCATAAACGCTGCTATATAAAACAGTCCCGTGACTGACAGACTGACAAACAACGTACAGCCTAAGCCACTGAAGATAGAAACACGTAAATGGGAACCTAATGATAAATAACACAATATGGAAAACATCGTGAGGAAACCTGCATGCTTCAATCTCGAGGTATGTATGTACCCACTATCCATTATATGTGGCGACAGGCACACCCCCCGTCACACTGGACAGAGTTTCGGTACTACTGGTGAAACGTGGATGTTCTGAGGATTCAGAATATCTCTGACAACCCCCTCGGGGGATATAGTCGTGAGCATATGCTTATGCTTATGATAAATAACTTGCCAGGAAGAGAGCCACAATAATACATTATGCTGATTATCACCATAGAATTGTCGTAACATAAAAACGAATTAAATAAGGTACTTTTAAAAATAACAAAAAAATTCAAATACTTTCGTAGCTAAGATTTCTTTTAATTAAATCGCCCACCTCGTTCATTACACCCAACATTGACCAATCAGACTGTTCACCATTAAGAAATAAAAACCGGTTAAGTGCGAGTCGGGTTACTCGCGCACCGAGGGTTCCGTCACCACCACACAACAATATGAACTTCCAAAAGTTTGATTTTCTACGTGACTTTTAGCGCGAGACCGACTCACTCTTGGCCGGTTTTTATAATATGTTGTTATACTGTAGAGTTTGCTCTATATTCACACCAAGTTTGAAGCATTACTGTTTTTATGTTAGCGCGAGAATAAAAACGTTGATAATATCTTTCTTGTGTGGACCCTAATTTTTAACTTTT
Organism: Agonopterix alstromeriana; assembly: GCA_963924505.1. Classification (NCBI taxonomy): domain Eukaryota; kingdom Metazoa; phylum Arthropoda; class Insecta; order Lepidoptera; family Depressariidae; genus Agonopterix; species Agonopterix alstromeriana. The sequence continues at coordinate 14,044,361 of OZ004673.1, forward strand.
TGACAATTTCATTATTTGTTAGCAAATCCGCTATAATAACGCACATTCTGCTTGAAAATGTCAGCTATCTATACTTAATTCCAAATAAGAACGATGAGATTTTCCGATTCCTATTCAGCTTTCTGGCCAATTCTGATTACCAAATGTAATTAATTTATTGGATACATATACTATCCCACATAACTTGGACGTTACTAAAGCTGTTCTAAGAATAAGTGAGAGGAAGTGTTTCAAATGTCTGTTTCTATACTGCAAAATAGCCTTAAAATTTGGTTGCTATTTTGAATGGAGTATAGTAACGCCGGTACAAAAGTTACAGCCCAAAATAGGTAGGACAGACAGACGGACGGACAACGTAGGCTTATTTAATAAGGTGCCGTTTTCACACTATGGGTACGGAACCCTAAAAGTAACAAAACAAAGTTATGAAATGAGCTACCTATAGTAAACTGCAGAGACGGTGCGCACGCGCAGCCCGGCGAAAGTAGCGGCGCGACCGCGGCCGGTTCGATAGTGAAAGTGTTCCGGTAACTTTTACACTGAGAGGTATAAAGCTGATATCCTGTTTTGTGTGACAAGCAGGAGACAGGCAAACGTTGCGTAAAGTTGCTTAGATCTTAGGCAGAGATTCAGAGACATAAAAACGTATATAGGGTCCTTCTTAATATGCTGACACTATATTAAGGGGACGATCAGACCGTCAAACTGAACAACTTTCTCTATGATACCAACATTGAAATCTATTAAAAGCTATTCCCAACAAACCTGCAAACCTACGTGAGCCAAAAGTATGGTTACGCCCTATTTTTGAATTTGAGCGCAGATATCTCGAGACAGAAGCATTACATCAATTTACTTTCTATGGGGGTCCCATTGGACAAGACCTATCCAACGACACCTCACTCGATCTATTAAAAAAAAATGACACAGTAGTGTCAGAATTTGCCTATTTATTTATAACACACCGTAGCATTACTGAAGGAGGTGCTACAGTGGGAGATGAGGAAATGAGGGCAGATGACTTTAATACGTAAACTATTTGAATATTGTAAAATTATAAATGTATTTCATAAAAATAAAATCAAACAGGAAATTATCTGTAAAAACTATTCTAAAATAAACACGCTTGCAAACAGAACCCGGCCAGGGAATGTTAGCTCAAAATCTAATCTAATCTCCCTACACACAATCTATTGTGATGCAACAATACGTATGGAATCCGAAAATGGCAATATTTCCCGAGAGAGTCAAGTGATCTTTGTCAAATAAAACATAAAAAAATTAAGTCAATAGTTAAAAAATACTAACAAATATGTCAATGTATCGAGTTAAAGTGAGCTCGCCACACTTCATATAAAACCATACATGGTTTTCGTGGGATGGCTTCGTATGATAAAATGTATTCGTATTTTTTTTGTTTAAGTTAAATACATTTAAAAATATAGATGCTCTTACCACCTAAAATAATTTAGGTACAATCAAATTATAAAATGTAACAGAACAAAATTAACTGCCTCTGTGGTCCAATGGTAATATGTCACTTTGTGCGTTTTTCCCCAGATGGTTAGGACATTGCAGGCCGAATCACCTGATTGTCTGAAAAGAAAGATGATTCCGTACTTCGGATGGCATGTCAAGCAGTTGGTCACGGCTACTATCTCGTGGTAGTAGTTGTTACATAAAAACCTCATCAGAGGCCGTAAGGCGGTCTGAAAAAACTGTGACACCAGGGCTTGCTGCCCACATAATAAGAAGAAGACAAAACAAAGTACAGGGTAACTAAGGTTCACGGCATTCCTAAGCACAGCTGAGTATCAACCTTTTGTCTCACATAGGTTCTCCTACTTTATTATTAGATTGTAAGAAAAATTTATTGCTAATTGAATTAATTATTGCAATTAAGGATTTTAAAACTAAATTTAGTTATTTGTAATTTACATTTGAGCGAGTTAAGAGTTTCTACTCATAAATAGAATCAGATAAAATGTAATACCTAATAAGGTTGAATAATGATACTTAAAATATAACATTACAAACCTTCCTAATCATTAACAAGTTTTATTTCAACCACAAATAATAAAAAAAACATAATTATGCAGCCTCAAAAGCGAAAACGAACAGGAATTGGGAAATGTTATTTTTTATATTAAAACACATTCTTAGAGCCGAGAGATGACTTTTCAAAGGTTTCGAATCTGCACGGACTACATGCCACATAGCAATGAATATATACATAACACAGACTGCTCTCAAACAGTGAAGGAAAACAAGTAAGTTAACCTGCATACACTGAAGAAGAAATTCTGATTCATAAATTGTGAATTCTACCAATACGCATTGGACATGCATTGCGGACTAATCTCCTTACACCCCTTGAGGGTAGGCCTGTGTCCAGCACATATACAGGATGAAATTAATATCATCAGCATCCTTTTAAACAAACAGTCTACGCATTAAACTGAACGTCTTTTACTATGGGAGCTAACCATACGGAGCAAAAAAAAAATCTGCTGTTGCATACATTTGATTCGAGTAGGCATTGCAGTTTAGTATGTAACAGCTGATATTTTTGCTTCGATGGGTTTGCTCCCATAGTAAAAGTTGAACAGTTTGATGGGTAGACTCTTAGTTTAAAAGGATGCTTATGATATCAATTTCACCCCGTATAGGCTGATGATGGTATAAAATATAGGTAATTCATTATATGATGACCACGGAGAAAGTAAAAATAGATCCTAAACTTGGAAAAAATTACTATTTAATGGCTAAAAAAGAGTGGCCAGAGATTGATAGATAGATGAATAGTGAGATAGTAAACAGTGGAAGATGTTAGAGGCCTTTGCCACGAGGTATCCTAAACTGAAAGACATTCTTTAGTTGAAGGCCGGAGGCTATCACTTAAAGGAGATCGTATTCAAAATCTAGTAGGAATAATTTTACTGATCTATTTATGATGAATTTTCTTTAATTACAGGGTGTAAGGAAAAGTATCATTAACCTTTAAACCACATAAAACCCATCAAACTGAACAACTTTTACTATGGGAGCAAACCTGTCAGAGCAAAAAAATTATCAGCTGACTCATACATTTTGGTCAAGTAGGTATTGCACTTTAGTATGGAACAGCTGATTTTTTTTTGCTCTGACTGGTTTGCTCCCATAGTTAAAGTGGTTCAGTTTGATGGGTAGAGTATGTGGTTAAAAGGCTAATGACAGTTTCACTTACACCCTGTATAAAACGATTTACTTACAGCAAAATGAAACTGTGTCATTATTTACCTCTACAAAAAATAGGTAGGACATTATAATGTAGGTTAAGTACAGTCACCATCAGATATATCGTAGCATACAAGGTGTTCAAATATTTCGGAGCAGTGCTAATTTTCAATAAATTATTTACAGTAAATGTTACCAATTATATCTAAACGTGTATTGTGTCATAAATATCTAAACAGCAAATTTTCTATAATTTCTTAACAATGTTATTTAAAATTGAAATGTAATATCAACGGAGTAAGGTCTTTTTTACTAAACAGCTCAGATGCTTATGATCACCCTGACTGCGTAGATAAATTTGATGTTCTAGGCGTTCAGATATTTTTTGTGTAAAGAAATTATTGAAAATAAGAACGGCTTAGAAATATTTGACCACCTTGTTTGCTATGATATATCTGATGGCGACTGTACCTACATTATAATGTACCTATTTTTTCTAGTTCAGCGAAAAAGAGAACTTTTAAAAAATATACTGCATGCAATTACTTTTACAACACTTTTTTAAATATAGGAAAAGCAGAGGAAAAGAAATCCATAATCATAGGAATTCTGGGACCATTCAACGAAAGCACGTTTAATTCTAGATAGTACATTTATCAGGCTACAAATCATTTTTATAGTAAAAGAAACAATCTTGTATCCATTTCAAGAAAACAAACGAAAAATTATACATTCTAATCAACTGGTCAAGCCTGTTTGGACGACTTTTCTGCGAGCAAGCAAGGTGATTACTAAATTAGATACTGGCCGCGATAAAAAAAAACCAACTACAGGCAAATGAGCAATACTGCTACATAACTGTAAGTTATCGAGATATTCTATCGTACCTGCTGAGTACCAGCGTCACAGCTACACAATCGACGAGCCAGCATGGCTCTCACGGCACAGGAAACGCAAACAAACATCCAATACCTCACAAATTTACACTAACTATGCAAACAATATTATCGTTTCCACTAAGAGCACATCACTCACTTTTGATTACACTATTGTAACAGAATTTATAGCCCTTGGCCAAGCACAAATAACACTAAACACGTATGTAACACCAAGAAAATAATCCTCACGGATATTTTCCACACGACGTACACAAATAAAACACCTCAGTGGAAACTACTTGCGAAACGATATGTCAATCTACGTCAAATAATCTCAAATGTGAGCACGGGAAAACGTAACTTCTGCGTAAGATAACGGGTAAGAATTATATCCTAATGACAGAAACCGCTTTAATTTAATGTAAATAATTATTTATCATCTATTTCGTTAAGTCTAGAAATTTGAGCGATACTCGGCAGACATTCAACCACCACACGAATTTATCGTAAACTGAAAAAAATTGCCAGCAGCGAAAATTCCATCTGTCAAAGTCTAAAAACCTTCAAAATTGACAGATCGTGTGATGTCACATTAAAATTATGAAATCGTGCTAATCTTTTATTTATCACTAAATTCACTAATAGACAACCTTTCTTCAGTCTGCCTTACCACACACACCACACAATTCTTCTTCTTCTTCCGAATTATTCCCGGCACGCCGCTTTCCCCTTACGGCGCTTCTCTTTCCTAGTTTATACAATCGTGCTAGTCATTTGTTTGACGAAATGTTCGACGCAATTTACACTTTCGCAGTATCGGTCTCAAATCACTCTTTCTCTCAAATCTTCTAACACTAAGTTTATAATGTAGGTACATAGTGGCAGCTGGCTAGCCTTGAATTTGTATACGTGGAATATTTGTGCCTATAAATCTTTAGAATGCAAGGAAGCTATCTTCCTGAACAGACATGTTTTATGTATTTAAGATAAGATAGGATAAATATTCTTTATTTGCACATCAACATAAAATAAACAACAAGTGTTACGAACAAGAAGGTACAAAAAGCACCGTTATCACGTTATCACTAAGTGATTTATTTCAAAAAACCAGTAGTATTTCTACCTTAGAATGTATGTTTCGGATTATGACCATCGGGGAAAATAGTCGTGAACATATTATACACCGTGTTAATGAATTAACGCAAAACTAGAAAGTAGTTTGTTTAGAATCGAGAGCAGAATCGAATTATCAAGGTTTCAACATAGGTAACATTTTTCAAAATATTAAATAATTTGTTTGTGATTTTTAAAATTTTCTGTACTCGATGTCAATCCACCGCACAGGCACACTCAGCCTATTCACTAGCAAAACAAGATTCTTAAAATGAATCCATAAGCTCGATAGCGCTTTCATTCATTACTGAAATGATAACAAATCATTTTTGCCTCAAAACTTAAAATGCGAATAACTTTAAATTTTACTTATCCAATAAATGAAATTATTGCTACAATTTAATTATTTTGTTATAAATCAGTTGGGGTGTATGAGGTTTTGCGCTTATTCATTAACACGTTGTATATATTATCATCATCATGTTATCGTCGGTCCACCTCGTGGTGGCATATCCACGCTGCGCTTTCCGATACCTAAGCGGTCGCCACTCGAAAACTCTACGGCCCCTTGGGCTATCGGTACTGCGAGCAATTTGCTCTTGTGTGGCCAATGCTACTTTAGTTTAGCAATTTTTTAGGCTGTGCTTCTCTGGTTCTTCAACGAATCTTTCTTAATTCTGATTCGGTCTCGTAGGAAAACACCGAGCATAGCCCTCTCCATTCCGCTTTGGGTGACATTGTTTTTATGAGGCCTTGTATGAGCGACCACGTCTCGGAAAGGAGAAGTTCCGTATCTACATTATAATTATGTATATATTTCCAAACATTAAAATATTTCTGTCTGTGTCACCGAGCAAGTACCAAATATTTTAGACAAAAAGTAATTTTTCTCTCTTCACTGGCAACATAATTGCGTCACTTTTTTTTCGTCTATGGTCTGCAGTGGTACTTTGAAAACTCACTTTTTCCTCGATGCAATTTTGCTCATAAAATTGTTTATGGTTCAAAGGGAGCAGAGTTTTGTAATGAGTGCCAATAGATGGCGCGTATTTGAAATAAAAGAATCTACTAGTTTTTTTATCAATATTAAAATAAAGAATTTGTATTTTTCATTACTTCATGTCTGTTTTTTTTGCTTTTGATATCTTATAATTTTTTGAATAAATTAATAACTCCGTTGAAAAACTTTAGTTCTTAGGTTTCAAAATAAATCCTTATGATGAAGTGGAGGCAAAAACTCCTCAACGTTAATGGTGAAAACAATTAAAGACAATTTGACAGATTAAAGAATTATAATCACAGTTCCAGAATCTAGGTCCAGACGAACAGTAGCTATCCAATAATCATGTTGTAGTTAACATAAATCGTCAGTTGTAAAACCAAATGTTAAGTTATTCTACTGTGTACAATATAACCTACTTACAGAACAATTTGTAATAGTTTAGTACCTATTTAATTAAACTATGCGTATTTTGCAACTACCTACATTTTACTACTTATCAAAAATGTTTAACTTTATCCTTTCCTTGAAATATACAGCTATGGATACGACTGCCACTTCTCACAATAAGTATACAATTTTACAGATATTTAAATGTTGACGAAAATACAAATTCGTTAATTATGTGCTTATTATGGGTAGTGAGAATTGGCAAGACTTTCTCAATTACAAAACGTACAATATTCACAAATCAAAGTCCTGCCAGTACAAACAACGTCCTAACTTAAATAAACCTTACTCTGAAATAATAATAATGTATGAAATTCTGCACTGTACAAAAGTTAAATAATTTAAAACACTTATTAATAAATTCAGAGATCCACTCACTGCTACAATGTACCTATGACATCGTTAGCACGCGTTACCTACAGTAATGTTCAGTCTTACATTTTATTTAGGAGGAGTATGCTTCCAGGCAAACTGAAAGGTCCTAGCCGCGATCTGATGTCCACAGCTCTTACGGCAAAGAAATATTTATAGCCAGCCATGAACTGCGTCAGAGTACACGCCATTGGTAAGGGTAACGCTTTGACATCACCAATTTTCTTCCATAGTGATGTATTTGGCGGCGAAGAAGTCTCCTGGTAGGCGTAGAGTTGATAACTCGCGATTTCTTCGTAGCTGTCTTCCTGATAGCCGTCTATCTTCCATGAGATGACTATTCCATTTTCTACTTTGGAAAGTTTTAGGTCAGGTGCTGGTGGTAAGGCTTTCCAATTGGGCGGTTGGTATTGCTTCATTGCATCAGGCAACGGCGCTGGATGTCTGTTATTCTGTACTCTCTGCATTCGAACTGAATTTTGGGGCATTCTAACCATTGGAGCTGGACCTCTTTGTCTGGGACCTGCAAGACAAAATCAATAAATATTTCTCCATTAAACAAAGGCGTTAAGTAAAGTTATGTTTAATAAACTTACCAGGACTTGGGACACTTTTCAGCATGATCGTCTGGCCTGGCCTGACCTGGGCTTGAGGACCACTTATAGGTATGTACACTTTTCTTGGGCTATTAAAAGAACCAGATTGTGGGAACTGCTGTCTTGTGGCAAGAAGGTTTTGAGGTGACACCAGTCTTACAGGTGGCGTAGAGTTTCGTGATGTCATTTTCGCCGGAGGTTCGTCATCAGTCAGATCCACAGTATCGGATTGAATTCGATTGTGTGGTCTCTTTTCGGCAGCTTTCGGGGGTGGTGTAGAATTTTTAATACCATTTGGTAGAGGGCTAGTGACCTTCCCAATGTTTGGAGCACTTGGCGGCAAGTTAGCTTTGCTCACAGCGATGTTGTTAGCTGGCACTAGTCTTGGAACGGGTATTTGTTGGTTATTGACTGTTTTCTGAGGCCGTGGGATCGTGTTCGTGTTAGGAGGTTTCGTCCTGCTGTTTCTTACATTGATAGTGTTTACGGTAGGTATAACTTTCCGTTTGGTATTCTTTTCTGTCATATACACTTGCATGCCAACGGATCGGGTTATTTTCAACGGAGTTATTTGCGTATCAGACACTTTTTTCTGCTCTTCCTGTACAGATTTTAGTACGACTTGGAGATCTCGGTTTTGTTTTGTCAGCATCAACGCTTTCTTTTTATATTCGTCAATGCTTTGTGCCATGGTTTTTAGTTTAGACCTGATTTCGTTTAAGCTGCTCCTGTCAATGATACTTTCTACTATTTTTAGAATGCAAAATTCTTCTAAGTCATCTCTTGTCATGTCGGCGAGATCTTTCCTGTAGGACTTGAAGAAATCCTCAGGTACAAGCGGTTTTGGCTTCTCATTTTTTTCTGGTGGTTCTTCTTGCGCTTTGACATTGATCTCAGGTTTTACAGGTTCAACTGCATCAGTTTCTAATTCTGAAAACGAGAATAGTCAACGTTAATATTTGAAAAAGTAAAAAAACATTTATATACATAAAACCCGTCTAGAATTAAAACTTCAATTTACCTGTTTTAGGAATGGTAACAGATTCCTCGATACTTTTATTTTCTTTAAGATCATTAATATTGATGGTATTCTGCTCAGTTTTCAGTTCGATTTCTTCAGTAACTTCTGGGACTACGTCAGTTATTTCTTTGTCGTCTTTACTATTCGTGTCATCAACGTCATCTATCAACATGATGTCATCATCATCCTCTATATTTATACATTTATCGTCATCAGGTTTAGGTGTCTCTAAAGCTTTAGGTGGTTCATCTTCATCATCAGACAAAATATCCAAAGTGTTTGATAACTTTATAGTTGGAGTAGATGGGGCTGGTTTTGTCTCGGGTTCTTTTTGAACAGCCTCCTGGTTTTTAACAACTGAATCAAGTTTCACTGGCTCCTCTTTTTTATCTTCCGTAGTTTCTTTTATTTCGTCCACATCTAAGATTTCTGCTTTACTTTCAGACGACGTTGTAAAAATGCCATTATTCTTTTCCGGTTCAGGTACTCCAATAATATCATTGCATTTCATAGAGATTGATTCTTCGTCCTTTTTATCACAAATTGGTTCTATTAGGTCGGTTATTTCACAGTCCCCTGTTGTTTTTGTCTCAACTTCATTTTCCAACTTAACCGAATCTGTTTGTTTTTCACTCACATTCCCAATTTTACAAGTATCGACAGCATCACCATCGTTGGCATTTATGCTAGCATCAACGTTTGCACTTGTTGATACCTCACTTATTTGCTCACATTCCATCGGTTCTTCATCATTCTTACTTTCATTTATAGAAGTTTCAGCACCATTTGTGACTATTTCGGAAGTCTTATCAGAACTATCTGCAGTTTGTGCTACTTCTTCAGTTTTATCAGCAGGTTTTTCATCACAGTCCATAGTGTTTTGTGCTTCATTTTTACTTACAACAGTAGAGACGATCTCTGATGAATTTTCTTCATTACTCGATGTTTCTGATAGTTGACTGGTTTCCATTGGCTCTATCTTTTCTACTTCATCTATTTTAGAATTACCGTTTTCCAAACTTATTTCTTCTGTTTTGGAATCTTTTTTTTCCAAAATCTGTTGTACTGATTTATCACTCTCTTTTTCCGAATTATTCACCGACGTATCTACTGTTAGATTAATGTCCTGTAATAAAACGTTTTCAGTCTCTTCTTCTTCGTCTTTTTCTAAATGTTGGTCTGTTGCTGTATTATCTTCTGTTTCATCAGCAATAACGTTTTCCACTTTGTCTTCAATAACAGTATCTACTGATTTATCAATATCAACATTATCAATCTCCGCATTTTCTACCACCAAGTTTGCGTCATTTTCTTGCTCTTCTGTGACAAATATTTTTTCGTTTTTATCAATTCCTGTTTCTTCAGTCAATGTAAATTTATCTTCTATTTGATCTTCATTGTCAGGAACTTTTTCTTTTTTCTTGTTTAACTCTTTTTTTCCATCAGCTTTATTGCAATCAGTCTCTCTAGGATCATCTATACAGATGGTTTGATCAGTGACATCTTCTAAAGCAGAGCAAATATCGTTGACAGATTTTTCCTCCTTCTCAGTCTCTTTTGCTGTTTCCCCGCTGGTGTTTTCTTTATCGTCAAAACTATCCATTTCTGCAACGATGTCCTCGATCGATTTTTCTTCCATGTTAGCATCTCCTTTATGTGGCACTTGCTCATCCGATCCCTTGTTCTCTGTTTTATCTTCATCACCGCTATCTTCAGTAACAGATGAAGAAATAACGGCTTCATCCACTAATTTAATTTCATTATCTAAACTAACATTGTCTATGATGTTATTTTTAGTTTCAATGTTCTCTTTATTTCCATTAGGGACATCGCTTTCCGGATCTTGAACTCCATTTAGTACTGGCTTATCGCTTAGAGATTCTTGATCCAGTGTTGACATCTTTTCTCTTATATCTATACTAGTATTTTCAGCATCCATAATTAATTGCATTGTCGATCATTTCCTGTCTCTTAAACGATACGGCGTAACCTGAAATGTAATCAAAATAAAAGTTTAGGAAAGAATTGTTAAAATATGTATTTATAAATATCGATAACATTAAATACAATTATGATACAATTGCCATGTTTATTAAATGGGATCCCATTTAAGAAACATAACAATTGTAGGTTACAATGACAATTCAAGGTACATGGCTTGGTTACTAAAGACGCTAAACCTGTAAGTCAAAATAATATTATTATATTTTTTTCCAAATTTTTTACGCATTAAGGCAAGGTGAAAGAAATTGAGTGCAATGTTCATTTACAACTTGTTGAAAATAAAATCTTTCCGGCCATCCCTAATCATAAGTAACTTCGCCTTAATGTGCACTTTTTCAGAAAGACCTTGTGACAAAAGATTGGTAATTAAGAGTACTTTTATCGTTCAGTGGCGCCCTCATCACAATTTTAAAGATATCTCAATAATGGAAACCCAAATTGAAAAAGTGCTTCCTACTCCAACTTGATAAAAAGCCCTAAAGCTATTTTTAAATAATACTTTTATAGGTTCCAAACATTCCACTTTTAAGAATTTCGAAATAAATACAGAAGTGGCCGTTTTTTTCTTCTTTTTTATAGGTATGTTTAAAACTAAGTACCTACCTATTAGGTATTGTATAAAATAGCTTTAAATTTAAAGCTTTTGTAGTAATAGTAAGGTTAGAGTAGCACTTTTTTAATGTAGGTTTTCTTGATTGAGAAATCTTTAATATTGTGATGAGAACGCCACTGAACGGTAAAAGGACTCTTAAATGTTTTTTTTAAATATTTTACGGAAAATAAGTGACGCATAAATGACACAAGCGAGTAAGTAGGTACAAAAGAAGAATGGCGGACACGCCTATTTTTCTGGTCTATCTTAAGAGGGAGAGTACATAAATAAAGCCTAACATGACGTGTAGAGTGCAATAAAACAAACAAAAGTGTTGGTTGTAACCCGTAGAAGTTGGAGGAAACGTGTTTCTTGTTATGATACCTTTTGAATCAAATGTGTGTACCTCATAATCTTTCTCATTAGATACAGTCCACTCAATTTTCTACACATTCATGGTTTCTATTTCAACGATTATTCACGATAACCGTATAAAGGTATTATGATAATTGCAAGAAACGAAATGAGTGACACTATCAGTTTAATCAAACCAAAGACGTTCCTTAACGACCAAAAAAGCGAGGTATCATAATCGATGGAAATAGCTGTCACAGTTGCGTTTTGCTACTGCTTTTTGGTTGACTGGTCCGATTTCCTAATTATTATAACTTTTGAATCCACACTTTTAGATACGTAGATTTTTTCCAAATAAATCTTTTTTTTTCTGTTTAAAATAATTATGACCGCCGACCAATATGACTGTTAGTTTTTGTAAAAATTACTTTTTTGTTTTTTTTAAATGACTAATACAGCGTTGCTCAGGGAGCTGTTAGTGCTTTTTGCTGCGGACTATTGGAGTAGTAGTTGGGTAGCTGGGATCGGCGAGAGTTAAATTGCTTGGTCCAAATTTGCCACTGTTCTTTTATTAGAAATGCGTCACTTTTCAAGGTTCCGACTTATATTCTAGTTCGTATATGTAGATATAACGACGTAAGCTATCGATTTCTGTAAGAATTGTGCGGGGGCGCCAATTCGTATACTGATTCTTAATTCAGCAGTAATATCGTATGCTTTTACACAACCTTCAATCATTGACGCCATCTACCAAGATGTTAAGAACTGCTTCTTTAATTCGCTGTCAGAAAATACACAAGTCAACGCCATCTATCGAGTCTTGGTGTTGAACTAGGTACGTTTTTTACTTTTGGAACCAGGGCCCCTAGACAAAGTACTTTCGACAAAGAGAATATAATAATATGTACTTTATAATATCTTATATGTACTTTGCTTTCGATTAGCGTTAACGACAGTAGAAAGTTTAAAAAATGTATGGACGTGACGTATGGTGACGAAAACAAACGTCAAAATGTTTCGATCGCCAATGTCAAATCCATACATTTTGTCCGTCTCTACTAGAGTCGACGCCAATAGAATGTCACTTTGTCTAGATATTGTTGATCGAAGTTGTCTAGGGGGGCAGCTCTCGAGGAGACACGTTGCAGTCTGTTAGTGGCCGGTCGTGAGCGTCCCGTAACGGGTACTTTCCGGCTCGCCACGAGGTTTCACCTTTTTGTAGTAGCTCGAAATGTGTTTTCGTACATTAATAAATCCTTGGTATTACGATAACAAGCAAAAAAACTACTTGACGTTGGCAGAATTGCAGTGCAAAGCATAAGCAACCGGCCATATTTTTTTAAAAGAAGAAAAAACCAACTATCAGAATATCCGTAATTTATGAACGTTTATTTTGTACTTTCAAGTTAAAACTAAAAAAAAAAAATTGTGACATTGCCAGATAAATTTTACACACAAAAAATAGTGCCTTTGGACCAAGGACACTATTTATTGTGTGTAAAATAAAATTTACCAAAGGCTTTGGTCATCAAAAATCTCATATTTGTAGTCTTTAAGAAATGGAGATTTATCGCGTAGGTATGATAAACAACATTTTAACCACCTGTTGTATTGAAGAAAAAAAATGTATGGCAAAAAATAAGACAAATACGTATTCTTCCGATTTAATAGGATATTATTGCTATTTATAAATTGAATAAAACTTTCTGATAAAGATATGATTAAGGCAAATCCCCCACTGAACGACCTTGTCTATTTCAGCCCCGTTTCACCTCTACTAAACTACGTAATTTTGGTAGGTATACCTATTTTTGACTGGCATGTACTTCATGTCACTGTGATACCACCGAGCAACTAATTATGTAGGACAATTAAAAACTAAAAGCATAAGAGTTCGCAGCAAATTTTTTCCTTATTAATTCATAAAATGTTCTTTTAATAAAATTCGCAATTATATTTTTAGATCATAATTATACTGTCCACACAATGATGTGTGTCGCAAGTAAAAGTGACTTCAACTTATAATGTAGATGTACGTAATACAGTATTAGTTTAAATATTTAGGCTTTCCTTTGGACATATGCAGAGTGTTACCTTGCATAGTTGCCATACCTTGAGGGCTGATTGTACCCATGATTCCCTAAGAAACCTATAGGAAATTCGCACTCTCCATACTAAATGCAATCAACTAATCGAACGTATGTATGAAAAGTCGACAAAAAAATTTGCGAATTCCCTATAGGTTTCTTTGGGAATGTTGTTCAGTATCATGGGTACAATCAGCTCTCTAGGTATGGCAACTATGCAACACCCTGTATATTTTATAAAAAAATATGAAATGTGATAAATGAGAAATAAAGCCGAGATGTTAAAGATCATTGCTATAATTTGCATTATTTTTTATGTCTATCAAATAATGAGAAGATGCTTCAAATAAAAGTTAACAAAATATGGCCCGGGCGTTTACCTAGTGGGAGCATCTTAATGTAATGATACAAGAAAATTAAATACCTATTGTAAAAAACTGTCAAAGGCAATAAAAAGGAAAGGCAGGCAGGGTAGTATAGTAGGGTTGGAAATTTTATTAATCCTATATTCGCATTTTTCAGTTTTTTCAAACAACAACAAAAGAAATGTAATAATGGATAGAAGAATCGGATTTTGTTTTGTATCTCATACATTATTCATAATCTTAACGTGTCTTTCATAGAAATTCCGTTCACTTGTAGGGGTGTTCCATTCATAACCTCTGCTTTTTTAAGTCGGTAAAGAAAAGAGTTTGCCGATGACGTTTTTTCATACTTAAACATAACGTGAAAACAATTTTGACAACACGAATTATTACCTACTCTTTTAAATTGTTAAACGATAGGTGATAGGTACAGTCGCACAGAATCTATCATTGTAAACATGGACGTTAAACTGCCAAAACTAATGATTTTGTCATTTTTCCAGTTACGCGGGTTTGCGCGGGTTTTGTTTTGTGTTTATACGGGCGATCCGTATCTCTTCATACTTGCTTCTCCTGTCACACGCACGCGGAGCAAAACGACAGAATGCGGACCAGACACGGGCGCAAACCCGCCTGACTGGAAAAAGGTCCTAAATCTAAAAATACATAATATGACTGCTCAAACGTCAAAATGTACTCTTTAGAAAACAGATATTACGTAATCCGCCCTCATACATGCGATACTCTATGAAAGTGACTCACGCCAAAAGACATCTAATTGCTTTATACACAGAGCTCAAATTTCAATTTGATAATTTGAGGAACATCTTATGCTGAAGACGAGCGTAGTACAAACAAATGGCCTGGGAAAGAAAAGAAGAGGCCAATTCGCAGCAGTATGATAAAGAGGATGGTTTTATGGATGATGATTACGATTTCTTCTAATTTTGAAGGTTATGAGTGGAGACCATGCTCCAACCGTCATTTTACTTCATTAATCAGGTCACGTCGCCCACGGAACACAAGGTTTGGAACTTAGAACGGTGTCCGGAAAATCACGAAACTTACAAGATGGCGGAAATACGAACTGTGCCACTTTTATCCTATGGTCTTTTACCGCCTTTGGGGGCGTCCATTAATTACGTGAGGTGTTTAAGGGTGGAGGGGGTTGAGCCGAATCTCACCCAATCTCACGTGGGTGAGAGGGGGCAAATATCACGTAATTTTTTAAGCAATATGCAGTGTAAAATTGCGGGAAACGTGGGTTAATTGAGTTAAACATATTTCTCTACTGAAATATGTCAACATTTTAAATAAATCCAACGCAATGGATTATGTTCCCACATTTTGATTTTCAGCTCACCGTACGTAATGATATTAAAAATTAAATATATCAGTGTACACACGGCGACAGATCAACCTACCCATAGTTGAACTCTATGTTCATGGACATAAGGTCCAACTATGGGTAGATTGATCTGTCGCCGTCTTTGACTATTTATATGTCTGGTTACGCGTGTAATTCTACTAACAAACATTTCTGCCACTTTTTGCAGGGGGCGAGGTAACATGAAATCCGCAACTTTGGATTTTATTCCCCATCACTTTAGATTTTAATTTTGAATGTTAAAAATCATGAAAAGTAGTCTCGTGTGAACCCCAGACCTTCTAAGTTCGAAGTTATTATTTCGCAATTATAGGCTGTCTCGTTTAGTGATAAGGTGTAAAATTGAATGTAAATGCACAAGATCAATTGTGCTTATACCGTGGCAGAGGGGAAATGCTACCGCAAGGCTAGTCCTTATAATTATTAGTCAAAGGTCGCGGTGTATACAAATTTTGGTATTAAAAAAAAAAAAACTGGCGTAATCTTCGAGCGACCTACACGGAACCGCGCGACCAAGTAAATGTTAGAACGTGACGTCACACCGCCCGGCCCGCGCGGAGTGCTCAATATTTATTGGATTTAAAAACGGTTAAGGTTTACGGTTCAAATGTGTGTAGAATCAAAACTATGTGGTCTATTTGAATGAAACAAAAACTGGTGTTCTTGTATCCACATAAGCTATACTGAGACAAAGTTTCAAGCGATTTTGCAGACCAATGAACATTATCCATTGTTTTTCCTTGTTTGTGGTGTTTAGAACCCTAGTGTCTTATATTGAAGGCACATAAAGAAGACCATACGATAGACCCCAGTGCTCAGAATAACCTGCCGGGTTAGCCAAATTAGTCATTTCGGTAAAGTTTCGGTAGCAAAACCTACAACGAAGATATAAAAATTATAAAATCGTATCCGATTCATAACTTCGAAGAAAGAAGTTCAAAACAAAAAAAAAACATTGTACTGTTCTTGATAAAAGAAGTCGACTTTCAGATTGTAAGACATTTTGACTCGATAAATGGTACAAAATTATTGTTGATGCAAGAAACACTACTTATGTTTTTGACTGAGAAAATAATTATAGTGTCGGATGGATGGATCTATTTTGTTTACGAACAATAATTTGATGTCAAATATTGGGCGGGATATACGGGAACTAAAATCATCATGACCGGGGCAAGAATGTTTTTAAAATTTTGCTGGTCAATTAGAGGAAAATATCTCATTAGAGCCAGTCAAGCTATATCCTGACATTCTTTGTTATTTTCTTTCTAACCAAAATACCTATGGAAACTTCTGACGAAACAGGTAAATGACCTTGACAGTTACTTGTAGACGAAACAGTACAGAGTCCAAAAAATTTACGATAAAAATGTATCGTATAGCTGAAATAAGATAGAAGATTATACAAATAACGAAAAAACATTCGCTCGAAGCTTGATCATCAACGAAAAACGTTAATAAAAGCGACAAAATTTAATAAAACACCCAGCGCTATTTCAAAATGGCGGACGCACGGTCTGTTTTGCGCGGAATACCGGAATAAATTCCCCACTGGTTTAGAGCTGCACGCTGATCGCCAAGTGACTCGACGGCTGATTTTAAGCTAGCTATCGCGCGAGTTGGAAGCTGTACAGCGTGAGCGCGAGAGAGACAGAAAGAGATTGTGCGGTCGTAAACAAAACGACCGAGGTGAAGGTGGAAGTGGAACTGACAAGGGGCTATCGAACGCAAGGAAACCAACCCAGCCGTATAGAATAGAAACTGAGCGGACATTTTGACAGATGGAATGTAGGGTTAGCTAAAAATTTTAAGCAGTTTTTAGGTATTTTCTTAGTCTATGTTTGTACAGTCAGTTCTGTCAGTTTTTTGTTTTTATCGTCGCCGACATAACTGTTTGTATGTATGTATGTAACAATGGTAATTAAAGCTTAGGGGGAAAACAAAAAGATATCGGGTCGGAACTAGTTTTAGCCCCATAGCCCCATGGGGATAATTTCATGACGAAAATTACTTCTAAAAAAAAAAGTAAATTTTACGCCAATAAGTAAGCGATTTAAATAAAGAAAAGAGAGACTCGATTGAGGCAAAAATTAATGAAAGGATAAACGACGATAAGATATTTATAATTTTAATGACAGAAAAATAAAAAAGTAAAAATTTGTCTCGTACGGGCAAAAATTCTAAAGTTTTTTTTCGAGCTAAATTTTCCGCTAGAAATGTCTAAAAATAAAAAGAGTAACGAATAGCTTTGCAGTACACCATGAAGGCAAAAATATGCTAAAAACAGAAAATACACAAAACGTAAAAGCATTAAATAATAAAATACAATGTGTAATAATAATAAAGAAGTAACACTTTTCCATTCAACATTACAACTAATTAATCAAAACAAACTTTAAGTACATAACAAGTAGGTACCTACCTACGATGACGTCAGACAAGAGAACACAGAAGAAGAGTGATTAAGAAGAATAAATGCCACACGATACGGGCGTTCACTAGCGCGGTTGCATTGGCACTGACGATAAGCAGAAAGAGAGAGAAGAAAATGGCCGCCGCTAATATGGCGACAGAGCTATGGTGGGCAGAAACACGAACTAATTCAACAGAGTAAGCGAAATTTGAGAGAACGCTGCGGTCGGTCATTTAAATACGGCATGCGCTCAGAGAGGAGGATGGGCATACCGCGAGCCACGTGCAAGAAAGAGCGCACGAATTGTAGATAGCGGACCGGTTGGCTATAGTCTCCGTATCGCACGTTACTCTGTGTGAATTAGTACTCGTATTCATGTACCAAAGCGGGGTCATTTAGTTACGTAGCAGAGTGTCGTTCTTCTGCGCTCTACTTCTTTACACTTCGTTCTTGGTTCATTTGTCAAATAGTATTCCAAAATTTAATGTAGCAGTAAATTATACGATTTTGATTCTTTTATTTTATTGCATTTAATTCATGACCTAGGTTATTTTTGTAACTATTTATAGGAAGTACACGACATTACTATAATAATTAGAGAGGCGACAGAAATAGGTCACTCCATATACTTACTCTTCAAATAAAGTGGCTTGGTTCGCAATGCCATGTTGCGTTTCATCATTAATTATTCCGGCAAACGATCATTTTAATCGATAAAAACAGTAAAGATTAGGATGAAATGGGCCAAAGAAGAAGAATTTCATGCAACAATACAGATATTGTATCCAGAAAAACTGTAAAAGCGTAAAAAAACCCTTGAATTATAGAAAATGTTGAAAAGCGACGTTGCCGTTCTGCTAAATCCACCCGTCCTACGATAGCTTCGAAGCAGCCGGGTCGTTTGACTCGTTGCCGAGAATGCCCGAGCTCTGACGAACATGCACGATTTGCTGTACGTCATTGCAAAAATAGAAACTTAAAATGTTTTTGAATGGATTTTTCTCTAACATTTAGATGTTTTTTTTTTAGCCCTGAAACGAAATGCTAAATAAATAAAACATTTAAAAATGGTATTCAATAGGTAACGGGCATTTTGATGAATCGAAAGAATTTGTTTTTAAATGATTCGACCGTCAACTGCATACTTATTTTATTAGGTAAGTATATTATCACCTGTAGGTGAGTAGTGGAAAAACTAAATAGTATAGACTTACTTAGTTGACATTGTCGACGATTAACAAACAACACAATTTTTTTGGTATTCAGACTTGGGTGACCTAGAATCCTAGTTGTTGGCATAGCCATACCTACTATAATAGAACTTAATCAAAACACTGTCATTCCCTAAATAAGTAGTTTACTCTGTAATCCATTGATAGACGTTAGATGGATCGACTATGGACCGGACTAAATTGAAATCCGTTTTAGAACTAAGCGGTAAGAAAATAATAATTATTAAACAACAAAAAATGGCGCTTTAAGAGAAGTCAGGGGCAAAAGGACTTGGATATTATTACTTAGCTAAGAGTGTCGCGGAAAGAGAAGAGTAGTAAAACGTAAACAAAGATAAAATAATATTAAAGATTAACGTTCTGAATAAATTATCGATGTATTCGTGCAACCCTATTATAGTACACACCAATAGTACAATTATAATAAACATAACTATGAATAAGTAACATCAAAAATAAGCTACAAATAACCCATGCCTACCAAACTCATAAAGAATTTTTGTTTTTGAAAAATTGCTTTGAGCTCCACTGACTGTCAATGTTCACTGTTCGGAACGGAACGAAAGCAATATTTTAACTGAGTATGACGTACATTGCTCTTCTGACAGGATGTAAGGCGTACATTAAAAACAGGATCTAAGCATGAGCGCGCATTGTAAGTCAAAATTGAAGTGAGCATTATTTTACGGTAAAGAGATGGGATTAACTCCCGATCTTGAACATTTGTTATGCGATACTGAACTAGAAATTTAATTTGTGAAGAAGCTAGACATTTTGAGAGACCTTAGCTTGTTATTTTTTCGGGTGCGTTTTGGAAAAAATGTTGCCATGGCCAAGAAAATATTTAAATACAAAAAAAATATATGTACTTATTCACTAGATAATTATTTCAGTAGTAAAATCGGAAGAAGGAAGTAAACATGAAGGAAGAGTGAGCTATAAGCCTAAAATATTACACGATACGAATACGATATCTCAAGAGAAAATGTGAGACCTGCAGTTGCTGCAAAACCGAGATAAAGCGATAAGAAATACAATATAACCACCTTAAGAGCGAGGGAGACCACAATATTCTCGTGTCAGGCAAACCGTCAAGAGATCAAGACCAATGTTATTATTATTATACAGAAGGTCAAATAAATGCGATGTGGCTTACACAGAAACAGAAATCATAAGCTGCAATCGGTAATAATTTTATGACCAACATGCAATGAGTGTCAATTGATTTCTAACGTCTTTATTTGGAAGATAATGCGACACACATAGAACCAAAGTCAAAACATGAATCATTGAGTCATTATTATTGACTCATTAAGTAGTTAAGTACGAGGCAGGTACTAAAATGTTGATCATAAATAAAAGAGAAGAGTACGGAACAGAAACGGAAGAGCTAAAATATTGTAGCTAGCTTAGGTAGGTATCAAGCGAATTACGTAGGTACCTACGCAATGCAAGGGAGAAGTATGGCAACGTAGCGAGCGAACACGATTCTTCGATAACCAGCCAGACATCGCCCCATTTGAAAGGTTGAAACTCTTGAAACCCACTTATTGACAGTCTTATTTTAATACAGTCAGATAAGTATGCCAAAAAATATTATGTGTGTTGTTGTGTGTGTCAGGTTGATCAACCACTTTTATGATCACAGCTTGAACACAGATTACACAGACGATCAATAGCTTTATGTTAGTCGACGGCAGAATTTTTGCCTCGCTGCCAGTCGAGGCAAAGTGCGACGTTGCCACGTCGTTGTATAGGTATGTTAGTGTACAATAAATGCAAGTAGGTTGCGATAGCAGGCAGAATATGTCAGCATTTTATGACATTTAAAACAATGACAGAGCATAAAATGATAACAAGTCATATAACCCGTAAACAATGTGTGTGTGAGCTGATTGATTTGCGATTATGGAAACAGTTCTGATGTTAATTTTTCTTTTCGTAGGGGCTATTTTAGCGTGTTGAATTTTGACAGATATGCGGATTTACATCGGATGACGTCATTATGACGGATGCGTGGGGTATTTTGGTCTGTGCACCGTAAATGTGCTAGTGCTCGCCTCAGCAGACGTAGACGGTTAAAAAATTAGGTCACCTTAATTCCGGATATTCGACGGATTTTTTCCGGAACATTTCTATGTTGAATTAATATAAATGTTCGTTATTTCTAGATAGCATAAAGACCAGATTTCCGGTAATCCGGATTTGTCCGGAAATCCGGATTTGTCAAGAAAACCGGATATTTACTAAAATCTCTCGAAATACCTTTAATGACTTTTTTTTTTAAATTTGTTGACTGTCGTAACGAATTAAAATTTTAAAGACAAGTTCGAGACATGACGTCAATAATAACAGTAAAAAAAAGAATGAACTATTTCGGTCATGATGTTCAGTGTGTCATCATAATCATGGTAAATTATACCTAACCTTTGATTGCCGAATGCAAGTACCTAGCCACCAGAAAATATTATGAATTGAATGTCAACCACCTTAACCTTGAACAAATTAAACGGAATCATCTCTTTAAAAAGAAACAGAATCATCTGAGCGTCATCAGTACATGGAACATCTGAAAGTGTGGGTAGGCAGGTTTATGTTGATGAAAAAACCTGGATCAAATTAGTAAAACGACCCTGAAAATATGAATAAAACAACGAATTAGTAGGCAACTCACCGATTCCTAGAAATTCCCCGTGGAATTATCTCGATGCGCAACTACAAGGTATCCAGGTCCAGCAGAAGCAGGAATTTAGCAGAATGATGACCGCAATCGAACTTTCTCGTTGGAGCGAGGGCGATTGAATGCGCGCTTCGCTCGCACTCGCAGCTGCGGCCGGCAATGAGCGACAACGGCCGCCATTTTGTCGAACTTGCTGTTCGCGAGTCAAAGCGAGATGTTGATATCGTGTTGTCTTTTTTTTGCTCGAGGAAAATATTTTATCATTACCTGCTTCAATTGGTTATCCTTCTCTTCTGTTTTCCTTCCTTCTGCATTTAATTTTCTTTCTTATGAATGGCTTACCGAAGGCAATTGGAAGCAAACTTGTCATGGACACTATTTTTGATGTGCAGCATTTTTAGGAATACACTCTGAAGGGCTTCTTTTGGCGTTTAAATTATTTGACAGATAATGACACGTATTTTGTCGTTTGTTTCACTTTATATGACACGACAATATCAATGACATGACATAATCTAGGTACATGTACCTGCCAGTATTATTTTATGTCATTATCATATACATACTTATCTATGTCAGCTTCATGGTCATTTTCAAAGGATACAAACTGACATTTTCATGAAAATCTCGTAGCTACAGCGGCCTCCAGCAAATGCAGAGCAATAGCCTGACAATAACACGATCATCAACAAAATGGTAAGTACCTACCTACTTAGACTTAATACCTAGCTAGGTACTTAGCCTACGCTTAGGTGCCTTGTCTAACAGACATTACTGTTACAATCCGATCGAACCGATTCGTTCTTAAAAATCGGGTTCGGTTTGCAAACCATTGCTCCGGCAATACGCGTTGTTTCACTGAAGAGGTCAACGTAGGAAAGCAATGTATGCCGAACTTTTTATAATATTTATATAGCTTTAGTTTCGAAATTATACCATGGAACTGCTAAATGGAACTACTGGATCTGGGACTATTATCGTGGAAAAAAGAGTCGTACGCTTGTTTTCAAAAAAGATTAGAAACCGATTGAGAACCGATGTCTTGTTCTAAGTAGGTGGACTTTCGAGTTTAACAAAGGTACCTACCTACCAATACCTACTACATTAGTAATTGTTAATTAGGTACCAACCTCGGTACCTGGGTACTCTATTAGGGGAAGTGATAATTTAGGTACCTATCTACCTAATTCCTGTTAAATAATCCCACATTAGTTAATGTGATTAGTTGATTAGGTACTTAAAGAGTTGTCTAGGCTCTTTGCACCAGAATGTAGATAAATCAAAATTGGCTAGCTAAATCTTGAACTATTGCGATGAATTAGGTCGTCCTTATCTATAATATTATCTAATTCGATATTTTCTGTCATTTATCACAAGTTTTATCGGTAAAAGACATTATTTAAAGACGTATCGTGTTAATTCTATCGACTGTTTCACTGCTCAAAGCCTAAGCAACTGGTGTTTTTATAATGATGGAGTAAACAGAGATGACTAACGACATCTAGTCCATTCTTTGAATGTTTGATGAAACTAAATAAAAGTCATATCTGTAAAGCTACGTTAAAAAAATCATAGGGGACACCACTTTCTTGGGATTTCAAGTAAGAATATTGTCGGTAGTTGCTCAAAGTATCGCAGAGAGGGCGGTAAAGGCATGACATGAAAATACTTTGGTCGTGTGTAGTTAGTAGCCTAATTGATATTCTGACTTTTTTACAGTTGGTCCAGATGTTAAAGTTGGTCAGTTTGTTGGTCTGAAGCATCCCCTAAGTATAAACCCTGTACAACAGGTGTTTCATTAATTACATTTTATTTATTATATATAGCATATTGATTTTAGTACTTAACATTATTAGCCTCATGTTACCGATAGATGGAGCTACAATGTGAAGGCAATGAAGCGTTTTCTAAATGCAGTAAATAAGTAATTAGATGGTGTTTGTAAATTTGACGAAAAACCAGTCGATTTGACGGTCAAAAAGGTTGGTTGTCTATGAGTGGTTTTTTTACTCACAGATAATTTCTAGTAGTGCCAATAGATAAACTGCTTATTACCAATAAATACGAAATTACACCGAAAATGGTAGTCTGCTGAGCTGTAGCTACTTGAACGAACATCTACTGAATAAAAATGGATAAATAATATTATAAGCATCAGTACGTCTTTCATGTTGTAAGTAATCATTAAATGTATTATTAATGAATTTACAAATTTCTCGCTAAAATTAGGGAAGAGGGGAAAACCTTAAACACTTTAGATCTGGACGCTACATTTTTGAGATTATAACGCCAGTCAGCGCGACATTAAACTATTTTTTCTTTAAATGAAAATGCCTCATTGAAAAAGTTGATCAGTCGACAGGGATAGAACTGTGAACAACCTGAAGCCGTAGCATGTTACACGTGATACGGCTGTATCACGCCTTTTATCTCGTTCGTTCGCGTGAAAATAGAAAGAGAGCCAAGACGTGATAGCGCTATATCACGCTGCCATGCTACCCATGCTGATCGTCAGCCGGTTGTCTTGACCGCTCGGCCGATACCTAATACAAATAATCTTTATAATAATGAAAATGTTTGCATGTGATAGTAATGCAACTTACTGAGTGCTTAGAAATATCTTGGCTAGATGTCAGAAGCTGTCTATGGAAAATCAACGATCTACTTCGTTTGTACTAAGATAGCACAGCATGCCTACACCTGCACCTGCACCTAGGGTCCGTTTCATAACGTGAAAATTGACATTACTTTTTTTTACCACCTGTTTTTAATAAAAATATACAAAAAGGTTAAAAAAAGAGACACGTATTTTTTCGATTGTATTTTTGACCGATATTTCTATTTTTAATTTACTTTTGAATTTTCTGAAAAACGTAGGATTTATGGCTAAGATACCTTGGCCGCAATAACATTAAAAATAAAAACTGTCAAATACAATAGAAAAGCCAAGCAGGCAAAACTCAGAGGAAGGATCTCCATAGAGACCGCATAAATTAACGATTTTAGTTAGTCTCTTTTGTCTGATGACGTACCTTTAATAGTAGAAGGAGATGGAATTATAGATATTTGTTTATGTGGCTGTCCACTTTTTTTTGAGCTAGTGTGTGTGAAAAGTGACCGTAAACATAAGGCCATATGTCACTTGGTGCCTTTTGTCCATACTACTTGACACCACACACTCAAACCTAAACGTCAAAAAAAGTGGACACTACAATTGGTTTTTTTTTTTTTGGTTCAATTCAAGGCAAAGGGTTATTTTTCCCATACAGCCGATGTCTTTAATAAAATTCTCTTATTTATAGCAATTAAAACGTTGGTGTTTGACGTTTTGACGCTTTTTTGCAGTTTTTGGAGACAACCGAAAGACGAAGGAAACGCAGAGAAGTCCACAGGAAAGAGGTGAACCGACCGCTTTGCCGCGCTACAAATGACGGAACACTTTTCCTGTTTACGACCCATATACCATCATATTTCACAGAACTGTATATTGTTCACTTGCACGACACTTTGTTACGCAAAACAACACCAATTCTACGAACCAAAAGCCAGTATAAACAATAAAAATTCGAAGAAATATGAGGACTCCAAACGTAGCTGACAAATTCCCGCCAAAAACTCCCACTACAATTGGTATGGCTATTAGGTATAATCTCTTTGAGGCAAAGGAATAAAATCTCATTCAACCTCTATTATATTTTTAAGTATTTTTCAAATAACTCGAGAAATAATGGATAGAAGAATCTGATAATTTTGATATAAGCTTTGAATCACATAATCTCCAAATGGTTTTCTTATTGTGGTACCTTTCTTAAAATGAAATGTTGTCAATTCTATCGGGCAGTCTATCTCACTTCACCACTCACTCACGTACTTTCGCATACGTAACTTTGAATGCTTTTTTTTTCGCATTCGCACCCCTTGCGATTTTCACACGTTATGAAACGCACTCGTTACTGACATTGACGTTTGTTTGTTTACTTGTTGAAAAGTTGTGAATTTTTATTTCTATTTTGTGACAAAATATTAATTAAATTTCTTGAATAAACAGTAACTAACATGTGAATAAAAATGTTACTCAGAACTTTAGCAACTTTCAGGAAATCTAAGGTTAATAAGTACTGAGATATGATGTCATGACGAACCTACGCAAAATGTGCCCAAATATTGTTTTAAAACCAAACTTGTGATATTTACAGAGCTCCCTGTGTTTAAAATGTCGCGGAATTATCGCACAAACACGTCTCTTCAGTCAGGAATTGGAAAATAAATACACAGATGTGCAGAAAGACAAAATTTTGCAGGTTATGAATGAATCAGATGCTGATACTCTTTCTGGGTTTGTATGAGTTGAAATTGCTTTTTCTTGTGGTTGGTAGGTAGTCCACCAGTCAGATATTCATCATCATCAGCATCATCAGCCAAGCAGGTAGCATTTTTAGGGTTCCGTAGTCTGTCTGGCTGTCTGTATGCCCCGCCTCAATTTTGCACCTATTGCCTCGAAATTTGGTTTAAAGACAGATAACAGTAACCCAAAAACAGAAATGTAAAAAAAAAGTGTGGGGTGTCGTTGGATAGGTCTTGTCCAATGGAACAAAACTCCCATAGAAACTAAACAGTTATAATGCTACTGTCTCGAGATATCTGCACTCAAAGTTCTATCTCATCAGAAGATGTCTCACCACAATCCGAATAATTGTGCTAAAAAGATATTTTTTTCACCTTTATTGGTCCTTTATTTTTTCTGTAGTTCTTCTTATAAAGATAATGGGGGCAGTAAAATTTGTCAGTGCTGCAGGCAGCAGAAACCCATGCTGTGAATTTTTAGCTGTAGCTGTAATAAAGAGTAAATATGGAAATGAGAATAGCAGTAACAAGTCTAATACCGCGAATTGAAAAATGTGTGGAGAGCAGCAAGCTTACACATTGTATTGATTACGAGTAACTTGTCATTAAACTTTTTCACACATTTTAACAAGGGCCGTGAAAAAATACAATACCTATAAGTGCGCCGTGAACTGGAAAAGATTGAGAACCCCTGTATTTAAAAACAAAAAATAATTTGACATACCAAATTCTTTACAGCTATGATCTAACTAAAGGACGGTTAAAAAAGTTCTCTCAATGGAAAACCAGTAATGGTGAAATCAAGACAATATCGGACTTAGAAATGGTTGATGGTTTCTCTGAGAAAACAGCTGAGAAATTGTATGATAGTATTGTAGATGGACCTCCTAAGAAAACAGTGAAGGTGTCAAATAAAATAAAGGGACAGATTTTGCATCCTCACTTGAACGACACTGTTAGACAGGTATGACTTGTTTTTGGTCACTAGTTCTCGAACTAAATATTCCTCATATGAATTACACTTTCTCTATTCTGTGGCAATTATTACGTTTCAATTAAATCCATTATCCAAAAGACCTAGTCCTCAACGAAGTGCCTCATACATTATACACCACGGTTTCAAAAAAACTGTTACAGCATGTGGAGAATTAACAAACTAACAGAGAATTTGAAAGATTTGCTAGTTACTAGATTTAAGGCTCGAACAATTGTTGACATTTGGAAGATTGGACTGCGCAGTTTTTTAAGAGATAAATGTTTGTTCATGCCTGATCGGTCATAGTTCTATTTGCAGCCAACAGTTTATTTCAAAAATCTTAAAAGTTTAGCGGGTTTTTTTTATTGTGAGCTTACTGTTTTATGGGATTAAAGTAAATAAATGTCTATGGCATCTCTTGAATGTCGGTTTTTTTTTCAATTGGCAAGCAACAAAATTATTGTTGAACCAAAAATCTTATATACCCAAAATAATGAGTGAATGCCGTGTGGACGGCGTTCCATGTTCCGTCTTGCTTTCGAGTAAAACTGTGCGGTTTTAACTGCGCAGGCAAGAAGGTGTGTGTAACACTGTACCCTAATCAAGAGCAAATAAATATTACTGACTTACAATCTGTTTCAGAACTGTAAGACAGTAGTTTCTGTGCATATATCAGTAAACTCAGTATGCTGGATGCTGATTGACAGAAGTAACTATGAGGTGACAGACTGGACATACTACGGCATTGACTATCCTGAAGGAAAGAAGTTTCAAATTACGGATATTTTGGATATTGTAAGTAGTGTTAATTTCATTTTTTTTCAACAGAACAGATATGATTTCGACAACATTACATTTCTTGAACCTTTGTGTTACTGATTAAAAGACCTTTCACTGTTCAGTGGCCCTCTAAGATTTCTCAATCAAGAAAACCCTAAAATAAAAAGTGCAAACAAACACCACCTTCCTACAAAAGCCTTTAATCTATTTTTTATACAATACTTTGATATGTTTTTTACAGGTTTAGACATTTTCAGAAAATGTTACTATTTAACTATACTCCATTTCAAACATCAACGAAATTTTAAGGATAAGATAGATAAGATAATATAAATGTTTATTTAGGCTATAAGGCTATTTTGAATTACAGAAACAGAGATTTGAAACACTTCCACTCACTTCTTCTTAGAACAGCCTCAGTAACGTCCAAGATATGTCGGATAGTATATCTTTCTGATAAATAAATTATATTTGCAAATCAGACTTGGCCAGAGAGCTATACGTATATAGGATAGGAGAAAGCTATATGTATAGGAATCGGATAATCTTTTCGTCCTTATTTGGAATGAAGTATAGATTTAATCTTATCTTAAAACGGGAATGTTCCTTAACCCAACTAAAAATTATAATTGTAACACTTAAAAAGCTGGATCCTTCCACAACATTTCCAGGCATGGAACGTAACACAAAAACTGCCGACAGCGGACATTTACGTGATGAAAGCAGAAGCGACCACGCTCCGTGCGGCTGGCAGCGATCCAAACAATCCTAAAGTCATCGCTGTCAATCTACAGAAGGCTCAGATGGTTGCTATGATCGTAGCCCTTATTAATGCTAAGAGTTTTAATGAAAGGTTAGTTGATTAATAATAGTTGTAATCTGTGCTAAATTAATTTATTCTTGAAAATTTTTATAGATGACCATCAACTAAAAATTTATTGAATCAGACGTTACTTTGTGGAAATCGATGACTAACTGGTAGATGACACGGTTGTGTCGAGACCTCCGCTTCTAAATACCTAGTAGACAAAGTTGTATTACGTTATGCAATACAACCTGCCCACCAAGCCTGCCTGCCGCTTGCAGCCTGGCTCGGCGGAGTAACAACTCTGTTTCGAACGTTCGTCGGTCTAACTCCTGAGGATGGTCCTTGGTGGAGCGAAACACGTGTAGAGTAGAAATTATTTGGTGAGCAGGTTATATTGCATAACGTAATACAACTTTGTCTACTAGGTATTTAGAAGCGGAGGTCTCGACACAATCGTGTCATCTACTTGTTCATCAACTAAGAGCCAAGCAGAAGGGTGGTTTCTGACAGGTTAAATCCATATATTATAATTTTAAAATGGATGAATTGAAAGATGGAGTCCATCTCCATATTAGTGCTGATGATTTTGCCGTTGTCTAGTTTATATAGGGTCCAACTTAATATGCTTACAGTTTTTAAGAGGATGTTCAGACCATCAAACTGAACAACTTTCTTTATGGGACCAACATAGAAATCGCCAAAAATGTCTATGTTGATGCCATAGAGAAAGTTGTTCAGTTTGACTGTCTGAGCATCCCTTTAAAAAAGTGTCAGCATATTAAGAAGGACCCTGTATAGCAAAATTGCTTGACGTTGTTTGATTATAAGTAATTAGCAACTTAAAAGGTTGTTTTTCGAAGAAAAACATTGTCTTGAGCCACCATACAATTGGAGCTTCATTGTAGGCCAGGGAGCAGACAACCGGCACGCGACCAGCTAATAGCAGACCTACAACGCGACTCTTTCATAATAATTTTTAGGACCGGCTCTGTTTTTCTTTATAATTAAGTTATTTCATACTTTTTATTATTGGGTCAAAATCGTAGCATAAAAGTATTAAAATATATATATTTGGAATCTGTTATTCACTAGGTTTCATTTAATACCCATAGTGTATTTTTTTTTAATTGTTGATTCCCCTCTTTTTAAATTCGCCGAGACGCCATCTTGAAATAATATGACACTCTTACAATTTTTACAGATCTAAAGACACCTCATACGTTAAAATCCATCAAGCCGTTAAGGCTGTAGGGCGTGACAAAGAAATAGACCAACAAACATATATTATAGATACATACATACATACGCTCCAAAAATATAACCCTCCTGGCGCAGTCGGGTAATTAAGGCACTCTCTTGATCTCTTCTACCTGAGCTGTCACAGCTCTTATATGTTTGTGCCTAAGAGGAAGGATCTCTCTTTAAGACTAGAGTGAGCCGTACCAATTGTAAAGTGTCCACTTTTTTTGACGTTTAGGTTTGAGTGTGTGGTGTCAAGTAGTATGGACAAAAGGCACCCAGTGACATATGGCCTTATGTTTACGGTCACTTTTCACACACACTAGCTCAAAAAAAAGTGGACAGCCGCATAAACAAATATCTATAGTTCCATCTCCTTCTACTATTAAAGGTACGTCATAAGACAAAAGAGACCAACTACAATCGTAAATTTATGCGGACTCTATGGAGATTTGTGCTTATCTATTTTCATGATTATGTATTTGTTTTTTAATAGGTTACAACATCAATTTTGTAACCGATTTTTATTTTATTTTCAGTGTTTCAAACCAAGAAAAAGAAGACATGTTTACTCAAAAAGTTTACTTTTTGAGGCCCACGCTTCCATACAGGTAAATACAAGTTTTGTTGATAGTAGCGACATCTAATTTTTTATTTTCATAACAATATCATCTATTGGAATGTGGCGTTTCTTCAGTGAAAACTTTTCTTTAATCATCAATAGATGTCGCTCAGAATAAATAGAATCAAGTCCTAACCTTTAACAAAAATACTACTCTTAGCTTTAACCTACAGGAGCCCACTGCAGGGCAAATGCTTCTCAGTTCAAATGGAGTGGGTCATCATCCATTTCTCATTGAGGCGTGCTCAGTATGGTTTGGTTGAGGCATATTAGTGGTCTGAGTATTTTGGAACCAGGCCTCTGACTTGGCTTAGCGAATCACGCCATCTAGTAGTAAAGAAATTAAGCAGACCGTGACATCTAAATCAAGAAGGTCATCGACTTAAAAACCGCTATAGCAGTCACCCATCCAAAGGCGTACCTCAACCACAGAATAGATCCTAGTATTTAGTAGGTACTACATACAGAATGGCCACTCCCTGCCCCTTACTAACTTTAAATACATGTCACGATGTCAAATTGAAGTAATGTGTACTGGAATGACTATGTAACTTCTTTTTAACCCATGGCTGCAATAAATTATTATGATATCATCATCATCTCAGCTGATGGACGTCCACTGCTGGACATATGTCTCCCCCAAGGATCACCACAGATGATGATATTTGTTTGATAATAAGATAAGATATCTTGGACATTTGTCACACAAATTATCTAGTCACATTTAAAGTACCAGAATCTAGCCTGGACTTGTGTTATGATGACTAGACAATGATATAGAATACACATATAGATACAAACATCCATGTCTCGGGTACAAATATTCATATTCTTCATACAAATATTTGTCCCTTACGGGATTCGAACCCGCGACCCTCGGCACAGCAGTTAGGTTCACTACCGACTGAGCTACCGGGCTGTCAATGATGCTGTCAATGATGATTTCTTATTTGTATTTGATACCGCACCTCGCCCTGCACTTCGAGGGTAACTTTAGGGGAGCCGAGCAAGAGGTACATGCAGCTGCCGTACGTGTGCCGGCGCCATCTTGTTGATGTCGAAGTACAGTATAAACATCGTGAGTTCTTTGACTCGAAGTTTGAAGAGCTTGAACAGTGCCAGGGGTGTGTCCCAACGTTCATCGTAAAACTAAAATATACTTTTATTTTCAGATTGTACGGAACTTTAGTCGGCAACGAAAAGGTCTCAACTGATCAAACTGTCGAAATGTTACTACAAAATATCAAAGAGAGAACAACCAACAATTCTCATGTGTACATGTCAGACGAGCTCAAGAATATGTTTAGGTCACAAAAAGAGCTACAGAAGGACATGCTCGGCCACTGTTTGTTCCTAGGCCTCACTTTCATGGACTTGTGTATTTTTAAGAATCAAGATAGCATAAATAAATTGTTGAAAAGAGGAGAATAAGAAAGGTATGTATTAGTAGTTAGATAATTGGTTTGTTTACAAAATGCGTCATAATAAATATTTTTTCTAAAATTGAAGAGAATCTTAATTTTTTCCATGTCCAGTCCAAGTGTTTGCTATCAATTTAATCTTAGTCGTTCTAGTGCATGTATTAGGCTAGAAATTGACGGTCAGTTTTCAGAATTTAGACCTGTTTTCCTTTGTTTTGCTAGGTACTAAATTCTGCCTGAAATTTCGTATAATATGTATATACCGAATGAAGATTCTGAGAGTCAAACACAAAATTATTTAGGAATTGAATAAATAAAACTGCCTTGTATTGCTTCAGTTGGACTAAAAAGTGTTTATTTGATAAAATACAACGAGCTTACTTTTTACAACATTTTACTTCTATTAAATGACAAAAAAAAAACAAACAAAACCCTTAATACAATAATAATATACATAAATACGATGGTATCAACTTCAAACTCATCATACGTAACTAACATAAATGCAAATCTAGGCAAGATCATTACAATTCAATTAAAATATAATCTAAAAGAAAATAATAATAACTAAAGTTAACTATTTTTAAAAATTACACCAAGAAATCCTAATGCGAAAATTCCCTATAGATCACACATACACTTTTGACCTAACCAAAGTTGAATTTTGTATTTAATACTGATATATCATTTTGGAAGAACTAGAAAATATATTTACAATTCTTTTTAATTTTTTAAATGCCAACATTAATTTTTTCGCCTGGATATCTGTGACCATATCGCAACCAACTGTTTTTGGAAACATAAATCTATGGAAAATGAAAAATTAATTGTTTTCAGCTGTTGTGTGTAAAAAGTTAGATCTTGTATTCTGGGATTGTCTAAAATCAATTTCATATAGTCTATTTCGGTGTTTCAGTAGGTATTGTAAGAAAATATACTCTATTGTAACATTGCGGGCTGGAACGGTTGGGAATTAGCGATTCGTTTAGGCCTTTGCAAAACATGTATGTAAAAGGTATACTTGGGGCCCTAGTTCGTTACCCTAGGGTACACCTTTAATACAGGTGGTATTAGGATTGGCATAATCTGTTATGAATACACGATTATTAATGTAAAGATATATCATCTGATTATATCTCTAGCTCTGGTTATGTTGTGTATTAGGTACATCTTGGTAGAGTATTTATTAAATTGGATGTACTGTGTAGTCGAAAGCCTTTCTAAAAGCTTTATCTCTCTCTTCTCTGCATCGGCTTTTAGAAGCATTTATGATATGTAGGTCAGTTGCAAAACAACGATTCTAATAGGCCTAAAACGTTGTACTAGGTTTCCTAAACAAATAATTAAGTTATCTATTTCTGGAAGACAAAATAATCACAAACACTTATGCAAAATATGGCAACTTTTAAAAATGAAAAAGGTTGATTTAAATTCTCAACCGCTCCAGTTAATAACTCTGTAGAAACCTAACAACAGTGTAAATTACCAGTCTATTGTTTGTATATTACAATAAATATGTACAATTAATGATATAACAGCACCCATTTTACTGAAACCAAATATGCCTTTAGATACGCCGCCTATCACGCTTTCTATAAATGAAAACTGTATAATAATATCACCTTTATTTTATAATCTATTGTGTATATTGTAAAATCTGTATATCTATTGTACTATCCAGTATACTTAAACAGTTTATTGTATTGTTTTAAATAATATTTGTAGCAAAAATAAGCTAAATAGGCGTCGTATCTTTTACCATTGATTCAAAAACTTTGCGTTCAATAAAATCTGTAAAAAACTCAATCCAGACTACAAGATCATTATTCTAATATGTTCATCTTTTATAAAAAATTCAACAACACTTATTTTATTGTGGAACTGTTGTAACAAGTCTCTATTGTGAAAATTAATTATTTTAAAATATAACTGACAGCGGTCGGCGAGTGTGGCAGTGTTTACAATGTAGGTACGGTACTATTACTATCTGAAAATTATAATAGGCCAGTTGTGTTGGCTACCAATTATTTGTTGACTACACTAATAAGTATCATGAAGAAAACATATCTATTAAAATAAACTATACAATTTGCCAAACTTTCGAGTGTATTGCACGGAGACTGCACTAACTGCACGTAAACACTTTTGATTAATTTCTTTTTAAATTAAAACATACAAATAAAGACTAACATATCAACCATGATAGATAACTAAATATTGGTGATACAAATTATATAACGTCGTAATTGCGATTAAAATTCATAATATAGCTACGGCAAAAATGGAAGACGTATAAATAATTCGTAGCCAACGGTCTAAGAAACTAAAACGTTATTCTAAGCTCCTTTTGCGATTATGCATGTTTCATTCATGACCATATTTAAAACATTTACTTACTATGTCATTAATCCACATTTAATTATAGGTACTCCATAACAAAATAATTGAGTGCGTTTTTTATTTTTGCGCAGATCTAAATGCAAATGTCATGAAAATAATTGTGAATTCGAATTGGACATTATACCAATTAAATGATTAAATTTTCATTCGCCTTATATGGGAATTTAATTGCTATGAAGTTTATATTAATGATAAAAGTTTAGTAACGGGACTGTACTTAATTTTTTAAATTCTTTTCCATTTCACCTTATTAGTACAATCTTTCAACGCCCTGAGATCACAAATAAATGCATTCTATTTTCAAAAAGGAATAAATTTTTCAGCAATTAAGTTTCAAAACAAGTAATACTTAACTTACTAATTTTGCCACCAAGCTAAGCGTTGGCTCATTTTAACTTACATTGCCTGAAAACATTGTATTTAATACAATTGACATTCATTTGATATTAATAAGTATTATGTTATATGCAAAGTATATTTTCACAATGCAATCTTATTCTCTCCTTTTTAATAACTTAAAAGTATACAAAATTAAGTATATTAAATGAGATTAAAAGGTAGCACTCCAGTATACTATTTAGAAAAAAGATATTCCTGAATATATAATAGATATTATATAGCAGAGTATTCTGCAACATTCAAAACATTCCTTTCTTCGTATATCTGTGCGAGTTTTGTCTCACGGAATTTGATTCCAATGGCAATATTACCTGGATATATTATACGAAGTGAAATTATAATTTACCATAGATATCTATTTTCTACAATATTGATAGACAGTTAGATAATTGCTCTAAATCATCGTTTTCCGTCATAAATAAATATTACGTATTGAAAAAGATAGGAACATCTCACAAACCTAATAAAATGAATATTTCATTGTCTGTAAAGAAAAATCTGTTGCGTGGGATTTCGAGAAATCATTAAAATTGGACGGCACGCTTAGCTGTTACGATAAATGATTACATAAATTCAGTTTCAGTAGGTATGTGAACTACAAAAAAATCTAAATAAATTTCAGTAGATACATAGCTACAAAGTAAAGACACTGACAAGAATAATGTTCAGTACTTAACAAATAGTTTCATAAGAAAAGCAAAACCGTGCTCTCTAAAAATATTTTACAAAAACTTCCCGTATACAATATGATGTATAAACTAATCCAAGTAACGTTAAAGGTATTACGTACAATTGTAATTGAGCAAAACTTAACAAAACAGTGAGCATAATAAAACGAACAGCCTGGGATGTATCTCCGAACTCTGCTTGATGAATATATCTTAATTTTATTTCGATTCTATTGTAGAAACCGTTTAGAGAAAAATAATGTAAAGTATTTTCCCCAGTTACATTTCAAAAGGTTTCATCCTAGAATCAGAGGGACAATTCTTGCAACACTGCCTGCAAATTTTCCAGTGATATGTATTTACAATAACCACGCTGCTAAAATAACACCACTAAAACCGTTATGTGAAAATTGACGTACCTTATAAAGAGTTCAAAGTTGTGAAAAATTGTCTTTAATATTTACCAACTTTCCACGACTTTTGTCCCTAAGTTAGGTACTTACTGTTTCAAAGATACTTAGGTACTTAGCATGTTGAAATACTAACTTTAAGACTATTTCACATTTACTTTAATAATATTGTTTGTAATAAATGTATAAAATATCATCTGTAATCTCTGTATACTTAATCACCTTTGTTTATATTTAAAAATTAAATCCATTTGTATCGGTATAAAAATCTAATAAGTATAAATCTGAGGTTATATCTTGGCTATGGCACTGTATTCTATGTGTTTGTATTCAAACTTTGTACTAGGACCACGCCGCGCCGCTCCCAGCTAGTTACAACGTAAATATACCGTTACATGTATAAAAATACTTATTTACTATTATTGTTTAAGGCTGTGAAATGGTATGCTTCCAACTAATATATAAAATGAACTGTTTCTGTCTGCTTGGAGGCTCGGAGCGGCGTGCGCGGCCTCGGGAGGATCACACATAGTGGAAAACTTTAGTCACGGAAGATAACTGTTTCTAATTTTCTTCGATAATGATGTTTTTGTTTGTAAACCTCCAAAAGTTTGATAGGAAAAGCAATCAGTAAAAGTAAGAACGCGACGGTTTGCGCACCGGCCGGCGAGCCACTCGGGCTCGCCTACGGCACACGTTGAATTTCCATATAACTGCCCAATGAGATAAATTGACCATAAAATAAACATACAAAACCCACTTAACATAATATTGCGTTATTCACTTTAAAAAGTGATAAATAATAAAATGGTATCCAAGAATGTGACTCCCACAAATTCACACGCTATTACATCTATAATAGATAATACGTAACAGTTCTTATTATGCGGTAGGAAAACGAAACCATCACAATAATATCGTAAAAATAAGCTATATAAGTCGTCTATAGATACAAACAGAGATGATAAAACGTTCAAAAAGTTTGCTGAAATGTCCTGATATTGTTTCACAGTGTTTATAGTCCGTAGACTCGTCATACAAACGACAGTTACAAACAAACTTGATATATTTAATATATCTCTCTTTAAACTTTTATACGCCATCAAATTATTCTGTGAAGTCTACTGTATCTATTGTGGACGCGAAATAACCGAGGACGCCTTTCTCAATATCAGAATATTTCAACAATCCCACAAATTCATATATATCTTTATTTTTCCTAAATTCTAAGTATGTATTTCGCGATGAATGATCGAATTGCTTTGTAATTCGATAGTCTAAGCTAAAATAGAAATAAGATTACTCTGGCATACCCTTCCTCCGTGGATCAAACTACGTCAAAGCACTTTACGAAATCACACACGTTACCTAATGGTAAAATTCACTAATATCACTCTTGGAAATTACTTTATCAAATCAGTCAAGAAAGGGAAGGCAACGAACCGGCCAAAAACAGCCAGGCTTCGAAATTAAAGCAAAATTTCGAGAATATTTATTAACAAAATAATATTTTTAATAAAACGTTTGGCAATTTTCAGTTAAGCTAAAAATTCGAAACGAGAAAATGATAGATACATTCACACAGTTCCAAAAGGGATTCTCAATCACATTTCGTCACATTATTCCAAGTTTTAACGCTAAGTGAGCGAAATAGACACCTAACCTACATAGCTATCACAGTCCTTTCTCAGTCTGACCCTTTCCACATAAATGCATCTCAAAATGTCATCATCGTTGAAAAAACTGGTAACAACCTAAACTAAGCCAACTATAAAAGAAGCTGGTCGAAAAATTTAAAAGTTACTACATTATTTGGCACCTATAATGTAACAATGACATTCAGTTATCTCAGTGTTAGTTACTGTTAACTTTAGGTAATTAAACGTAACAGAACGTTCTGTAAGTACTAACAAAATGTTTTGATGGCAAAAGGTAACCTACGTTTTTGGTCTACTTTCTTCAATTATTTTTCTTTCTCTCCAAAATACTTTTAATTCTGATTCTTGGCCTAAAGATATACATAAATTCTTATCCTTACAATTTTTTGAGCATCATATTTTTCACTTATTTCTCTCTATTTGCCAGATTTCATCTCTTTAATACTTGTAAATAAAATTAACTTAACACATCTACAAAATATTTACATATACTCGTATTTATTAATTACAAACAGGCACAAATATGTACCGGAAACATTCATCGCGAAATATTGTTATGTGGTAAAAGATTTCAATTCTTATGTTTTAGATTTCAACGAAGTGTTTTAAGTTCTAATTTCTGGTTCGATCGGTTTTGATTGCAATGAGCGAACATTTCGACCATATCAAGAAGAATCACCGAGAAACCTAACTCTTACATGGTAACTTAATATTACAGGGCAAAAAACGCTATCTGAACTCGCATTTTTGACGGTAACACTATTCGTGATGAAGTACGACAGACTCGATAGAGTATAAAACATTGTCGCTATTTACAGATCGAAGCTTGTTTACAGCGATCCGATTAACAATAAATCTCGTACCATTATTTGTATTGAAAGCTCGCGTGCGCGAGTCGTATACTGGTTCAACGTCTGCCGGACAACTATTTTTGGGACACCGATTGTCTATCTTTAAAATCGTCCTCAGGGTGTTCCAAACCTAATTGTAGAGACGTTCGGCGACGTATAAGTCGTGGTGCGGAGGCGCGTGCGTGGGCGCGGGGTGCCATCGAGGCGGGGGCGCGGGTCACTGGGCCGGCAGGCAGGGCACCGGCGCTCCCGGGCCCACGGCCGGCTTGAACTCCGTGGCGCCCGAGCCCGGGAACTGCTGGAATGGCGGCGCGTAACACTGCGGGAAATACAGCTCCGGCTTCACTACGGCCGACGCCGGCGGCAACGGCCTCGGTGTTTTCGAGGCGTCAGCGCGCCTCGCTTTTGCCGCGTGCGGATTCATGTGGTTATCGATATGCTTCTTAACCTCCGGCTCAGTAGCGAACCGCCGTCTGCAGTTTGGCATGGGACAGCAGAACGGCCGGTCACCCTGATGCGTCCGAGTGTGCTGGTCTAGAATAGCTTTCTGTCGGAAGTCTTTCCCGCACTGCGTGCATTTGTACGGCTTCTCTCCAGTGTGGATACGGAGATGCTGATTCAAAATTGTCCGCTGCCGGAAGAAGCGAGGGCAATACACACAACCGTAAGGCTTCTCGTTGGTGTGGATGCGTAGGTGCTGCGTGAGATGCGACTGTTGCCGGAATCGTTTGCCACATTCTGGACAAGGGTACGGCCGCGACTCTATGTGAATGCAGCCGTGTTGAAGCAGTGTCGACTTCTGTTTGAACTCCTTTTGGCAGATTGGACAACGAACATATAGAGGCATTGCGCGACCCCCGAGTACATCAGGCAGTTTACTACCTTTAAGATATTGGAGTGATAACCCTGATCCAAACACGGTGTGATTTAGTCCCTTAGTGTCTTTGAAGTAAGCTGGATACTGTGCGGTGTCACCGGGTGAGAAACACGACCCGCGCTGTTCTCCGTTCTGCCCGTCCCCGTCACCGTAGGTCGACTGCACCTCCTCCTTGTTCTCATCTGGAGGGTAGGGCACATCCTGCGGCCACAACGTCGGCGTCGTTCCATTCTTGAAGATGAGATGCGGCGACACGTCTGCAAAAACGAATAGTTTGGTGAGTCACATGCCCCGATTGTCGGGTGGGAGTAATCGACGAGTGGGTTAATCGAACATAGGACGGTTACAGGAGCGTCCGGCGGTCAGTTCCGCGTCTCGCCCTGCTAGACGGGCGACGAGGGGACCGAGAATTTGTTTGATAGGAAGGCCAATTGTGAG
Source organism: Agonopterix alstromeriana (assembly GCA_963924505.1). Classification (NCBI taxonomy): domain Eukaryota; kingdom Metazoa; phylum Arthropoda; class Insecta; order Lepidoptera; family Depressariidae; genus Agonopterix; species Agonopterix alstromeriana. The sequence goes on from OZ004673.1 coordinate 14,084,012, forward strand.
ACCGAATCGAACGTGTGGGGTTTGGTCAGGATCGCAGGCGCCGCCGGCACCGATCGACGTCGGTGCCAGCGACGCGCGCGGGGATCGGGCCGGGGTATATATGTGTGAATAGCGCTCGCCTTGGTGTGTGCGGACGTGCTGGTTCAGGATGGCCTTCTGGCGGAAATGTTTGCCGCACTCGCCGCACGTATATGGCTTCTCACCGGAATGGATGCGGAGGTGCTGGTTGAGGATGGCGCGCTGCCGGAAGGAGCGCGGGCAGTAGAGGCACGCGTAGGGCTTCTCGTTCGCGTGGATGCGCAGGTGTTGCGTGAGGTGCGACTGCTGGCGGAACCGCTTGCCGCACTCCGGGCACCCGTATGGCCGCGAGTCCGTGTGGATGCGCTCGTGTTGCAACAACGTCGACTTCTGTTTAAAATCTTTCCCGCAAGTCAGGCATTTGAACAGCCGCAGTTCAGAGTTTGGGTTGTGTTTCCGCGGCTTCGGTGGCTCAGGTTGCACGATGTCGGGTAAGTGACGCAATTCTGGCGTCGCATACTGATCTAGCGGGCCTTCCAGAGATAAGACTCCGCCGTTCTGTTTCAGATAATGTAACGGGAAACCACCTGTACCGAGCATATGACTAGCCGGCCTGGTCTCTTTGAAATAAGGAGTGTATTGCTGCTGTAAGTCAGGTTGTGGGACAAAGCAGGGTGTCCTATCCAGGTGGTCTTGGGACGGTGGTGGTTGCTGGTTTTGTAGTTGCTGTTCGACTTGCATATGCTCGGGAGATGTTTGTTGTTGTTGTTGCTGCTGTTGCTGCGCTTGCTGTTGAGCCTGTTGCTGGGCGAGCTGTTGTGCTGCGTCGTCTTGTGCGCCTGTGGGGTCCGGGGGTGGAGGTGCGGGAGGATACGGTGAGGGGGCGGGGGAGGCCAGCTGTGGCTCCGGCTGTGGCGAGGGTCCGCCCGGGCTCTGGTGCTGCATGGGCTGATAGCCGCCGTCGAGCATGCCGCTGCCCCACTGGGTGCCGGGAGGGGCGCGCTCCACTCCATCTTTGTAAAGCACGTAAGGCGCTGTCGTATCTGGAATAAATGAGACAAAGCGTTAGGAATGCGGCGTTTAAACTTACAAGCGGCGTTGGATATTCATGGATGTCACTTTTAAAATTCAAATATGTAAGATTTTAGAGCGTTAAAAGTTATCGCTTTATCGATTCAGCAAGTTCATAAATTCTAGAACTTTGGTAACATAAAATTCTGTAAAAGCGCAGTAGCTTGACTAAAGTTCCAGTTAAGTCGTCGTAAAAAATGCACTATGAATCAGTTTATCGCGATAAATCGGTAATATAGCGAATTCGGTAGCGTGCAGACCATCGCGTGATATTCGCGAGCCGGGCATGACACTCGCGACTGTAGTCAAAACCAATGAGAATTTAATGTAACGTCGCATTTATGGATTGGGCGAGACATTTTTTGATAAATATGCTGTATTATTCATGACAAACGTAATAAATGAAGGCACGAAGGTATGTTTCGTGCGACAGTAGAAATATTCGCCCGTATCCTTTGGTGTCAGGAGTCAAGAGAGAGTTAAAATTGTGCAAATAATATGCGATTGGTTTACAAAATGTTTTTATTTTACCCACTATTCATTGAATTCATATAGTCGTTCTGGCGTTGAAACACAATAGACAAGCATTTTTGAAATCATAAGTATTGATGTGCCTTCTTTTTTTATTATTATTTCTTGGTTTTCCCATTACTTGTTTGGTTGTTGTTTCTCGACTCGATAGGTTATATGTATAATCTTTGATTAAATTAAAATAGGAAGGATAGACTTTCTTACATTACGTACTCCAAAAATGGACCTGATTTTCATGTATCTTACGAGTGAAAAGTAATGCCGTGTGATTTGTTTTTTTCTTTTTAAATGATTTGTACAACGAGTAAAAGCACACGAAGGTATTGTGGTACCTTTATTCCGCCTAAAATAAAAAAAGTTACTCAATCACGTAATACCGCTCCTATTGCAAATAAGAAAATTAGGTGACGGGGGCTCAATTTATGCTGTCCATACGCTGTAGGCAAGTCATATCTTCCTCTTTTAATTTAATCAAAGGTTATAATTTTAATCTGTGTTACCAACCCTACGTTTTTTTGTGTAAACCTACGTAGGAAAGATACTTTAGGCCGTTCCCGCGATCCTACGAACTTTATCCTCTTCCAAATACTTATTCAAGCAAAATTACAGTACGTCTATTTACAATAATATTGGTTTATAATATAATTTATGAAACACCATTAAAACATTACATTACTAAAGGAACTGGTATTAAAATGATAGCACTTTCTAATGATTTACTTTCACAGATTGCAATAAACGCGGGAAAAAAGCGTCCATTTTCTTTTCCCGCCCATCTAGGGAAATGCAAATGGCGGAAAGAAAGACGCAAGACGTAGTTGTGCTTAATTTATAGTATTTTCACTAGCAATCATAGTTATAAACGAATACTACATTTGTTTCATATTCTATTTTAACTCTTTGGTCCACTATTCCCGGTCAGAATCTTTGTTGAAACTGTTACCCCACAGATTATTTAATAGTTCGTGTTACATCCAACCATTAAGTAGTTTAAGTTGAATAATTTAAATTTTAGTACTTTATAATCATATTTTACTTAAAATTTCACAAAATAACATTAAATTCTCCTCAATAACCTCTCACGGTTCGCAGTAGCTATAAATCAAGAGATATACAATATCCCCCATCAGACAAAGTTACAGATAAACCAAACACGTGTCATTCAAATGCCATGAGTAATGGGAACTCTGAGTTGCGGTGGCATTCACTCAGCGGTCAGTTTTTGACAGCCACCGTACCAAGATTGGGTTTCTTTACATACCAAAGTACTTGTAACGAAAAAGTTGTTTGCTACTGAGAAAATTTATGATTCATTTGTTATTGTTTTGAGATACTTGGGTATTGTGAGTTCGATCGCGGAAGATTTCGTTTTCGCAGGTAACGGACCAAGTTGAAGTTTACTTTTTGAAACAATAAGAGAAAATTATTATAAAAAACTAGGCAATTCTCAGTTAAGTGGTAGCCTGTAAAAGTCCACTGCAACGTCTCATTTTACAATCACGAGGGTATCAAGAGTATTTATAGGGTTCCGTACCCAAAGGGTCAAAACGGGACCTTATTACTAAGCCTACGTTGTCCATCCGTCCGTCCGTCCTACATACCTATTTAGGGCTGTAACTTTTGAACTGAAATAGCTAGACAGTAGAAATATTCGCAGAATATGCGTTATTACGGCGGAGTATTATTATTGTTAACAAATCATAAAAATTACAAAAAGTTTTAAATTAAGGGGGGTCCTCATACAAGAAACTAGTATTTATCAACGTTTTTTTGGTGTGAAATAAAGAATATTTGATTTGATTTGATTTTTTCTTCTCGCTCTATCGTAAAAAAACGGTAATACATACAAGCGTCAAACTTGGTGTGATAATAGAGTAAACTCTACAATATACCGACTCGCACTTTACCGGTTTTTATTTAAATTTCATTACAATATAGGTGCCAAATTAAAAAAACAAGAATTTCTTATTGTGTTGCTGATTTATTATTTATCTGGTCATTACTAATTTGTTTTTTGCATGTTTGTTTGTGTATAGGTTACTATAATAAAACAAATTATATTAATCTGACATTTATTAAATAATGTTATATCATTGTCAATCTAATAACAGAAACTTTGTAATAAAATATAGGTTAGTTCCACGAACCCCGATCGGTTCAAAAATACCCAAAGACGACGTATCCAAATTAAAACGGAAATTCCAATGTGGTTACAAAGATTATCAAAGCATCCAAGCCCCACTATTCGATATATAGAATTAAATACAAACAAGATTGTAATCAAGTTAACTTTTAGCTTATTTAAGTTTCCGGATGAAATGGCGTTTCAAGTGGTGATAGTGATAGGCACCTAGGCCATATGAATAGATAATAATAGTACACTATACAGGGTCCTTCTTAATATGCTGACACTTTTTTAAGGGGTGATCAGACCGTCAAACTGAACTCTATGACAACACCATCGAAATCGCGAAAAAAAAATCAGATGTTTGATAAAAAAGTACAAACCTACTAGAGCCAAATGTATGGGACAGCATATTTTATTTTCGCGATTTCGATGTTGGTCCCATAGCGAGAGTTGTTCAGTTTGATGGTCTGATCACCTCCTTAAAAAGTGTCAGCATATTAAGAAGGACCCTAACTAACTAGGACAAGCGTAACTATGGTTAAACCAACTATTATTATCTATTCATATGCCTAGGCGTAGGTTAGCCTTCAGTCCAAAAAAAGAGTCAAAAGAAACCTCCTACGTCTTCAAAGGAAACAAAAAAAGGAAAATCATCAATCATCATCAGCCTATAAACGTCCCACTGCAGGGCACAGGCTTACCTTTAGGGAGGGTATGGGTGTTAGTCCACCACGCGTCCACAATGCGGATTGATAGACTACTCATACGCATCAGAATTTCTTCTTTAGCGTCTGCAGGTTTCCTCACGATGTATTCCTTCACCGTTTAAAAGCAGTCGGTCTTCTTATCGTGTGGGCAGCAAGCCCTGGTGTCAAAGTTTTTCAGACCTCCTTACGGCCTCTGACGTGGTTTTTATGTATCAACTACTACCACCAGAGGTAGTATGGCTTAACGTGCCATCCAAAGCACGGAATCATTATTCTTTTCAGTCAATCAGGTGATTCAACCTGCAATGTCCTAGCCAACTGGGGATAAACGCGTTTCCGGAGGTAGGCTCCATAGTGAAAGTTGTTCAGTTTTATGGTCTGAGTTCACCGTTTCGGTTTGTGGAGGGCTGTCCCTTACATTCTGTATGTTAGAAAACCTCATTGGTGCATCGAATTTTGTCGGTGCAGATTCGAACTCCATACCTCACCGCAACGCGTCACAGACGCTCTTGCTCTAATCTAAATGCCTCTAACGCTGGTTGGCAAATCTCTTCACCACGATAGCAAGTCAAACTCAATGACAGGCCATCAACACGACAGAAAAAGAGAAAACTTTAAGTACAACAGTCAAAAATGACCGCACTGTCTAGCTAAACAACTATATTTAATCACAGCGTCTTGTTCTAGTTTAAAACTGTTCATGACAGGCAGACAGATTTTTTAAGTAGTTAGAAACTGGACAGACGGTAGCTGGGAAACGTAAACAAATTGATATAACAGTTAAGTTTAAGATATTACATATTTCATTGCAACAAGTAGGTATAATTATTTCGCGATTGCTATGTTAGTCCATTGAGGTGTAGTTCTTTCTGTTCAGTTTTATGGTCTGATCATCCCCTTAAAAACCGTCAGCATAATTATACCCTGTAGATAATATTACATTTATTATCTACGGAGAATCGGATACGAAAATCCCAGTATTTTTCAGCACAATATTAAATGCTACATTACAGTTTTATAAAGTACTTATAGAATATTCAGGGTCCTTCTTAATATGCTGACATTTTTTTAAGGGGATGATCAGACCATCAAACTGAATAACTTTCTCTATGGGACCAACTTCGAAATCGCGAAAAAAATATCAGCTGTCCCATACATTTGGCTCAAGTAGGCTTGCAGTTTTGTACGGAAGAGCTGATTTTTTTTTCGAGATATCGGTTTTCATGCCAAAGAGAAAGTTGTTCTGTTTGACGGTCTGACCATCCCCTTAAAAAAGTGTCAGTATATTAAGAAGGACCCTATATAGATACCTACCTAAACCACCTACCTAGCCTACCTACCTAGGCCGAATCGTGCCAATGAGTTTACGTACGATTTGCAACACCATTGGCTTTTCGGTGAAGGAAAACATTGTGAGGAAACTTGCATGCTTCAATTTCGAAGCATGTATTTTACCTACTGTCCATTACAAGTGGCGACGCGACGGGTTCACTCCCCGGACTGGACAGAATTTCGGTACTACCATTGAAACGTGGATATTCTGAGTTTTCAGAACGTCTCTGACTACGCCCTCGGGGAATATAGTCGTGAGTATATGCTATGCTATGCTACCTAAATATAATATCGAAGAGATAAATGTATAGGTTGTTAACTTGTTCTTTATTTGATAAATTAACCGACGCAACTAACATTTTCCCCACAAATCAATCACGTGCGTTGTTAGAAGCTCATTATCGATTAAGAAGTTAAACAAAGAGGGGATGTATTATTTTTTTAAAAGTTCACTCATTCGTCATCGGAGGCGCATTCAGCTTTGGACTAAAAAACCGCTTCATCTATCTTGCTCTGTGGTAGGGTTGACAAAAAAGTAGGAGGTAATTTTCCTAATTTAGTGAGAATATCCCGATATGAGTAAAGGTGGAGACTTTTGTCTAGCTGTAGTTCAGCCCACAATTAAAATTTAAAAAAGGCAAATAACGGCAAAAATCACACATTTATAAACAAAGTAAATATCTTAGATAATGTCACTCAGATAATAATAATAATTCTTATTGGTCTGCTACACTCAAAACATCACGTTAAAAAACCACATATTTTTTTTTTATTTCAGACAATTTTATAGAAAGCAGTATTATTTACACTGTAATTATTGTGTGTTGTTTAGATTTGTATTAAATTTTGTTGAATGTTTGGGAAAAACGTCATCATTATCATTATCTCAGCCGATTGACGTCCACTGCTGGACATAGGCCTCCCCCAAGGATCGCCATTACGACCGGTCCTGCGCTGCCGTCATGCAACGGGTTCCCGCCGATTTCACCAGGTCGTCGTCGGTCCACCGAGTGGGCGTTCCCACGCAAAAACCTGTATTTTTATTTTTATTTAAATTTGCTTTCGTTTTATCGCATTCACAACCCTATATTTTTATTGTTATTATATTCCGCGGTTAGAGCATCTGACAGCCCTAGTTCGACGCATTGTTAATAACTCTGCGATCGACTAAACGGCGATAAAATCACGCTACACTTGTTATCTGAAGCACAATCGACTCGTCGATATCTCGATTTTGGATCGTGACCGACTTGCAACCAGTAACCAATTAAATTAGAAGCTTTTTTACCGTGAGATGATTACACTCTTTTTAATTCTTTCAATATACAGGGTCCTTCTTAATATACTGTCATTTTTTAAGGGGATGATCAGACCGTCAAACTGAACAACTTTCTCTATGGGACCAATGTCGAAATCGCGAAAATAAAATAAGCTGTTCCATACTAAACTGAAATCGTACTCGAGCCAAATGTATGGGTCAGCTGTTTTGTTTTTCGCGATTTCGATGTTGGTCCTATAGAGAAAGTTGTTCAGTTTGATGGTCTGATCATCCTCCTAAAAACCCTGTATTAGATGATAACTACTAATTACCTACTATTTTAAAATGAAATGCCTTTAGAAATAGGCATTAGTAGTGGCTATGATTTTTAATTGTAACTCATCTTTTGATCGCGTGAAAATAGTTCAAAATAAATAACAATTTTAAGTTTGTTAGTTTGATTGTATCACTTATTTATCCAGAAGGATATTTGGTTAAAGAGTTTCAGGCCGAAGGCATCTTTTTTGTATTGTAACACAGTAACACCTTCCCAACAGGTAAAAGTGTTGAATACTTACAAAATAATTTGAGTAAAAGCCCAATTTGAATAGTCAAGACATTTATGTCCTTTTATAAATTACATACTACCTACTAAGTATAATAACTTATTTCATTAATATTTCATTGAAAAAACATTTTGGGTTAACTGCAAAACGCAATTCAATTAAATGTAGATGTGGGCTATATCGATTGTATCCCGAAAATGAAACCAAAGTGCATAATGAAAATGATCTCACTCCTTATGTCCTTTCAGTAGTACCTTATTGTATTATTGTACATCAGTCTGAGACAGAGATTTATTACCGAATAACATCTGTTTATAATCGTCCAGATAAAATACTAAAGGAAACGCGAGTCCGACCGATTCCTTCGCTTGACAGCTAAGTTTTAATGACGCGACGTCGACGCAGGGCTGGCTGCAAAATTTTAACGGACTTCCAAAAAATGAGGAGGTTCTCAATTCGTCTGTATGGAATTTTCAAGACCGGAGTTGCGGTACCAATTACAATGATTAGGAAACGAACATAGTAGGCTATTAAGACCCAACAACCTATTCGAAGCACATAAGTTAGTAAATGGCTATTATTTTAGGCTCCTATTGTGCTACATGACGTAGAATCGTTCAACGCTAGATAATTAGAATAATTAATTACAAATCGAATTCGACTGTGATTAATGATTATTGTTTTCGAGGTTAGTTTTTAGGAAACTTCGGAAAACTTTTCTCTCTTTCTCTCGCATCAGGCAGTAATATAAGCTACGAGTATCACACGCCCATTTCGCTTCAATTATTTAAGACATAGGCCCTTAACTGGACGATTTCAGTTGAGGTCCCGTGGCAAAAGCTGTTCATGATAATGGGCCTTCCACCCTGTATAATGACAAAAGGTACTGAATTAGATATTTAACAAATTTATAATCATATTCAATTAATTACATCCCAAATACTTTTAAACGCCTAGTGGAATTATAAGGAGATATAAAAACATATTGGAATTTATCGGACAGGAGGCAGCCCTACAAGCGTCGACTAAATCTTGAGCCGTGTCTTCGGCCGGATGGCTACGCATGTGGGGTGTCATTTCGAATTAACTTTTTTTGTCTTAACCCTTTTTAAATTATAGCATTCGGATGACGTACTACAACTATGGATGGGAAAGTATTACCCCTTTCTTCGACTCGACATTTGCGTCATAGGTTCACATGCGTTTTTTTCGAAGTTAGTGTAGTTTCAGTGCTTAATGTATGTGGAAACGACATATGTGACGATGGGAAAGGTATCGCTTCCTGTGAGTGGAGTGACAATTTAAGTGAGAGGGAAAGTAAAAGTGGATTGATTTCATAACTTTCAAGTTTGTTTATGCCATCTGTATTCATGAAACTTAAAGTTATATCAATGAAGAACATTGTACCAAACAAAAGCTTACAGTGAACTGATAAAAAAGGGTGTAAAAACAAACAGAAAAACTCAATTTTTTGCCCTTATCCTGTATGATCTTACCTATGTCACAGTTTATTTAATAGTTACTACCGTAACAGATATTTCACTCAACCAGATCTTTCGAACACGAACTTTGCGCTTCAGGAACGAAAACTAAAATGCGCGTTATGTCAATGAGCGACCACTCACCCCTCGGTGGGGATCGGCCGTCAAACGTACCTGAGCTGTGGAGCGAGACAGGCCTGTGGCACAGAATAAGACCCAACCCCAACAATCGTTTACCTCACCCCCTCTTGATAGACGGAGGCAAAAAAATAAAAAATGCTTAGGTACCCTTGACCAAGATTTTTTTTTCGTTGACGCTGTTAGACAGAATGTCAGTGTAACCGCGTATGAGATTACGATAGTCATAAAATCTTATACAATTTATATGAAGTGACAGTGAGTCAGGCACAAAAAAGTGGTTACGTCGTAAGGACAGCAATAAGGTAGCGATCTCCTTTTTTAACTAAAGCGAATTTGCTATGTGCATCTCTTATTAGTGAATAGGAGAACACATGTTCCGACCTCTATTACTTCTCTCTCTACGATAGGTACTATTATCCCACTTGGTAACTATCAAACCAATAGCAAAATAAAATAAATTCTTTACTCTGCAATGTCGTCAATAAATCCCACGAACTATAAACTTTTAACTAACAATAAAAACGCATTTTACTTTCCCTATCTCTGAATACAAGTTTGTAGCCTGACACATTAAAAATTGAGCCTATGTTATACGATATTTTTTCTAAATACTTTTATATTAAACCATCATCACAAAGTAATAATTCTCCATCGAACCTAGCAACATACCATCGAGTGGGGGCACAAAAAAACAAGTTATATCAGGCAGTAGGCTGAAGGACGATCGCGGTTTATCCCGCTCTGCGCCCGCGCCTTCAAACTGGTCCAGCGGGCTGCCCGCCCCCTTCCTGCACTCCTGTACAGACAGCAAGCGAGCTTCAACTACTTTGTTAAAGATTCTTTTATACTTTGGCGGTTGTAGACTTGTTTGTGATAGGTCATTGCGTTTTTGTAGTTTTCCGTTTTGTGAAGAGGTCTTGTTTTAACTTATGTTGTATATTTATTTGTAAAGGATCTACGGTTATAGTTCGAAAGAGTCAATGCAGTTTAGATTAGCTAGCTTACGATTCGGTCGTAATACGTTTCTTGGTACTACGTACTGCGTTTTTAAAGGGTGTCAGGGTAGACTTTAATGGGTGATTGTATCCACGATACAAAACAACTTGAACATAAGGAAAATTTGCAAAAAGAAATTCAACTTTTCAAATAAACGCTCGATCAGCTGATTCCAATTAGTAGGTAGTGTACCTAGGGAACAAGATACGGAAAGTCGGTTTTTTTTGTTTGCGAATTTATTTTGTTTCGTAGCGAAAGTGGTTCAGTATCATGCACCATATTTGTTAATGATTTTATTTACTGTAAAATAACGTAGGTACTAGATCAGAAGTCATATGCATAACAAATAATTCTTATGATTTCGTCTATGTATCCGAATTTGTATGAAATTTCAATTGTGTTTTATTATTTTATGTAAATCGTCGGAAGAATTTGATTTTGAAGTTCCATATCAGGTTTTTATTTACAAACTGTCAGTAGATCTCTCCGTCTCAAAACTGATTGCTCGTTGCATAAAAACACTGAACATTGGCTCCAGCAAAAGTTGTTTAATACTTTTACATAACGGCCTTCTCTGAAACCATCAGTTCGTATTAAATCTCATTTGAATACGTCAATAAAGTCGCCATGCGCGTGCGCACCGTACTCTTCACGGATGGTCGGAGCCGTCACCCGTTCCACAGTGGCGATTCACCGGATTATTTCTCTACCAAGTATTATTTACCATCCAAAAGGAACCAAGCAAGATCAGTTCCTATGTAAGTAAGGTGCACGTTGCAATAGCAGAGGGTTTTGTGATTAAAATTCAAGTTGTAACGTTGAAGAATCGAAGGAGTGTAAAGATAATCTACATGATTTTTTGTGGTTCGCCCAAAAGATTTCTGGACAATTATATTTGATTACAGCAATCGTACGGTCGAGGTGATGGGTGATGAAGGATTGGTTGAGGTTTTGGGGCTTTTTTATATCTTTTTTATGAAAGTTCATTTTGCGTCATCATTTCAATTTCAGATGAATCTGATTGGAGCAGAAACCTTAAGGTGATGTTTTTAAAGATACAGTCTACTGTTAGCCGTTAAAAAATCTGCTGTTCCATACAAAACTGCAGTACCTACCTACCCGAATGAAATGTGTGAAACAGCTGATTTTTTTTCGCGTTTCCGAAGGCTCCATAGTGAAAGTTTTTCAGTTTAATGGTCTTAATTAATCGTTTCAGTATTTGCCTGGCTGTCCCTTACACCCGGTAAAGGCTGATGATGATGATATTTTCGAAAGACCTGATGTACCTCACGACTACTACTACAGGGTGTTAGGATAAACAGTTGCATTACTTTAAGGGGTGATTGTACCCATGATAATGAACAACTTTCCCAAAGAAACCTATAGGAAATTCTCAAAAAATGGTTTGGACTTCCCATACTAACTAAATGCATTTAGCTAATCGAACGTATGAAAAGTCCAAAATTTGTTTAAGAATTTTCTATAAATTTCTTTGGAAATTTTGTTCAGTAACATGTATACAATCACCCCTTAAAGTAATGCAACTGTTCACCCTAAGTCACTAACACTCTGTATAACGGATTACTGTTCTGAAAAGCTGTATCGAAATGTTGTTCTCATTGCCAGATGTAGGTATACAGTCAAACCTGGGTAAGTGAGAACTGGATAAGTGAGAAAACTCTATAAGTGAGAGTAATAGCCTGGACCCGTCATTTTAAGCTCCCAAAACCTCTATTAGCGAGAAACAGAAACCTCTGTAAGAGAGAGTCGTTTTTCCCGCATGGACCTCCGTAAGTGAGACTGCTACTTATCTATACCTCTATAAGCGACAGTCTAGCTTCATTTATTCATATTATTTAGGAGGAACTATAGCTACAATAAAATACATAAATACATAAAAGATACACAAATACAGTAACAAATGACAAAACAAATTACAAATCTAACATCTGCTATTTTATGACTCATTCCTAACTTTCGTGGAACTTCCTACCATTGTTTTTATATTGTTTTCTCGTCAATATTGTACCTATTCTATTTCGTGGAACTAAATAACGTCCTTATTTTATCGCATTCGTACTTGCTGTGACTTGTTATTGCTGCGTACCTCTATAAGAGAGAAACGCTACCCATGTACCTGCATTAGCGAGAAACTCGGGTTAGTGAGAAACCTCTATAAGCGAGAATGAGATTGTGCTCCCTTGAACTCTCGCTTATCCAGGTTTGACTGTATTTCAAAATCCATAAGCTCCTTTCAAGAAACTACTTCTTAAAAACAAATGTGTCTTAAACTTGAACTAACTTACAGCTTACAAGTTAAGCTGTTGTTTTGATTGCAACAATTTATTAGCAACAGGTTATTTTAAACAGTGAATCACAAGTCGCAAACGTTACGCCGTTGTTCGATCGACAATGAAAACAGGATGGCTGAGTCATCTGATGACTGAGGACTTACAATAAGATTGGTGGTAAGAGTTGTTTGAGCTCATTATTGTGTAACTTCAACCTTAGACGAATTATATACGGACCCGCCTCGCCTTAGCATTTCCCCTGTGCCAGCGTGCAAGATCAAACGATTTTATACCTTATGACTAATCGCGAAAGCCTATAATTGCGGAATAATAATTTCGAACTAATGACGTTTGGGGTTCACACCACACTGTTTTTCATGATTTTTATCATTCAAAATTAGAATCTAAACTAATGGAATAAAATTCAAAGTCGCGTATCTCGTGGTACCTCGCCCCCCGCAAAAAGTGGCAGAAAAGTTTGTTAGTAGAATTACACGCGTAACTTGTCCTCATATAAGTAGTCTAAGAACTTCAACCGAGAGGAATCCTCTCTTTTTATATCTTAATACTGACTGTCTTAAAAATGTTGCTTCGATCGAAAATAATCTTTATAGGATAGACCGAGGGTGAGCCGCCGCCCACCGAATAGAAAAAATAGGAGGTCAGTCGATGTCAAGAAGACTCGGACATTTCTAAAGCAGCCTAATTCTTTAAGGTTGAGGTGGATAGAAAGGTTGTGACTGTCGAGAAAAGTTTGAATTCCTTGTTAGTTTGTTGTTAGTAGAGCCACAACATAAAGTAAACCAGTGAGTAAGGAGAGATGCACAAAACATTCATTAATTATCAACTGCCCGTTAATCACGTGCGAAACGTCCTTTGTTTATAAAAACCCCAAAATGTCCTCGCAGTGATTCACTCAAATTCAACGTAAAACTGAATGGAGATCTCACAAAAGCGTAAAACGCATAAAAAGCGGACAATCCGCATAATGTGCCATTTCTCCGGAGTTGAGAAAATAAACGATATCGCTTTTCATCGCGGCATCAACTCCAATTCAGAATGCATTACTTCAGGCAAGTGCAGCGAGGAACAAAGTGCGTAACGACGCGAAAGTGACAGGTCGTTTTGGCGGGAACGCCCGCCCGCCGTGTCTGCCATTGGGTACTTTATCGTCCAGACATCGGTACCGGTTGTACGCACCACGCAGCCACGCACGGCACGACACTCTGCATCGCGTCGCGACAATTTATTTCGGTTCGGGGCAATGCACTTCGCACGCAGCCCTGAGATCTGCGCGTTCGAATAAATGAGAGTAAACATGAACATGAAACGCTAAGGGAAAAAATAAAGCGGGTTTGTAGACGGCGACAAATCAAGGCTGTTAAAATTAGTTGACACGAACGAGCCTCAAGTGCACGGATAAAGGAGCACTTGTGTTGCACTGGGCTAATGAACGCGCCGACGAGTGAGGGCGACCTTAATAAACCCTCGCAAATGAAGGAAGAGAAGGAAAACTATGGACTCTTGATTTGTGACGTCATTCCAATGATGCACTTGACATCTTTGTTCGTTAAAAGTCGCTCGTAATATTAAGGAATTCGAGTCACAAATAAATGCCAGTACTTTCAAACGTCTTTTTTCAGAATAAATATAATAAATCTTTTAAATGGTTTCGTTTGTAATTAATGGCATGTTCACACACTCGCACCGGCTAAAGAATGGCACTGAACGCAATAAAACTTTAATACAGCCGATGTAGCGTGGCGTATTTCGTTAGTACTGAAATAAACAAGAAATAAATGAATCGGGCTTATGTTTTAAATCGTTCGCGTCACATAAATATGTTAATTAAAAGGTAATCACGAAAACATGGCGACACGGTACGATAAAGAACCTTATTGATGTTATTGGACGGCTGAATGTTTGCGCGCGGCTATCTGTCAAGTGCACGTTTCGCGCCAGAAGTGACGTTTCACAAATCTTCTTTATGGCTGTGGCAGTAATTAAAGGCTTGCAATAACTGGCCATAAAGCAAACGAAGCGCATTGGTGACGCGCCGCCCGCTCTATTTCTGTCCACGTCGCCTCTCGACAAATGCTAATGTCCTCTAGGACACTCCAGCGCGGGTTACTCCCTACTTCCAACGCAGTCATCATTTCTGTACAAATTTGCGGGGCCCATAACCTGAGGACTGTGTTTTTTTCTGGGCCCATAACCTACAATATTTTTAGCTGTGTTATTAAGAGCAACAAAGAAAATGTAGTTATCTTAATACACCCCTAGTTTTTAATTACAACAACTCGAAAAACCGAAATTTTTTTTTTAACCTCCCATACAAAATTGCGGAGCCGATCAATTTTGTATGGGAGGTCCAAAAGTTTTTCGGCATGTTCCTTAGGGTAAATTGTTTAGATTCATTGTCTGAATACACATTTACTATTTTTAGTAATTAAAAACTAGTGGTGTATAATGAAACCGGAATTATCGGAGTATGGTATAGCCAAAATAAAAAATTTGAAGGCATTGAATTCTCCAATAAAAAAAACATATAACCCTAACAACCTTGTTAGGTAAAAACTTAACGATAATTTAGACAAACTATTTCTAGTAATTTTACAATGATTCATTCAAAGTCAAGGCCAATATTATGTTTCTCAGAAGTGAGAACCATTAGCGCCAAAAGTTACTCTGCCTACACTAAAAGACTAACAACTAAGGTACCTACTAACTAGTTAAAATCTAGGTACGAATGTGGTACGAATGTAAACTTATTTCTAACTAGCTGTTGCCGCGACTCTGTCTGCGTAGGCTTTAAAAAGTATCCTATGTGTTAATCCAGATCATATTCTATCTGTGTGCCAAATTTCATTAAAATCCATTCAGTCGTTTTTACGTGAAAGAGTAACAAACATCCATCCATACTTACAAACTTTCGCGTTTAGAATATTAGTAGGATTATTCTTCTTGTCCTGTCCGCCATGTGGTTCCTGGCTTATAATGGACCACCCATCTTTTGGGTGTCGGACGAGACGACCAAGGGATAGTTTGTTTTGCAGCGTGTTTGTTTTTGCATAAATAGGTGGTTAACGCGAAACTTGAAGCGCCTTTCATCCTGAAACCTTTTACTAAAAGTGATCCTTTCTTCAACTGCAAGCTTAAAATACAAATTCAATAAAACCGGTCAAGTGCGAGTCGGGCTCCTCACGCACCGAGGGTTCCGTACCACACCACCACACAACACAACATATTAACTTACACAAAAAAATCTCTGGGACCTTTAGCGCGAGACCGACTCACACTTGGCCGGTTTTTATTATTTGCTTTTATTCCGTCGAGTTTGCTCTATAATCACACCATGTTTGACGCTGTATGTATGACCCTTTTTACGATAGAGCGAGAAGAAAAAACCTTGATTAAAACTAGTTTCTTGTATGAAGATCCCCCTTAATTTATTACTTTTTGACATTTGTTAGCAAATGCCCTATAATAACACACATTCTGTGAACATTTTAACTGTCTAGCTATTACGGTTCAAAAGTTACAGCCCTAAATAGGTAGGTCGGACGGACGGACTGACAACGTAGGCTTAGTAATAGGGCCCCGTTTTCACCCTTCGGGTACGGAACCCTAAAAACAAAGAGGTATGTTTATTAACAAAAAGAAGGAGTCAGATTTAAAATATAGAGTCAAAATGACTTGCTCCAGGACTTTTAATTTTAATAATGTTGACTCAATAAGTCTCTCTCTCTTACCCTTATTCGTGGGAGGAGGCTCTTGCCCTACAGTGGAATACTACAGGCATAGCGTATTTAACTTTCTTATGACAAAATTATGTTGTTATCTTATTTTGCACCGATTGTCGGTCGTCTGCGCTAAGCCTAAATATTATTAGTAAAATTGTATATGACATAACCTTTAAATTTTAAAATGTTCGTACAAGGTAAGCAACCGTTGCCAGACAAAAAAATCGATGCATAATATTTTACTCAATGTACTAATTCATCATCGTCAAAGATTAATCGATTATCTATTAATAAATTACATTATTTTTACCCTTGTTCCGATTCGCATAATCCTCTAATTAAATCCTTCTAATCAAAAACATTATAAATCATAATAAATGGCATTAAAGGAGTAATTTTAATATGCGTTCAGTTTTACGACGTGCGAGTGGAAAGGCGATATAAATGTCACAGGGCGGAGAGAGAGGAGTCTATTTCTGGTTAATTATGAGAAGAATGCGAGCGGACGTGCTGCTCAATCTGAGAAATATATCACTCATGCGCTCTTCTTCCCTTAGGGCCGTGGCAAGCGGGCGTATCGTACAGGCCATTCGTAACAGGGGCGCCGCACACGTGCCACCAGCGATGGCCACAAGGCTTATAAGGACCCACTCTACGACAACCAGTTAAAACTAAACTAAAAAATGCTTGGTCATCGGAGGGACGTCATACACAGTTATTGACTTCATACTTTATTTCGAATCTAGGTACAGTTTACAGTGGTTATGGTGCACCGATGACAAAAAAGTCGACGCACAGGTTAGTGTGCTAGACCCTTAAAAAGGATTTAAAGTTAGATTTTATTGTATTTTATTAAAGAAAAACAAGTTTTAAAGAATATTTGGAATTAACTACTAAACGTGGATAGAGCTAAACGCATTGTATGAAAAGTATAACATTTTTTATGGCAATTAAAATAAAGTGTCATCAATACGTAGGTATTATAGTACTCTGTGATATTAAATTTTTTAGGGTTCCGTACCCAAAGGGTGAAAACGGGACCCTATTACTAAGCCTACGTTGTCCGTCCGTCCGTCCGTCCTACCTATTTAATATAACTTTTGAACCGTAATAGCTAGACAGTTGAAATTTTCACAGAATATGCGTTATTACGGCGGATTTGTTAACAAATAATAAAAAATAAAAAAGTTAAAGTTTAAGGGGGGTCTTTATACAAGAAACTAGTTTTTATCAACGTTTTTTCTTCTCGCTCTATCGTAAAAACGGTAATACATACAAGCGTCAAACTTGGTGTGATTATAGAGCAAACTCTACAGTAATAAAAACCGGCGAAGTGTTAGTCGGTCTCTCCAGGACAAAGAAACAATTATTTGTATGTTCTGTGGTGGTGTGGTACGGAACCCTCGGCGCGCGAGTAGCCCGACTCGCACTTGACCGGTTTTATTATCGTAAACGGTTTTGCGTTCATTTGTTATTAACTCATTGTATTTAACAGTGAGCTTAGAAATACAGTACTATTAATATCATTGGTGTTTTATTGTGCTACGGCCGTAGAGGGAGAAGTAATAGAGGTCGGAACGTGGTTTGACATATTCACTGAATAAGAGATGCACATTGCAAATTCGCTGTAGTTAAAAAAGGAGATCGCTACCTTATTGCTGTCCTTATCGACGTAATCACTTTGTTGTGCCTGACTCACTGTCACTTCAAATAAATTATATAGGATTTTATGACTATTGTTATCTCATACTGACATTCTATCAGTGTATGCGAAAAACATAATTATGTTGGTCAATGGCTACGACGCCGTAGGTAGGCCGTAGCATTCGTAGACCAAGCGTAGTTTCGCTTAAAGTGAAACTTGCTACGATTTTATAGATTGTGAACAATCCTAAATGGAACTACGGTCGTGAGTTTATGCCTGTGATTATTTTCAATTTGTTAAATTCTTGAATAGGAGTCTTGTCACGTCCTATGCGAAGAATTTCCATTGCGATTCTTAAACAACGTTATTAAAACTGAAATGTATTAAATACGGGATGTAAGTGTAAACACAGACAGTTCCATTACTTTTAAGGGCGATTGTACTCATTATATTGAACAACTTTCTCTAAGGAACCTATAGGAAATAAGCAACAAACAAATTGGACTGTACTAAATGCAATCAGCTGATCGAATGTTTGAAAACATGAAATTTGTTTTGCGAATTTCCCTTTATGTTCCGCGGGGAAAGTTGTTCAGTATCATGAGTACAATCACCCTTTAAGGTAGTGCAACTGTCTACAGTTACACCCTGTATAAAGATAAACAAAACGTAGAATATCATAAATTGTTGTATGTTGCTATTATGCGTGGCATTTCATTTTAAACAACATTAAGGTGGTTGCAGAGTCGTAAATTTCATACAAAACTTTGACACTTTGACGCAGAACACGCGTAGATGGTACTAATAAAAGTAATATTTTGTATAAGGAAAAATAGTTTAGAAAATCGAGATTCCGCGTCTCAAATAACATTTACAATTTATAATAGAATTGCGAAGATATAAAGCTTTGAAATTATTTAATTCGTCCATCCGTCTGTATGTGTGCGTTTCATAGACCTCGTACGTACACGCAAAGCCATTCCTAACCTAAGTTTTATACCTAAGTTTTGTTAAAGACGAAATAAAAACCCAGACTCCACATTTTACACACTCTTTTCACGCCAAAAACATCCTCTGAATCTCGATTCAAGAACTGAAAACCGTCATTAAAACCTAGAAAGGGATGCTCTTAAATTTAAGGGTGTGACACCGCACATTTTAAGGCTTTCCTTTAAAGGCACGACGCTGAAAGACTGCATACAAAGACGTGGCAAGGCTGAAGAGATCGGGCGATAAGTCAGAAAGGATATCTTGATTTTAGGTATAGACTATGTAGATTTAGTACTTGTAAGAGGTAAGGGGAAGTATAAAGGGTTGAAAATATGGGAAGAATGAGTATATTTGAAGGTTTTGGGAGGAAATATGTTCGTTTGTTTACGAACGGACCATTTAAAAACAACTCCAAGTAATTCAATACCGTTTTCAGAAATACGTTGAAGTTATCTTGAAGCATTATTTACAATTTATTTTACTACAATCGGCTCCATCACAGAAAGGAGAATCAGCAGAAATCGCAGACTATTTATTTCGAAAACTACAGTGACCAAAAAATTAAAAAAACATATCAAATGCCGCATTTAATCATATCTAAATTAGTCTTATGACAGAATCTTCTTAAAATGGTCATAGTGTCTTATGACCTTTGTCTGATCGGAATGTATGGACAGATATGTTATATCGACCATATCTGTCGAACTCGGTATGTCAGAAAACCCTAGTTCTTACAGTAATTAATTTATGCAAAAAAGCAAAACATAGATTGTATGGTAAAAATGGTTTGCTCTGGTGTCATTATCCAGGGAGGAAACACGTTTGTATGAAAAAAACGGTACTAGTCTATCCTCTTAATTTCTGTGATCTGGGCGTACAGTCCTGCCAGTAGGTTCCTGCAGCTTTAAGGCATTCAATACATATCTCACTGGATACTGCATACCTGTATAATTAAATCAAGAGCCGACCGTATGAAGTCGCAGGGTACAGCTAGTATAGGATATCATTGTAACTGCCTAGATTTCGCCAAACGTGCATAATAAAGCATCATCGAGACAGGAGAATAATGAAGTCTGGGCTGGCAGACAACAGGCCCTTGACTGGACTATTTTTACCAGATTATGCACCGAGCACTCTCGTTACAAGTTGAGAGCAGCCTTGTAATACTACAGGATGTTACGAAGGCGTGTGTTTGTACGTTAAAAATGCTGGTAGTAAAATAAGTACAATAAATTTCTTGATATGCCTTAATTTTTAGGGTTCCGTAGTCAACAAGAAACCCTTATAGTTTCGCCGTCTGTCCGCGGCCTAGCTCAGAGACGCCTATACTCCATTCAAAATAGCAACAAAATTTTAAGGCCATTTTGCATTACAGAAACAGAGATTTGAAACACTTCCTCTCACTTATTCTTAGAACAACTTTAGTACGTCCAAGATATGTCGGATAGTCCATATATCCAATAAAATAATTACATTTGGTAATCAGAATTGGCCATAAAGCTAAATTAAATAGGAATCGGAAAATCTCGTCGTCCTAATTTGGAATGAAGTATAAGTAACAAAAATTAATAACGAATAAACGCAAAACGATGGCGATTCAGATGGATAGGTAGGTAGTTATGTAACTTTTCTATATTGGCAAATAACAATTCGTATGATTCGGATTTCAAACAAATCGGACGCGTTTGTTTTCGAATTTGAACGAAAAACCGTATTAATTAAACACTATAAATTTATATCTTGGACGTTACTAAAGCTGTTCTAAGAATAAGTGTTTCAACTCTCTGTTTCTGTAATGCCAAATTTGGGTGTTGTTTTGAATGGAGTATAGTTAAATACTTATTATTTTTGTCAATTCATGGTCAAAACTCGAAAGTAACTGAAGTTATTATTTGCAATTCTCGTCGACTCTACCGAAAAAAAATAACGAAGCAAAAGTAAATCATTTAACAATAATATGCTAATAAGATCCAACCACCGCTTTCCGATCAGCAAAAACACAAGAGGCCTCCTCACAAAGCCCTTTTACCCAAGTCGTAAGAGCGAAAATAGCTAGATTTTTGAGTATTTGTTTATTGGAACGAACTTTTAAGTACATAATTTGAGTCGCTTTGTCCGAACGCACGGAAGCCTTTGCGTGTCGACGTCTGAAGAAAAAAAAAATAAACAAAAAGTAGAAGTTCATTGATCCTTTATTTATTACTTTTACTTTTTAATTTAATGGCTTTGCAATGCATGCGAATGCGTGGTTCTGTTTGAGGTCCCTAATTTATGTTTCGGCTGTGGATTTTGATCTTATTTATTAGTTTGAATTAAGTCGTAATATTATATTATTGTACCTTAGATTAGAAGCTACCATTATATACAACGTGTTAATGAATAAGCGCAAAACCTCATATACCCTAACTGATTTATAACAAAATAATTAGATTGAAACAATATATTCATTATTTTGATACTTAAAATTTAAAGTTATTCGCATTTTAAGTTTTGAGGCAAAAATTATTTGTAGTCATTTCAGCACTGAATGCTGTAGCTGAAGCTGAAGAAAAGTTTTTTTCGCGATATAAATATTGATCCCGTAGCAAAAGTTGTTCAGTTGGATCATTTGATGGTCGGAAGCACTCCCTAACGTATTAAAGTTTACACCCTTTATAAAGTAAGTTGTATAAAAATCCGTGGTGGTCCAGTTGCGAGTAACCTTGACTGCCGTGCAGGAGGCGATGGTTTCGATCCCCGTCCAGGCCGACTCGTACCAATGACTTTTTCGGAATTTATGTGCAATTTGTAACACCCCTGGCTTTTCGGTGAAGGAAAACATCGTGAGGAAACCTGCATGCTTCAATTTCGCGGCATGTTTTGTTCCCACTGTCCATTATAAGTGGCGACGGGCTCACCCCCCGACACACTGGACAGAGTTTCGGTAGTAACCTTTTTTTCGGAAAATTAAAAAGTCCCAGGGCTCCAGTACTAAGTCTTTAATATTTATTTTACAGCTGTTTATGTTTGTCAACTCAGAAATCGTAGACTTAACAAGTCTATCAAACTGAAAACGAAGCATTCTCAGTCATAAAACTCCTTTGACAAAGCAAAATAAACCTTTACAGCCAAAAAATAAAACACAATCACACAAGGTCGATGATATAACCAACTTATATTCACTCCCATTCAAAGAAATATACTCCTTATTAGCTTGAGAATAAGAGTGCAAGTGGATGCAAAGAAAGGCGACGTTTCAGGCGGGTGAATGACTTCTGGAAGCGTAGTTTCAGAAAGTTTGACACGCCACGGTTTCCGGTTCAGTGTAGTTTTGTATGTAGTTTTAAAGGATTTTTTAAAACTTTTGATTAAATGGAAGGATTTTTAATTTTCCTGTTACAATGTAGCGTTTTCTAAAGAAAAGTGTAATCCTTATATTTGAAAGCTTTACTGTTGATTTATTTGGTTTTCAGGTCACGTGACAATTACCTTATTATTTTCAGACATTTGGTTAAAAATCTCGCGGAATCTTCACCATCATCATCATCAGCCTATATAAGTAGTACTGCAGAGCACAGGCCTAACTCCAGGGAGGGTGTATGGGCGTTAGTCCACCACGGGTGCCCATTACCCAATGCAGATTGATAGACTTCAGATACGCATCAGAATTTTCAGCGCATGCAGGTTTCCTCACGATGTTTTCCTTTACCGTTTGAAAGCAGTGGTTTAAGAAGTTTAGTATATAAATTTAAGAAAATAGTTCATATAAGATATCTGCAAATAACAACTCTTAAATGACAATATAAGTTCTAACAAAATTCTAACTGAACAACTTTCTCTGTAGGATTCCCTTAAAATAGTTTCATCTAATTTTGTTGGTAATATACGGGGTCCTTCTTAATATGCTGACACTTTTTAAGGGGATTATCAGACCGCACAAAACTGCAAACCTATTTGAGCCAAATTTATGGAACAGCTGATTTTTTTTTCGCGATTTCTATGTTGGTCCCATAGAGAAAGTTTTTCAGTTTGATTTTCTGATCATCACCATAAAAAGTGTCAGCATATTAAGAAGCATAGATATGCATATGCTTACGACTATATTCCGCTCAGAACATCCACGTTAAACCAGTAGTACCGAAACTCTGTCCGGTGTGACGGGGTGTGAACCCGTCGCCATATAATGGACAGTGGGTACAATACATGCATCGAAATTGAAGCATGCAGGTTTACTCACGATGTTTTCCTTCACCGAAAAGCCAGTGGTGTTACAAATCGTACATAAATTCCGAAAAACTCATTGGTACGAGTCGGTCTGGACGGGGATCGAACCATCGCCTCCTGCACGGCAGGCAAGGTTACTCGCCACTGGACCACCACGGCAATATTAAGAAGGAACCTGTATTAATTTAAAAAAATAGCTCAGACACGAGATCTACAAAATAAAGGCAACCCTGAAATATCGCGCACAAGTAAAGGCTCGTATACAGTTGGCAACTTTCGCTTTCAGGATGCAAAGTGCAAGTGCCCTCCTCTAACTTCGCAATGTCAGCTGTGTTGACCGCTCATTTAACTCGCTTATTTAGGTAAGTACTACTTGCTGTAAACAATGAGGCGCTCGTAGTGGAACTTCGGCGTTGGAAACTATCACCGAAGTTAAGCAACGTCAGGTCCGGCCAGTCTTTGGATGGGTGTCCGTTTAGTGATATGCGTGCGTCACAATTTCAAATATTTGACGATTAATAAGTGTGCTTCAAGCTCCAATACTTTGACTATACCTCATCTCCATAGTATTTTGTCATTTGCTACTGCTGATTTGAACGAGTGAGTTTGAAAAATCGGATTTGGATGAAATTTGGCATGTATACAACGTGTTAATGAATTAACGCAAAACTAGAAAGTGGTTTGTTTAGAATCGAGAGCAGAATCGAATTATCATGGTTTCAACGAATTTAACGTAATTTTTTTCAAAATATTAATTTGTTTTTAAAATTTAAAATTTACTGAACTCGATCGCAACCCGCTCGGTCACCCTCACCCTACTTACTACCAAAACAAGATTCTTAAAATGTATCTATGAGCATGTTAGCGCTATCATTCATTGCTGAAATGATAACAAATAATTTTTGCCTCAAAACTTAAAATATGAATAACTTTAAATTTGAACTATAAAAATAATGAAATTATTGTTTCAATCGACTACCCGTACCTATGCGTGTACGCTAAACAAATTATAAAACTTGAGCTACTGCATTTCATAATCAATTCATTCGCTAATGCTCTATCGTGGTTATTTGTAACTCAATCCGTCAAACTATAAAGATATTGGTAGCTGATTACACTTTTAAACCTTTTCTATTACATAATCCAATGTTTAGTGAAACATTAGCTGTCAACATTTGACAGTTTGACAGTTTATAACGATCATACATTAAGGGAATATAATTCGGAGCGCGCTCCATACAAACGAACTCTGGTGATATTTTCAATACTAACCAATTAAAGTCAATGAAATTTATCAGAAACAATCTAAAAACTAATCTCTGTTTGTCAGATTTAGTTTAAAAAGTTACAGTGCCTCAAAGATTTCCATACAAATCTTAAATTAATCCTAGAACTAAAACTGTATATTTGAACGAAAATCTGACTTTATACAAGCATAGAGATTAGTTTCTAGATTGTTCCTGAAAAATTTCATTGACTTTAATTGGTTAGTATTGAAAATTTCACCTGAATTCGTTTGTATGCAGCGCGCATTTACGCATTCGGAATAAACTTCTCTTTTATGTTATGCTTCAAAATATCACGGTATGTCAGACTAGCTACCCTCAAAGCCTAAAAGCGAATTATTTGTTCAGTCCACCAGCCATTAACTTGCCTGCCATTTTTCAATTATGCCAAATGTGTGTGGCGTATATAAATCATATACAAACAAACACACATAATATACGGGAGGGAGGAGTTCTCATATATCTTTATATGCGTATATATGCATATGGGGAGTGTTTAATTTGTAAACGGATCGAAATATATAGGATGTAGCTTATCCAATATCTGCCTGGACATGCAGGCGGCGGCCGGAAAAAAGTAAAATAAAAGTTAAAAGATTTTATGCGTTCGGACGAAATATTTTTTACGACCACTTTTTATGGAGGAGGAAATCGTAATTTTGATGGTGAATTTTGTTGAGTAGAGTTTTTATCATTTTTACATTAAATAGATGTTTCATCAATTTCGTCTTATTATTTCGAATTTTTGGTGCATGAAATTTTCCGTGTTTTTCAAATTATTTTTCTTAGTATGTACGCAGTTGTAATAAGTACTTTCTGATACTCAAAATATACACAAAAGGCTCTTGCAACGGGCTTCATCAAATTAGTAAACTAAAGCTATTCTAATACAGGATGTAACAAAACACCCTATTAATACTTAAAAGGGTGGTTTGACCATCAAACTGAACAACTTTAAAAAAAGTCTATAAATATCAGCTCTATCTACTGTCCCATACATTTGATTCGAATAGGTACTTACTACAGTTTTGTATGAAACAGCTGTATTTTTCGGCATTGTCTCTACAGGTTGTTAGGGTAAAGAGTACCTATGATACTGAACAACATTCCCTAAGAGACCTATAGGAAATTCCCTAAGAAAAATTTTCTACGTTTCATACAAAAGTTCGATCAGCTGATTGTATTTAGTATGGGAAGTCCACAAATTTTTTTTACTAATTTCCTATAGGTTTCTTAGGGAAAGTTGTTCAGTATCATGGGTACAATCACCTCTTAAAGTAATGCAAATGTTTTCCCTAACGCCCTGTAAGTGAACCTTGTTTATCTTGATGGTCTAAAGTTCTAATTTCTAATCCACCCCTTTAAATACTACCAGGGTGTTTTGTTACACGCTGTATAGTATATGCTTAGAATTTAGAACAAATCAGAAACCACAAACGAGTTCGAAATTAAAGCCATACAAACTCTTAGACAAATTATACAGGGTCCTTCTTAATATGCTGACACTTTTTTAAGGGGATGATCAGACCATCAAACTGAACAACTTTCTCTATGGGACTAACATCGAAATCGCAAAAAAATCTGTGGTCCCATACATTTGGCTCGAGTAGGTTCACATTTTTGTATGGGACAGCTGATTTTTTTTCGCGATTTCGATGTTGGTCCAATAGAGAAAGTTGTTCAGTTTGATGGTCTGATCATCCTCTTAAAAAAGTGTCAGCATATTAAGAAGGATACTATATACTATATACGGACTCGCCTCGCCTTAGCATTTCCCCTCTGCCAACGTGCAAGATCAAGAGATCTTACGCATTTACATACAATTTTGACAGCCTATAATTGCGGAACAATAATTTCGAACCTATGACGTTTGGGGTTCACACGACACTGTTTTTCATGATTTTTAACATTCAAAATTAGAATCTAAACTAATGGAATAAAATTCAAAGTTGCGTATCTCGTGCTACCTCGCCCCCCGCAAAAAGTGGCAGAAAAGTTTGTTAGTAGAATTACACGCGTAACTTGTCCTCATATAAGTAGTCTAAGTACAAACTACATGTAGGTATAATAGACATCGTTTGTTCTTTTGCTAAATACCTAACAAATAAAAAAAAAACCGAGGTAATTTTGAAACTCTATAATATCAAGCCTTTAGTTGCGGAATTAAAAAAATAATCCCTTAGCGACATCATTCGAAATTCAAATTGGACAGGCGAGGTGGCCAGTGCGCGCACGTTAATTCCATCGATCATTACTCTGCACTGCAATCCGCCAATCGTGAAAAATAAAAACATTGGCAACCCCACCTGCACCCCCCTCCCCTTTTCACCCCCCGTCTGGGGGATGTGATTTTTTTAACGTCACTCCCGATCAGTATGACTATTTGGTACTTTCGTAGCTATGTTTGCTCAAGTGTTTTTTGAATGCTCTTGCAATACAGCCTTGCCTTTGAAATTTGTTTTTATTGCGTACCATTTTTGATCTAATTAACATTTAGTGTTTTTTTCAGCCAATGTTTTATGCTCTTAATACAATCATTGCCTTCATGAAGTACTTCATAGGTAATTGAAATTATAAAAATTTAATTATTGAATAAACTCAAGTGGACTGTATAGAATACAGGGTGTAAGTAACTGACTGACTTTCACTATGGAGCCTATCGCAGGGAACGCGAAAAAAAATCAGTTGTTCCATACATTTGAGTCGGGTAGGTCAGCAGTTTTGTATGGAGCAGCTGATTTTTTTCGCGTTTCCTGAGGGTGGCTCTATAGTGAAAGTTGTTCAGATTGCTGGTCTGAGGTCACCGTTTCAGTTTTATTATTATTATATTATTATAACACTTTATTGTACACAAAGACATAATAATATACAAAGTTGAGAAAACATGTACAACGGCGGTTTTATCTTCTTAGTTAAAAAAAACGTTTGAAAATAACGCTAAATTCGCATTTTCAGTTATTATTTAGCTTTAATACTATTTTCAGTAACAGTATGAACTATAAAAAGTAATGAAATGTCGACGAAATGACTTGTTAATATTTAGTAAAAATGTTCATACAAAGCGCGCGTTTAGACGTTCGAATAAGAGAAATTTATAAAGTTATTAGCAGGAAGTTGATAGTTAGTTAGTTTATATATAATTTTCTGAGTATCCTGAAAAGGAATATAGTGAGTTTATGCATGTAACGTTGAGATTTTTTTATGCTAAACTTTAGGGGCTAACATAATCAGTCCTCATCTACCGTTATCACCTAGAACAAAAGTCGTGACAAAAATTTTTGATAAAAGGTACCAACCATAAAAAAATATAGGCACATCTCTATCTATGTATGTGTTGGTTTGACTTACACTTACATTTAGCAGCGTGCTGTTGTGTGGGTGCCTGCAGAGCCGAGCTTCGGTCGAGCTCGATCGCGTGCAAAGCTCCATGCAAAAATGTGCATTATACGCAAACACCAGCAAAAAATGACCTCCCTCCCCCTCTCCGCTTTCACCCAAAAAAGAAAAATAAGAGGAATGCGCGTTTTTCCCCATAGCTCCCTTTAAATTGGTCAAGTTAGCACGGGGGTAGTTAGATAACTACATGCGGGCCCCCCTCTGTCATGTATCATGTATCCAGTTTGAAATTCGAATCTCTGATTGTTTTGAATTAGATTTGAAAATGGAATCGACTTATTTGAAGCGAGCCCAGGCAAAGGAAGAGCGGTTTATAATGCCAGACTATTAATCATGATAATTTTTTTACAAGCAATCCATCTTTTGAGAGCTAAGCAGTTCAAAACGCGAAAAGGTTTTCAAGTTTGGTTTTAAAAAATAATTTAAAACGGTCGTTTCAAAGCGCTTTTTAATTTACTCAGCAAAGTATGTAGAGTTTAACGAAGTCTTAATTATAATTTTCCAAAGCTTTCTTTTTCTTTAAACCGTTTTAAAAAGTTTGATGAATGAAAACCGTATACAGAACTGTGAATACAAGCTTTTAATTTCCACAAACATCATATTTCCTTTACTCATTAACGAGTAAAAAGATTTTATTCAATCTCCAAGAAGGTCAATTCAATTCAATTCAATTTTTGTTTAGTGGCATCCGATGCGTTATCACAATTCAGCCAATGTCTCGTTATGTGGATATTATATGAAGGAAAATGATCAGTGGTATTTATTAAGTCTAGAGTGGCAGTTTTGCCAATGTAAGTAGGTTATAATCTCAAGTGATTGTTTTAAGGTTAAAACACAAAAGAGTTCACAAAATGGTGGAGCCACGTGCAATCCCGACGCGTCTCGATACGCAAGCGTCCGTACTCCGCCAGAATTGCAACGCGACTCCTCCAAGAAGGTCACACTTTAAAAGTATCGTTGTCAAAAGTCTCTAGTCTATGGGCGGTGAAAAGTTTTTCAACACACGTTCAAGAGACGGGAGGGTTTAAAAAGAAAGAAAAAAGGAGGGAAAAAGCAAGAGAAACTGTGTTATGAGGTAAGAAGGAGAGGCCACGGGCACGATCGCAATAAAATGATACTGCGTAAGGTCGGCGGCGGTGTAGCCCGGAACTTTTTTTGCTGTAACTTTTTTTATTATATTCAGGGCAAGGAGAAGAAAATGTTCTCAGTGTACCAGTGAACTGTATTCGGGTGAAATGAGAGGCTTTTGGGATGTTTTATCCTTAGGTTTTAACTGAGTTCATTTACGTTTCATGTTTGATAATGAATTTAAAACAGAAGTTCCTTGTTTTGTTTTAAACATTTTAACAGTTAATTTACTTACATTTTACATTATATAGGTAGGTAATGTTCTTGTTCTGTTCAAATAAATATCAAAATTCAAGTGTCTAGCCATACAAAGGTTTTTTTCTTTCGAATAAATTGTTGCATGAATTATTTATGACTTAATCTAATAAGTGGTAGTAGGTTTGTTTTTTAATTGGCTAACACCAATTAAGATCGTATAATAACATAACGTATTACGGCATTACCTTATTAGGTATATTCTTAGGCTGAGATTCAGAGACGATTTTTTTAGTCTTAGTTCGAGCTAAGCGTGGCGAAAATGTATGGATTTTGACATACGGGAGTTCGAACTATGACTTAAAAATAGTCTCTGAATCTCGGCTTTAGACTACTTATATGAGGACAAGTTACGCGTGTAATTCTACTAATAAACTTTTCTGCTACTTTTTGCGGGGGGCGAGGTAGCACGAGATACGCAACTTTGAATTTTATTCCATTAGTTTAGATTCTAATTTTGAATGTTAAAAATAATGAAAAACAGTGTCTTGTGAACCCCAAACGTAATAAGTTCTAAATTATTGTTCCGCAATCATAGGCTGTCGCGTTTAGTGATAAGGTATAAAATTGTATGTAAATGCGTAAGATCTTTTGATCTTGCACGTTGGCAGAGGGGAAATGCTAAGGAGAGGCGGGTCCGTATATTATATTACTATATTACTTTAAATGGACATTACCTATCCATATAATCATAGATTTAGCATATACTACGTTAGACCGGAAATGTGAAAGAGAAAGGCCATAGCATTAACGTATGTTAGAGCGAGATAGATAGACGAGACCATTCTCGAACACGCTATGAGCCAGTATGGACCTAGCGTCAGTTGTCAACGGAACGAATCCCGTTTTTTTTTCCAAATCTCAGGTTTTTTTTAGTCTCGCCTTGGATAATCCGTAGCCGATCTAACGTAGTATATGCTAAATCTATGCATAAAATACTTGTGAACCTAATACAATTACAAATAAAAAAAATATCACTTTGACGTGTGATTCATTGTGATGATTATAATGTTACGTATGAATAACTTTGTATTTTCTAACTTGAGGACCTGTTTCACGTCAATTAAAGATATATTGATTAAAATTGTATTACAAGAAGATTTTTGTAATTTACAAAAATATAGCTCACATTTCCTTATAAAAACCTCCCTTTGTCTTAAAGTAAAACATAGGAAGACTTTCTAAAAATCATGGTTTAAAAAAACGACCAAGTGTGACTCAAACTTTGGCAATTAGTGTTCCGTACTAAACAGAAAAACCAGCGTTGATTTAAAATTGTAGTCTTTGAATATGTTAAATTAAATAATATTAAAAATTTCGAGGGAGGGGAGGAATGGTCGTGAGTTTATGTATGTATGTATTTAGAGGGTCAAAAGTACCTAATATATGTGATAATTTTCATTCAATATCTGTGTTAATTTTTTATATTGTTGAAATGTACTTTCGCTAATGGGGGACATACCTCTTTGGTAGGTACACGACGACTGAAAGATTTTTTAATTTTTTGTATTCACTTTCCAATCATAAAAATCACGCTTTTAATCTTTTTAATTATTTAGACACTTTTATATTTAATCTTTCTACCTAAATATGTGTAGTTACAGAAAAAAAAATCGCCTGTGACAGTCACACGAGTGAATCTACAGGGTGCTAGGGTTACAGTTGCATTACTTTAAAGGGTAATTGTAGCCATGATACTGAACAACTTTCTCTAAGATACCTAAGGAAATAAGCAAAAAAAAAGTGTGTCTATTCATACTAACTATCGAACGTTTTTATGAAAAGTTGATTTTATTTTTTTCCTTTGGAAAAGATGTTCAGTATCATGAGTACAATCACCCACTAAAGTAATGTAACTGTCTACCCTAACACCCTATCTATCTATCCGTTTTACTAATTTAGTTACGGAACGCTTAAAAGCTAAGCGCTCGGCTAGTTTGCCAAAAAGATAAATATGCGAACACAACTAATTTCATTGACCTGCTAACTTAATCTTTACACTCTGATTATGATTAAATACTTCTATGACTTTGATTAGTTACATTTTAACTTCGTGAATGTAATTCCTGTCTGCACTTACTGACCAACTAAATAAAACTAGTCAAGTAATTAGCATTGAATTTCGAACCATTCAGTGCGTTGAAGTGTGTTCGAATTTTGAATTTATAATGGCATTGGTTACTGGCCAGTAATAATTTGAAAAAAGAAATTGTCTATGGCTTTAATTTCTACAGGGAGTAACAAAAAACTCTAGTAATACACAAAGGGGTGGTTTAGACCTGAACAACTTTTACTATTATGGAGCCAACATCGAGAAAAAAAAACTGCCGTCCCATACATTTTAGTCAAGTCGGTAGTTTGGTTCAGCTTCAGGAGTTGTAGTTTTGTATGGGACAGCAATTTTTTTTTATCTTTATCTTTGTAACTAGGTAGGCACTTTTATATTTTATCTTTCTACGTATATAAGGTAATAGGTGTTAGGGTAAACAGTTGCATTACTTTAAGGGGTAATTGTACCCATGATACTGATCAACTTTCCCTAAGAAACATTTAGTAGTTAGTAGTTATAACCTGTAGAATCCCAATGCAGGGCAAATGCCTCCTCCCACAACCTTTAATAAATAAAAATAAAAAATGCATTTTTCCATACTAAATGTAATACGCTGATCAAACGTTTGTATAAAGTCAAAAAAACGCATTTCCTATAGGTTTCTTAGGGAAAGTTGTTCAGTATCGTGGGTGCAATCAACCCTTAAAGTAATGCAATTATTTACCCTAACACCCTGTATGCAAGTACCTATACTTCATTCCAAATAAGGACGACGAGATTTTCCGGTTCCTATTTAGCTTTCTGGCCAATTATGATTACAAAATGTAATTAATTTGTTGGATACATATCCTATCCAACATATCTTGGACGTTACTAAAGCTGTTTTCAGTTTCAAATCTCTGTTTAAAATTTCGTTGCTATTTTGAATGGAGTATAGGTAAATACCTACTTAGCTTCTACTCAGTTAGCTCTTGGTTAAGTTGTATGCAATTTGGATTGGACGCAAAAAACCGCCTGGACCACTTGTTATCTCATAATTAACAGACCGCTAAATGTAGACGGGTGAAAGGTGCAGAGAAAGGTGCCCAAGTTTTTTTACGCCACGAAAATAGATAATATTATTTTTGGCGAGTGTCGTTTCATTTGTTAACTTTCTTTTGTAGGTACTTTACGGAAAATTCGCGTTCGGGCTGTTCTTGGAAATTGTTGTATAGGTTTAGAGTTATTATAGTAGGTTGAATGTAGAGTTTCTTTAGTGCTGGCGTATCTTCGTTTGTATTGACTTACGATCGGGGCAAAGCCCTAAAACAGCCATTATCGCGGCAACGCACACAAGTGCAGTGTCGTAAACACGCGAGCCACCCCCGCCCGATTCGGCGTTTTTATATTTTTGCACATTCAAAAAAAGTACGCGGCAGACAAAGATGGACTGATGACGATCTGTATGGTTGAACAATACTGTGCAAGCGGGATGGCGACGGTTCCGTCATGGACGTTGCGAAATAAAAATGTGCAAAGCGTTCCTTTTTTAAATGTGATGCTTTTTTTACGTTAGTCTGCGTTTGCAATTAGTGCTGTGCGGTTGTCGCACGTATTGGGCATTAGGATCTATGCAAATGATATGCCCCGGGGATCGGATGGGACTTGTAAAAGCTTTTATTATACTGAATGACATTGGGCTACAAAGGGCCAAAAGATCGCGGAAGCACCATTCAGAGTTACAAGGTCGTCTATAGTTGAGCTTTATAGAAACGAAACGTACGAACGAAATACGTATAGCATTGTAAAGTTGAATCTTGAAGAATCTTTTCCGCCGCAATACTTTTAAAAGCATGAGTTATGGCGATTTCTTGAGAGAATTTGAACAAAAGGCCGTTGATAGAATGTTTTAAAATTGTTTCGTTGTTCAACATCTCAGAAATTTACAGGGAATACTAAAAAGACTCGAGCATTATTCCTGCAAACAATGAACAATGTTTACGGCGTATCCTTAACGCGTCGTACTTCATCACAAAGGCCTTGTCAACCGCATCGCTATAGAAAATTTACATTAAAACTCAGCAGCATATTGCGTAAAGCCTTCAGGTGCATCTAACTAATCAAAGGCACGCGATTCTAGGACGTCGCGAGCAAATTTTAATGTGAACGGAAAAAACTGGCAACCCAGTGCAGTGTGGCGGTGTGCGTCGCGCCTACGCCCACATGGACCGTGTCGGTGCATGCTTTACGCGCGGAAAAAAGTGCTGCGTTATTGATTTTTCTGTACCGCCACGGCTTGGGGGAGAAGGGGGGAGCTCGCCCGCGGCCTGAAAAACCGTCTGCTGAAAAAACTGAGACGAAAAGACACCCCTCCCATTTTAATTGGTAACGTAGTGTCAATAGGGCTAATCCTGCGCCCGTAATAGCCTTCTTTTGTCTCGCGAATGCATTTTTCAGTGTTGCCATGGGACGGGTTTTTTTGAAGTTTTTTTAAATCCTTCTGCTTGGTTATTATTTTGTTAGAATTTATAAAAAAAATTGCTTGTAATTTAGGTAAAAAAATAAACAAAAGATAATTCGTTATCAGATTATGTTAAGCAATAAATAAATAAATATCTTGGACACTGTCACTCAGATTATCGAGTCCCATTTTAAATTAGGTACCTTAATTAAACGCAGATCTTGTATTATGATGACTAGACAACGTTACAGAATAGGTACACACGGCGACACATCAAGCTATACTAAACCAACATAAGCTGGCCGTGCGACGTTATACGTCATTCAACCTACGCGCGGCCAGCTTATTTTGGTTTTGTATAGCTTGATGTGTCACCGTGTGTACCTACATAATTACAGACACAAACAACATATTACATAGAATTAACCGTAAGTCATATCACTGATGAACTTTTTTACTTTCCAGTTCCAACATATTCCATAGGTACATAACTAGCAGAAAATGTTATCAAAAATGCTGTTGATACCACTTAGCCCATAGAAACACCTCCAACCGCCAGACAATGCGCTTTGTAATAAACTTAATCTATTACTCTTGTTTGGACTAGATTTAGGTTTGTTTTTTCTTACGTATTCAAACTTTCTTCCCGGAAAATTTTACTAGATAGATTCGGGATCTGATCAATGGATCAACTGAGAAAGAAAGTTCTTAGTAGATTCTCAACTTCAAAACGGGATCTAATGAGAAAAAACTTACTAAGGTTTCCTGGGGTAATTGCAACTGTGGGGCAATTGTGTCTAGCTGATATTAATATTAAGCGCAATAAAAAGGAGGCCTATGCCCAGCAGTGGGTTGATTTGATTGATTTGATTGATTGATTGATTGATATTTAAATCAAACGAACAAAGAATCTTCTCTTAATACACGCGTCTAATTATCTAGAAGGCCGTTGTTGGTAAATAAAGAGATGAAACGAGTGATTCTTATAAGTCCAATTCCTCCACAGATGCAACTGCCCCAAAGTTTCAATTACCCCAGAGATCCATTGGGGATCTGGTTAATGAATCTACTGAGATTGATCGAATAATGTATGTAATGTATATGCTCACAACTGTATTCCTGACAGGATAGTAAGGGAAATAAGAAAAATGTAATTTTACTTGTAAGTGTCGAAAAGACGCTGTTTGAATCCTCTTTTATTTATAGATGGAAAAGCCAATGATGATGATGATGAGCCAGGGAAGCATATTCAGAGTATCACAGTTCACTAGCAGTGCCCGAAATCTGTCCAGCGTGATTGATAGTGAGTCCGCCGTCACATTGTTAATGGAAAGTGGGCAAAATGCATCCTTTGGAATTCTGAAGAGTTGAGGTTTGGGTTATACTACAATTCTACCCTTTTACAAAGTTAATGTTGCATGCAGAATAGTGGTGAACCTGCAGTTAGAGTATACAAGGTGTTACAAAAATACATATAAATATTTAAGGGGTGGTTTAGACCATCAAACTGAACAACTTTCACTATGGGACCAATATCGAAAACGTGAAAAAAAATCTGATGTTCCACACTAAACTACAAATCTACTCGAGTTAAATGTATGGGACAACTGATTAATTTTTTCGCGATTGTTACATAGTGATAGTTGTTCAGTTTGATGGTCTAAACAACCCCCTTAAAAGTTTGAAATGTTTATTTTTATTTTTGTAACACCTTGTATTCAAGCCTCTGACTTGCTTTAACGAATAGCATAATTTAGAAGTGCAAACTTGCGATAAAAGTCCATTAAGTAGTCACCCCTCCAAAAGTTGTACTCTGCTTAACGTTGCTACGAAGATACCACTAGGCAAACGTCTTTGATGTTTAAAAAAAGACTTAGTCGTAAAATGGGTCATATGAGCATGAAAACTTTGGTTACCTTTCAAAACGTTTACTTAAATCTTTCCCCTTTTAACTTCCTAAAAGTTAACCCTACAATCGCAGGAATGAAAACTTTTTTTCATACTTTGTACACGAATGTCTGCAATAAATTATTGTAACGTGACACACAACAATACATTGAACTTGTGGAGTACATTACCCCCGTCCGTCCGTCTGTCTGTCAGAATTGGTGTCAAGTACCAATTGCATAACGGCCGGTCAATGCCGTACTCATGCACTTTATAATGTGCAAGTGCAACGTCTCAATGCATCTTATTTTGTTTGCGATCAGTCTTGTTTGGCCGTGGTGGTCCAATGGCGAGTAATCTTGCCAGCCGTGCAGGAGGCGATGGTTCGATTCCCGTCCAGGCCGACTCGTATCAAAGAGTTTTTCTGAATTTATGTACGATTTGTAACTGGCTTTTCGGTGAAGGAAAACATCGTGAGGAAACCTGCATGCTTCAATTTCGACGCATGTATTGTACCCAATGTCCATTATGTGGCGACGGGCTCACCCCCCGTTACACTGGTTAGAGTTTCGGTACTACTGGTGAAACGTGGATGTTCCGCGATCCAGAATATCTCTGAGACTATACCCCCTCGGGGAATATAGTCGTGAGTATATGCATGCATGCATGCTCTGTCTTGTTTTAATACCGTCATCTTGTGATAGTATCCGAGACGACGTGCCTTCCGTAGAACGGAGGCGACGAATATCAGTAAACGGTCACCTGTCCCAAGAGATGCATCTGAGGTTGGTAAATAATTTTTCCGCATAGCCGTTGAAAAAGCCGGTCATTGCCGGACATGAGTGGATACATCGAAGCTCCACTATGCCTCAATCGCCTCTGTAATTTGACAACCTTATAAGAAAGAACATTATAAGAAAGAGTATATCTAGTGACTATTACTACATACAGTATGGACACTCCCTGCTTCCCACCAACTTTTAACCTTATCCCCTCTGGTTACTTCGTGGTTACCTCTTAAGGAAATGCGTATTCCTGTCTCGCTCGCAGTCCTCAGTATCGCACATGCTTAACTCTTCTTTTAAATTTTTCATTTATGTATGAAATGACAGCTATCAGCTGACAGTGTACAATGTGTGTTTATGGTCAACCAGCGGGTCCCTTTTATGTAATTTTTTTCTATGGTGTTAGGGTAAACAGTTGCATTACTTTACGGGGTGATTGTACCCATGATTCTGGACAACTTTCCCTATGAAACCTTTACAAAAAGACACAAATTTGTCTATCCATATTAAATGTAATCAGCTGATCGAATATACAAGGTGTTACAAAAATACAAATAAACATTTAAGGGAGTGGTTTAGACCATCAAACTGAACAACTTTCACTATGGGACTTTTTTTTCGCGATTTCGATGTTGGTCTCTTATTGAAAGTTGTTCAGTTTGATGGTCTAAACAACTCCCTTAAAAGTTTTAAATGTTTATTTTCTTTTGTACCCAGTATGTATGATAAGTTTATTTTCTTCCGAATTTCCATCTGTTCCTTTGGGAACGTTGTTCAGTATCATGATTCATCATGAATGCATTCAGAGATTCGGCGGGCCATAATTAGGCCCGCGGGCCTTGATGGACTGGAATTGGATATCCATGCACTAAACCACCAGTCAATAAGTGAACCTACGTTAATCCCTCACCCTGACCCGAACAAGTGGACCAATTGTCTCGGCGGATGTGACGTCACGACGCACTTCCGACCGCTAATTGCATGCGTCTGCGACTCGGGATATCCTCGCAAAGGGGTCAGTTGTAACGTCAAGGGAAGAGTTTTGTTATTGCAAAGTGAATTGTATCTGATCGTCATTAAGATTTGAAAATTTTAAGAAAAGTCTAATATCCAATAATTCGATTGAAACAATAATTTCATAATTTTGATAGTAAACATTTTAATTTATTCGCATTTTAAGTTTTCAGGCAAACATGTATAGTTATCATTTCAGCAATGAATGAAAGCGCTAACGTGCTCATCTATACATTTTAAGAATCTTGTTTTGATAGTAAGTAGGGTGAGAGTGCCCGAGCGGTGGGTAGAGATCGAGTTCAGTAAATTTTAGTTCTTAGTCAAGTTTTGCGTAAAGGTAAAAAAAAAAAATCTTTCTTTCAATGTATCGACCCAACGATTTCGTTCTTAGCTCCATAGTAGAAGTTGCTCAGTTTGGTGGCCTGAAACCCCCTGTAATATGTACGGCATTTCAATTGTAAACTCTATACTTTTGTGTAACAATTTCAGCCTTAAAAGAACAACTTTAGAAACTAAACTATCTTCCAATGCATATGTCAACAATAGAATACAGAATGACTAGACAGGGCGTAATAAATAACCCGTCTAGGACAGACACTAAAACTGCCGATATCAAATCTCAAAAGTTCCTAACACTGCATCAAGACTTCGGGACTATAAACTTGGACATGGGGGTACAGTGACAGCGGAAGCATAAACTGTAGCGATTTCTTCATTAATTATATACATACTGTTACAGACCCTAAATAATATGATAAAGTTAATCTTGAAACTGCTATTCAATATCAGCCTATAATGTCCCACTGCAGGGAATCAGGGAGGGCACATTAATACCAGGTAGTGGCAAGGCCACACTGAAATTGGCACTTAATATTATTTCAGAATTGGATACGGTCTTGAGATAATAACATTATGTAATCGATGGTAATAAATGGATCCTAATTAATACCACATTAAGACCTACCACACATTTAGAGAATTCTGTATTATGGATTATCCCCCTCCACAATTCCGTTCGGAATAATGTTGGCAAAAAATCCTATACAAAATAACAGAATCCGGAATTCCAAATGTATGTGGCGGACCTTAACGTGCGATTTGATCGTCTTTACTTTATCTGTGTTCAATTTACTTTCATTAAAAATTGCTAAACACATTTTTAAATCTTAACCCATGTTTTATCTAATTTCAAATCATAGTAATATTTCACCAACTGGGCACTTGTGGTGGAGTATGGACCGCCATCTCTCACCATTATTCGTAAGAGAAGGCCTTTGCCCTGCAGTGGGAGTGGGATCTTACAGGCTATAACGAATCTAAACTAATATTTTTTGGATCGTATACTGATAAGAAAAATAATTCCATGGCGTGTTAAAATAAACTTTTTGTTCACTAATAAATAAAATTGAAATCCCGCTCGAAGTAGCACCCCAACTTATCTAGATAAGCGTGTTACCACGGCTTTGCTTTTCACGCGACATCACGTGTAAGATCTACAAACCGCCTCGCTAAATGTGTAATAACGAACGACGCCGGGTGTAGACGGTTGTCTAGCATTTATGACTTATTTATGTCTGCGCTGTCTATAGCTTTATTTGTTTTAAAAGTAACTTTATGGATTTTTACGTTTAACCATACAATTTATGAAGTTTCAGGCTTACAATGTTTTTACTAACTTCTGACCGAGATTTCGTTTCTGTGGAATTGATGACGCCATGGTAGTGTAGTGTTGTAGGTACTAAACTTATACAGGGCGTGAATTTAAATAGGTTTCATACTTCATACATACATCGACTTTATGGGGTGCTTCAGACCATCAAATCGGATGAAATCGGATCGGATTGAAACAACATCTTTAGTTCTATGTATTTAGTCAAGTCTTACTTTAACTGATTTTAACATAATTCGGTTTGTCAAGTTTTTTTTGTCTTTATTTTATATTTTTTACGAATAGAAGACATCATTTTAATAAAAGAATTTAAATGTTTGCAATTTATCGAGTTTATCAATACAAATTTAAATTTGTAAATGACGAAAGTAGTCGCGAAAAAATCATTCGATCTCCATGGAGAAAAACCTTAGCTTAATTTTAAGAAATAAAAATCACAATGCATTCTGTTTCTAACTCTATGCTGGAAACAGAAATGGCAACATCAGATGTCAAATTCTGATATTTTAAAAATATTTTTTTTCTTAATGGCCAGTTATTTTAGGTAGATGATAAGTTTACCAAGAAGTTTACAAGTCGTGTGACGTGAACAGAAAACGATATTATCTATTTCAAATATCCGTATTCCTTTCATTTTAAAATCTCTAACATATATTTTATGTTGATTTTTAGTTTAACAAAGAGTTTACAGGTCCTGCATGTGACGTCACTCGTAGGACTGAAAAAAGATGGTATTTTATTTAAAATATCTGTAATCCTTTCATTTTAAAATCTCTGACATAGAAAATAATGCTATTGAGACAATTATCTCGAAATGGTTTTAAAATCAGCCCTCCCAAAAAAAAAACTGGACATGCCGAATTGACTTATTTTGAATAAGTTATTTGTTAAAGTTATTTCATAATGTTTTAATTAATTTAATTCCACTCAAACGATCTTCACTCGACCGTTTAACTGTAAGGGTGTGTACACACTAGAGCACATTGATTCGTAAATTTAGCAACATGCCAAAACAAACAGGGGTCTTGACTAGGGTGAATCTAGTTATCTATGGCTATTATTTAGTTTATTGGCTGGGGGTGGCTTTAAAAAAAGTTATAGCTGATAAAGTACTTTATGATTTTTACTACTGTACTGAATGATTAAATAAAAAATATAATGTCTCTGCTAAAGAAGAAATTTTAACGAAAATCGGACATGATACAAGCATAGAGATTAGTTCCTAGATTGTTTCTGCAAAATTTAACTGTGGTTAATTGGTTAGTATTGAAAATTTCACCAGACTTCGTTTGTATGCAGCGCGCATTTACGCATTCGGAATAAACTCTTCATCAAGTCATTTTATACCTTTTTACTAAACAACAATTTACCAATTTACAATTTAAGATATAAATAGAAACATAGCCCGATTCCAGGCCTAACTTTACGAACTCTTCTTCTTCTTCTTCTTCCTGCCCTTATCCCATTATTTGGGGTCGGCGCAATATGTCGTCTTCCTCCATTCATCTCTTTTAGCCGTCATTTCAGCGCACACACCTTTTTTACACATGTCATCTTTCACACAATCCATCCATCTTTTCTTTGGTCGTCCTCTCTTCATGCAGCCATCCACATTCAGATTTAACATTCGTCTTGTAATATGCCACTCATCTCTTCTCATCACATGTCCATACCACGATAACCGATTACCGCGCAGCTTTTCATTCACAGGAGCCACTTTCAAACTTCCTCTAATATACTCATTCCTAATCTTGTCCATTCTAGTAACCCCACACATCCATCTCAACATTCGCATCTCTGCTGCATGCAGTCGTTTTTCATCCGTCACTTTAACGGCCCAACACTCCGAGCCATACATGACGACAGGTCTTATGATGGTTTTATATAACCTAACTTTACGAACTAAAGGGTGGAATTGATATCAGTAGCATCCTTTTAAACTAAGAGTCTACCAAACAAACTGAACAACTCTTACTATGGGAGCAAAAAAATCAGCTGTTCCATACATTTGAATCGAGTAGGCATTGCAGTTAAGTATGCAACAGCTGTTTTTATTTGCTCCAATCGATTCGCTCCCATAGTAAAAGTTGTTCAATTTGATGGGTAGACTCTTAGTTTAAAAGGATGCTAATGATATCAATTTCACCCTGTATAATCTACTGAGGATGTAAGGGCGCATTAAGAAAGGATTTTTCGATATTCTAATTTCACGCGGACGAAGTCGGGCAAAATCTAGTCATTTGTAAACCTTATTTAATAGTTAAAGTAGTCGGTTTCTATTAAAAGTTAATTTCAGCGCATTTAATTTACTCTGAAATAATGAATGCCAGGTACGAGGTATTTAATCAAAATCCAATACGGAAAATTTTTCATTTCCTCTTAAATTTTTATAGAAAACTTAACAAGTTTCATTTCCTATCTCATTTCGATTTCGATTAATTCAAAGGGTTATTTCCAAGAGCTGACAGGACTTAAAAGGGGGGGGAGGGGGCGTTTATAAATAATAGTTCATCTACAACATGTTAATGAATAAGCGCAAAACCTCATACACCCCAACCGATTTTTAGGGAAATAATTGCATTGATGGATTGTGTGAAAAGATGGATGGATTGTGTGAAAGATGACATGTGTAAAAAAGGTGTGTGCGCTGAAATGACGGCTAAAAGAGATGAATGGAGGAAGACGACATATTGCGCCGACCCCAAATAATGGGATAAGGGCAGGAAGAAGAAATTGCATTGAAACAATAATTTCATTATTCTATTAATTAAAATTTAAAGTTATTTGCATTTAAGTTTTCATGCTAAAACGATTTGTTATTTTTTCAGCAATTAATGAAAACGCTAGCGTGCTCATGGACACATTTAAAGAATTTTGTTTTGGTAGTAATTAGGTTGAGTGTACCTGTGCGGTGGGTTGACATCGAGTTTCATCAAGTAAATTTTAAATTATACAGACAAATCATTTAAAATTTTGAAAAAATGTAACCTATGTTGAAACTTTAATAATTCGATTCTGCTCTCGATTCTACACAAACTATTTTCTATTTTTGCGTTTATTCATTAACACGTTGTATATGTGTCAATGGTACATATATTTTCCGTAGACAGAAAATTCGTAGTCTATGATATGTACTAATAAATAAATTTAATCTGTCGTTCTACTTGAAGGAGGTCGTGTAGGTAATGAGTTTTTACTTTTTTCAAGCATTTTGTTTTAGGCATAGGATAGCCAATCATCCTTACAAGCATCGAAACACGAAAATACAATGCCAATGCCACCTTCCTGGTTTAAGGCATCTCGTTTTTTTTCTGTGTTCTTTGAGTAAATTTTTCTATCTACTATGATTATTTACATACCCTTAGACGAATTATATACGGACCCGCCTCGCCTTAGCATTTTCCCTCTGCCAACGTGCAAGATAAAAAGATCTTACGCATTTACATACCATTTTATACATTTTCACTAAATACGACAGCCTATAATTGCGGAACAATAATTTCGAACTTATGACGTTTGGGGTTCACACGACACTGTTTTTCATGATTTTTAACATTCAAAATTAGAATCTAAACTAATGGAATAAAATTCAAAGTTGCGTATCTCGTGCTACCTCGCCCCCCGCAAAAAGTGACAGAAAAGTTTGTTAGTAGAATTACACGCGTAACTTGTCCTCATATAAGTAGTCTAAGCCCGAGTGCCCTACTATTAAATCTAGCACAAAAAATTTGAATAAACATGTCAAAATAATTCAGCCCCCAATTTAAATATTAAAAGGGTTACGTTGAGGGTCGCAGCGCACTCCTAGCCTAGATTCTAGAGGGTTGTCTATTCTCTTTGCTCAATTCCAACATAATATGTCCAACATATGTTGGTTGGTCAGTCGGTCACTGAATTATGTTAGACACGGTGTGGTGCGCACTTTATTAGTGTGATTTGACTATGAATATTGTAAAATTGACTTTTAACGGTGATAAAATACAGGGCGTAAGTGACAGCCTAGCTAATACTGAAACGGCGAAAAAAAATCTGCTGTCCCGTACATTTGAGTCGGGTAGGTACAGCAGTTTTGTATGGGACAGCTGTTTTTGTTATGTTATGTTATTATAGCAGAATTTTGTCGCGGTTTCGATGTCAGTGCCGTCTATAGAATGTTTAGTTCGATGGTCTGATCATCTCCTTACTAAACCGTCAGCATATTAAAAGAAACCCTGTTTAAAACAATTTTATTTTATGGTGTTTCCATGAAAAATGATAGGTACCTTTTTTTTAAAATCGCAGTGTCTTCCATTTTTAAAATTCCAAATTTAAAACTTTTTTTGTTATTTTGGATCAGTAGTGTAGGAAGCTTATATCCTAAAAGAATAGATTTAAAATAAAAAGCCAATTAATTCAGTGTTTTATAGCTATCTGATTACCAGGTTTTAAATATTATACGGTGCACCTAAACGGTTCGCACATTGATTTGTATTGATAATTATACTTTGCAAAAACGAAGGAAGTCTTTAAATAATATGATTATTTAAACTAAATATTGATTTTTTGATTAATTTATCCTTGTAAGTGACAGGTTGGAGAGGTAACATTTTAAAATATGTTGTTGCATCATCAAACGTTTCAAGTAATAATAGTTTTCGATGGTTACTAAATATTCAAATAATTTCCTACACACATACATGTTACCTTGTTTAATAATATATGTTTAATAATATAGGCCCATAAAGTACCAAAATTTAGCCCGGAATTGCATAAATAAAAATAAAATGTGATCCACTTAAATCCATGGGGATGAAGGGAAAGCCTTTGTTTTTGTTATCAATGTAATGTAAGCCATTGATTAATCATCACCATATTTCAAAATAAACTTTTCCTTACTTCGGAAAGCATTTAATCAACTTTTTTTGTTGACAGTGCAAAAAAAGACAAGTTATTTTCAATGCAATATGATTCTTATTACGTAAAGAATTATAAGTTATTGCACAGAAGAAAACAAAAAGATAAATAACATTTTATTTATGTCCAACTTAATATGCTGACACTTTTTAATGGGATGTCCAGACCATCAAACTGAACAACTTTCTCTATGGGACCAACATCGAAATCGCGAAAAAAAAATCAGCTGTCCCACACATTTGGCTCGAGTAGGTTTGCAGTTTTGTATAGAACAGTATATTTTTTTATCGCGATGTCGATGTTGGTGCCATAGAGAAAGTTGTTCAGTTTGATGGTCTGATCATCCCCTTAAAAAAGTGTCAGCATATTAAGAAGGACCCTATATTAAAACCGTCAGCATATTAGAGCAAAACAAAAACTCCAAAGAGTATCATAGCCCCTTCAATGAGTCGAACAAGATTAGGGTGTATAAAGGGGGTTGCACACGTACTGACC
The DNA here is from genome assembly GCA_963924505.1 of Agonopterix alstromeriana. Lineage (NCBI taxonomy): Eukaryota > Metazoa > Arthropoda > Insecta > Lepidoptera > Depressariidae > Agonopterix > Agonopterix alstromeriana. The sequence goes on from OZ004673.1 coordinate 14,128,411, forward strand.
CCACGCAAGGCCGGCCAAGTTCAAGGACGAGGGGCTGCGACCCTTACGCAACTTGGGTTACAGGTGGATGCGTTCTTTTTTTGCAAACTCCGGAGAAAGTTGGGGGAAGATGTATCGGCGCTAATGAAAATCCTTGGTTTATTTTTAGTTCGTTTTTTGCCGACGAAGGTAAAGGAAGTTTAAATTTTAGAGGTAACTTTGTAAGCATGTGTGTAACCAACTTACAGCTGAATAGCTTCAACCGATTAGGATAAATGAAAGTGGTGTTTATGTGTTATAGTTTTATTAAATGTGACAAAATCGAAATAATCTAAAAGTCGTGATGGTCCAGTGGGGAGTAACTTTGCCTGCCGTGCAGGAGGCGATGGGTCGATCCCCGTCCAGGCCCACTCGTACCAATGAGTTTTTCTGAATTTATGTACGATTTGTAACACCACTGGCTTTTCGGTGAAGGAAAACATCGTGAGGAAACCTACATGCTTTTAATTTCGAGGCAAATATTGTACAGACTGTCCATTATAAGTGGCGACGGGCTCACTCCCAGTCACATGGACAGAGTTTCGGTACTACTAGTGAAACCTGAATGTTCTGAGGTGTCAGAATATCTCTGATTACCCCCTCGGGGAATAACAGTCGTGAGTATATGTTATGCTATGCTAAAATCTAAATAAAAAACTTCTTAGTTATTATTACAACCAGTTTAAAATATTTTTTGTGACTCTACCAACTCATTGTAAGGTAACTCGACTGCAGAGAACTCAACACATATTGAACAATATCTATTATAATTACACGACAAAATAATACTTATAGAACATTGATAATAAACAAGTTTTTCCGTTTAGATGGTATTTAAAAATTAATAGTCGTATTTCATAATTCGTAAAGTTTTCGGTGTACAGACAACGTTGCGTGGGAGCATTTGTCGGATGCGAGCATATTTTCTTTTGTTCTGCTATTCTTTATGGTTCTTATACAGGGTGTAACAAAACACCCTAGTAATACTTAAGGAGCTGCTTCAGAACATCAGCACAAATACTTAAACTTTAAAGTCAATTCTCAAACCAACGACGATAAACAATGAGTTAACATCCCGGCGATTTCTCAACAAAGATTCTTATCGAAGAAAAAAGGTAATAGAAAATAGAGTAAACATAGAGGGCCATTTACACTTGTTTATAAACATTGTAGGTACGGATGGAGGCGTGTCCGCTCGCGTGTTGGGGGCACGCGTTGCGGACGCGATAAGAAAGCATTAGCACTGAATTCAGTTTATGGGTGTGAGCGGGTCACGTGTCGTGCGATTCAACTTGGTCAGTATGAAAACTTCTTTACAATAATTTAAGTTACATTTAAAGAAGGATATGATGTTGACAAAGCACGTGCCTGTTGGTTTTGGCATTACGGTACTAAGTTAGGATTTTTAGGGTTCCGTGCCCAAATGGTGCCAATAAGACACTATTAATTAGTCTACGCCCCATCCCTCCGTCTGTATTTTGCCATTTTCACAGAATATATCTTATTGTGGTTGATATTGCTAACCAATAATTTAAATAAACAAAACGTACATAATTAAGTAGAAATACAAATTTATTGTTTTTGCTCTATCGTAAAAACGGCAATACATACAAGCATCAAACTTTTTGTGATTATAGAGCATACCTACTCTAAAGTAAGTAATTAAAAATATAATAAAAACTGGCAAAGTATGTGTCGGGCTCGAAATAAGGATCCGGGAGAAATTTGGTTGTTGTTGTAAACATTGGTGTTACGGAACCCTCTTGGTGCGGCAGTCCTACTCGCAATTGGCCAATGTTTTTAATTCAACCCGTCAACGTCCACCGATCGCTGCATTGAAAAAATCTGGGTAGAAAATTGTATGAAAATTTCCTAACTAGCTGTCCAGTTATTATAAACAAGCGTAGTTACCGTATTCAAAGTCAAAGTCAAAGTCAATATAATTTATTCAATATAGGAGCTTGCAGCACACTTATCAAACGTCAAATCTTTTTTTAAAGCTACCACCGCGTCGGAACGTGTTGTCGCTATAGAGAAGATGCGGCCAGAAACTCTACAATACAACACGACTTAATAACTATTACAATAACCATATCATTAGGAAGTGAGACTTTGAATAGAGGCTATCGCATGGCCGGTGTGCTAATCAGTTATTTTGTAAACTTTTACTTGATGTGCAACGTGATTAGAGAGGGCTGGGCACACTGTGAGCCCGGTACAGTAAGGCCTGACACATACATGCGGAATTCCGATAAGGAAGTCTGATCAGTGCTTCTGATTCCGGGAAATTTCCCAGATTTTCGAGGAAAGAGGGGTACCTACGTGCGGGGAGAGCGTGGGGAATGATACAAATCGGGTAATTTCTGGGAATCAACGATTTGTTATATACAGAGTCCTTCGTAATATGCTGACACTTTTTTAAGGGGGTGATCAGACGAAAGTCAAACTGAACAACTTTTCCTATGGAACCAACATCGAAATCTCGAAAATAATACAGCTGTCCCATACATTTGGCTCGAGTAGGATTGCAGTTTTTTATGGAAAAGCTGATTTTCTTTCGCGATTTCGTTATTGGTCCCATAGTAAAAGTTGTTGAGTTTGATGGTCTAAACCACCTCCTTAAATGTTTATTTGTATTTTTGTAACACCTTGTATAGACCACCAAATTGTCCGTCGTTTGCAAAAAAACTCAAAAATTAAATGGTGTTCACCGTTACCTCACGGTCGGGCGGGTACACTAGATTACATTTACTACGTGACGGAGTTCACTGCGACATGGTTTTGTTGCTGGCTGTACTTACAATAGGGGTATAATTCGTACGGCGCTCCGTACAAAACGAAGTTCCGTCCTAGTTTGAATATTTTTAATTAAAGTAAAAAAAATGATTTAACACAATCTAGAAACCAATAATTTGCATTGGTCAGATTTCCTTCGTGGCTCAAAGTTTTCCATACAAATCTTCAATTAAACCTAGCATTTTTTTTTTCTTTATATTTTATATTGTGGCTTTTAACCCTGAGGTTATGTCAGCCCCATGAAACTATATATTATTTTAATATAGAAAATAGGACGGAACTTCGTTTGGTGCCGGCTTAGATTGGATGAAAGCAATAAACTATTTTGATTTTGAAAAATCCACATTTTTATTCAAAATATCACAAAAATAGTTTTATTTTAATCGCAGAACCACTGGAAACATATTTTTATTCCCACTAGTTCCATCCACATACAAAACAAATTTATATTAAAAATTTGATTGAATGTTTTAGGATGGGTATCAAGTAAGAGGGTAATATGTCTCACTCACTCCCCGCCGACATTCGCGACTCTGAATCTATTTCTATATTTAAAAAGAGAACGAAAGAGCACTATCTCTCTCTACCTTAAGTGATATTTATATATATTTATATATTCTGATATATATTGTATGTTGTAGGTATATGTTGTATATTATATTTGTTTATTGTTTGTCTGTACACAATAAGTTTGCCTTGTAATTATTAACTGTCTCTTTTGCGGGTCTGCTGGAAGAAATCTCTTCAGAGATAAGCTCGCCCTTTGTACATGTCTTCTCAACTTTGTAAATTATTATGTCTTTGTGTACAATAAAGTGTTATAATATATAATATATGTCTAAAAAATAGGTGCATGCATGCATGCATGCAACTATATTCCCCGAGGGGGTAGTCAGAGATATTCTGAAACATCAGAACATCCACGTTTCACCAGTAGTACCGAAACTCTGTCCAGTGTGACGGGGGGTGAGCCCGTCGCCACTTATAATGGACAGTGGGTACAATACATGCCTCGAAATTGAAGCATGCAGGTTTCCTCACGATGTTTTCCTTCACCGAAAAGTCAGTGGTGCTAAAAAATAGGTATCTACTACAAAACAAACCTTTATCCCTTAGTTGCCTTGTAAAACACCCATAGTAAGATACGGAGTAGTTATAAACCGAGAACCACAAATCACCAAGTAATATAGCAAAAAAAAAGTTTGAAAAAGTTACGTCGACACACATTGTTTCTGTAACTTTTTGAATGGCGACTGCAAGTGAAAACTTGTTAATTAGATTACGATTTTCGTTGTTAGGTTACAGAAAGGTTTCTTAATATACTGAGCGTTTTTAACGGGATGTTAAAACCATCAAACTTTAACTTTGCCCGTGGAACTCTATCGAAATCGCAGAAAAAAATCAGACTAATTAATTCTCATGTTTTCAGATGATATATTTTCGAAATTTATTCACAATTTACTAAATAAGTTTATCTAATAAATCGGACCTACTATTTTGTTTCTTATAATCTCAACTTTAGAAGAGGGGAGGCCCAGCAGTGGGACACAACTAAGGATAAAAAAAAAAACACCGTAATTTTCAGACCTAATGATCGATGTATTGACGAAAACCCGGTTGGTGTAATAGTTACCATGCCGGACTGCCAAACCAGGGTCCTGGGTTCGAACTCCGTTTACGTCATGGATGCTATGTGCAATAGGTATTGTTGTTGTGCCATTATTGTATGATTTTCATTGTAAAAATGGGATTTGTCTGTGAGAACTCATCATCATCATCATCACATCCTATATACGTCCCACTTCAGGGCACAGGGCTACCCTCAGGGAGGGTGTATGAATGTAAATCCACCACGCGTGCCCAATTCGGATTGGTAGACTTCACATACGCATCGATATTTCTTCTTTAGCGTATGCAGGTTTCCTCACGATGTTTTCCTTCACCGTTTGAGAGCAGTCGGTGTTACGAGCATTACTCGTATTTATTTTTTTATTAAGTTCATTCTTTCCTCAATTTAAGAGAAGTTTATTCCGAATGCGTAAATGCGCGCTGCATACAAAAGAAGTCTTGTGATATTTTCAATACTAACCAATTAAACTCAATGAAATTTTCTAGAAACAATCTAGAAACAAATCTCTATGCTTGTATCTTGTCAGATTTTCGTTAATCGTATGGAAATCTTTGAGGCACTGTAACTTTAAAACTGTATACATTTTAAGGAAAATCTGGCACGATACAAGCATAGAGATTTGTTTCTAGATTGTTTCTGCAAAATGTAATTGAGTTTAATTGGTTAGTATTGAAAATATCACCAGACTTCGTTTGTATGGAGCGCACTAACAGTAATATACCCTTAAACGTGAATTTCTCATTCATAGTTAGTAAAAAAGTAAACGAAACTAGGAGGCTAGCTGTCAGATGTTGTTAGCACCTAATCACTATCGACCGTGAAGCAGAATGATGGTAGTCGATAGTTGGTGGTCGTTTCGCCACCACAGAGCGATTGGCACAAAAAATCGCTCGGTCATTACTTACTTCCGTACTATTTGTAGTAAGAAAGTTCCTCTAACTGTGCGTTAATTCCTGTGCAAGATGTAAAAAGTGAGCGAATGAAGAAGATGGTAAATCAAGATTTTTTTTTCTTTCTTTCAACGAATAATGTGAAATATATTTGGCCATCGAAAATTGATAACAGATAAACTTTTTATCATTTCATACAAACTTTAGAACCGATGCGACTAAAATGTTTACCAGAGGGTATTTTTTTTGCGAATTAAAATAATGTTAAATAACGAATGATAGTTGTATATTATGGAGATTTTGTTTTTAAATACATACATAAATTAAACTCACGACCGCAATTCTATTCGGGATGGTCAGAAACATTGCAACAAATATATATAATATAAATATAATATATTGTAGCAATGCCAACATTTAGCAATTTAAGTTTTAGGATGGAATAACGTGTTAAGTGGTGAGAGGTGGCTAGCTTTTCACTCACAGAAACAGCATAAGAAACCTTTAATCCCTTAGTTGCCTCTTACGAAAACCACGGAAATAATTGGGGTGGTCCATTTTAAGCCGAAACCACACGGCTAAACCGTTTAGTATAAAGAAATTACTGACCGGCATTCTCAGATTTCGCGTCGACAAACGGAGGAAGAATTCTCTAAAGAATTATTTGACTCTCTTAGCCTTCACACTCTTTTTTTAATAAGACCAGAACAGTAGGTGGGTTTCTTTAGACTACAACTATTTCCCATCTATGTCTTCAAGTAACTGCCGCGCACGGTGTACTTTCTTGCTCTGAGGTTGCTCACTAAGCCGTGTTCACCACTTTGCTCTGCCATTTATAGCGGTCAAAGATTAGTTTAATGGTGATTGGATGATTTGAGCTGTTAACTCGTGTTACCTAGTTTGGTAAGATAATTTTATGACAGTGGGGATAATGTGGACTCTTTATTTGGTTAGTAAATGTTTTGGATGAGAGTTGAGACAGTTTGAGAACTTTCTGTTTGCGAGCGAATTGTGAGTCTTTTGTTCTTCAGTAGAATTTGGTTCTTAATTTATAATTATCATAGACCTACAATTTTCACTTACGCTTGTGGCTTTACCTCCTCGTAACCACGTATGAGATAGAAATATGACGTTGGAGATATTGAATATACATACAATTTTAAAGCTTCTTGTTCTGACCCAGGGTCGGGCATAGAAAAAAAATATTCTGACGTCAACAAGGAAAGCTATAAGTTAGTGATACTAACCGGTAAGCCTACAGCGATCTCCTTTTTTAACAAGATCATATTTTCTATGTGCATCTTTATTTGAGTGAACAGGAAAAACAACGTAATTCCATCTAGTAACTGAATATTATAGGGCCTTTCTTAATATTATGCTGAGGGTTTTTTAAGATCTACGGGACAAATATCGACATTTCGAAACAAACTGCTATCCTACTCGATCGGCGTACGAGACGGCTGATTTTGTAGGCGAATTTTAAGTTTTAACGTTGGTCCCATTGAGAAAGTACTTCAGTTTGATTGTTTGATTTAAAAAAAAAAACCTTCGGCATAATATGTAGGACCCTTTATGTCTTCTTTGGGCTGGTTTCAGACAACCGGACTAGCTTCTTCCTCAGATAAGGAAACAATGTATTCTGAGGCTTCTTTTAATTTAAACCCAGACTCTTCTGATTTCCGTTTCTATTTCTTTTTTGATATTCTGTGTTTTATTTGATTGCAAGGAAATAAAGAAGCTGTGTATTTAAAATAAAAGCTTGTAAAAATATATAGCCTGAGCGAAAACATTTAGCAACAAGGTAGTTGATTTAAAAAATTGATCAGTTTTTATAGTCACAGTTTCAAATTATAACAGTCTAAAGTTTTAAGGCAATAGCGCTACTATCGTCGATGAATCAGTGCACGGCTGCGCGGGCGCATGACACGATGACTGTGCGCTTTTCACCCTAAAAGTAATTGCTCCAAGATTGGGTGTTTGGCGTTGGACTAGAACGAATTCCGAGAATATTGAGGAACTATTGTGGCTGTGTTGTAGCTAGAATCTAGCTACATTTTTTATGCTGCAGATTTTGAATTGAGTGAGTGGTTGATTAAATTCATATCTGCCAAAGAACTTGTAGTGTACAGCAATAAAGAGTAGTTAATGTGGAAAGCGCCGTTAGCGCCATCTATCGGCAGGTGCGGTCTATGGTGAATATCTATCGTGCATTCGCTTGGTATTCACTCACCGACCGCCGTGCCGTGCGGACGTACGCTTAGCCACATTCACTAGTGAATACTATATCTGTGTTTTATTATTATACATCAACCTCAACCAACCCTGTAGAAAAGGTGTATTCTACATTGGCGACGACGGGATTCGAAATTCACGTGAGTAAAGTGCTTATTAGTTTGTTGAGTGTTGTAAAATTTTAAAATTTAAATTGCGTTTGCGTATAAACGCCACTAAGCGTTTTATTTATTTGCTACACAATCGAAGACGGTGTCTGCTAGCGTTGTTTTGTTTGTTGCCTACAGTTACACAGTGTTAAAAACAAATATTTATATTATAAAACAAAGAAAAGTTAATATAGTTTTCAATCCCGATTGGAACTCGATTTGATTTGATTATGCTCACGACTGTATTCCCCGTAGGGGTGGTCAGAGTTATTCTGAATGAAACCTCGGAACGTCCACGTTTCGCTAGTGGTCTGTCGAGCTCTGTCGAGTGTGACGGGAAGTGAGTGAACCGAGCCGTTAAATCGATTTATTTGGAATTACCTACATACTGTGTTTCTTTTCCCGGATGTCGACTGCCGAGTGCTGGAGGAAAGAGGGGAGACTCGAGACAGGAGGAAGGTGTGGGACAACACGTGACGACGACGCCTACGATGAACAAACGAACGCCAGCTGTGGACATCAATCTTTAAGGTCACGTGATCTTTCCTTATTCTTCTTATCGAGTTTTTCAGACCGCCTTACGGCCTTACATGGGTTTTTGTAACGAGTACTACCGTGAGAGATAGTAGCCGAAACCAAAGGCTTAACGTGCCATCCGAAGCACGGAATCATCTTTCTTTTTAGACAATGAGGTGATTCGGCCTGCAATGTCCTAACCAACTGGGGAGGAACGCACGAATTGAGACGTCACTAGGTGTCCCCCGTGGGAATCGAACAGGCTAGTCATGTTGTAGTGTAACCATGATATGCTAAGTGAGTTTATTTCGATAGCTATTTATGCCTAGTGACGCATTACGAAATTATGCCAATGTTTATGCCATAATACCAGGTTGGCGTAGAATTAAACATTCTGTGTATTGACCATTATGCGGCTCGAACATTCTACGTATTAATATTCTACGGATCGAACATTCTGCATAATGAACATACAGATTTCACAAAATAAAAATAGTAATCGTCTGTTCTATTTCAATTCAAACCTCAATAGTACCAACATAATTTGTTACCGGAACTTATTTGTCGTATCCTATACTTTATAAATTTGAAATCCAGTTCAGTGACCTTACGTTGATCTTATCTTTGCAACATTGTTGTTAGGGTCATATGGATACAATTACCCCAGTACAGGTGAAACTAATTCGTTTCTTTTGCTATTTAAGCAAAGAATTGGATGTTCGATCGATTCGATTTTCAGTCAACCGGAATCTTGTACCCCTTATAATACCAAACGGTACTAAAAAGCTATGCAATCTTATGATCAAACCTATATTACGAAACGTACTGTAACTTAAGGTTGAAGATCGGATTGCGGCCTGAAAATGATCAGGTGATTTCGTATTAAATTGAGTGTTTCTGAAGTACCTGCCTACCCCCATTTTAACAAAGAACACTCATCTCTGTTGAGAGTAGATTACAGATAAACCTTAGTGATTCAAGCATCATAACTGAACCGATAATACTGCTTCGAAATTTTGTTCTCAGATTGTATGTTCCTAGATGTCACAGGGAAACCAGCCTCCAACAGGACCACTGCCAAGGCGCCGATTGAACCATACCTACTTGCTTCAGTGCATAATAAAGAGAAAATGTCTTCAATTAATAGCTAAGAGTTTTGAAATGGTCAGGGCAATTACTCTCATATTGTCAGTCAGCTTGTAGCTGTTTAATCAGTTGCCATATATAACAAATAATTATTACAACGCACAGCTGGTCATTCAATTGACATAAGCAGCTTTTAACTGGTCATTCAATTCGATTTAGCAACTTGTAGCTGGTCATTCAATTGACATTAGCAACTTTTAGCTGGGCATCAAATGCTGTAAAATCAAACAATTTTACTATCAGCAGCTTGTAGTTGGTCATTCAGATGACAAGTCAAATAATTAATAAAATAATTATTAGCAACTTGCAGCTGGTCATTCAATTGACATTAGCAACTTTCAGCTGGGCATCAAATGCTGTCAAATCAAACAATTTTACTATCAGCAGCTTGTAGTTGGTCATTCAGATGACAAGTCAAATAATTAATAAAATAATTAGTAGCAACTTGCAGCTGGTCATTCAATTGACAAAAACAACTTTTATTTCATTATCAGCAGCTTGTAGTTGGTCATTCAAATGACAAGTCATATAAATATAAATAATTATTGGCAGCTTGTATAGTTGGTCATTCAATTGACCTTGACCAATTGACATTAATTGTGCTATGCTATGCATGCTTATGCTTAGTTACGCAAGGAAACTCTAAAGGAATTAATGACGTATTGCAATATCAATACTCAATATTCAATACTTTATTGCATTCCATAATGTACAACAAGATGTTAACTTATAAGCTATAAGATCATTATGGACCTTGTAGGGCACAGCAACTATGAACATTACAAAGGAGTAGGTAACTTATGTGGTGTGGTCTTGTTTGTATAGATTAATTATGTATCTTACCTAGTCACTGCAGGCACTTCACTGCACTGTTACTTTATTCATTTGTATATGTTAAAGTACACTATACTGTACTTGAACCAAATCGGTTAATCATCAGTACCCTACCTGTAGGTATACGATTATATAGATAAATTATTATCATATTTTAAATGTACAATATATTTCTAGTGCCAAATAGTCTTCTATAATATTACGCCACGCAATAAAGTCGAAACAACAGTTGCACATAATTCAAGTTCATTTAATTAAAAAATAGTATTATTTTCCTAAAGCTTACCCAATGATATATATTTGTGGTTTTTAGAAGGAAAACATTATTAGTGTAAATATATTTAAAAGTACCTAATATTTTAGGTATATACTTATACTTTATTCCAAGAAAGGAGGACAATATTTAATTATTTTCCTATTCCTATTTAGCTTTCTGGCCAATTCTGATTACCAAATGCAATTAGTTTATTGGATAAATATACTATTCGACCTTTGACTATATTATAAGGACTAGCCTTGCGGTAGCATTTCCCCTCTGCCACGGTATAAGCACAATTGATCTTGTGCAGTTACATTCAATTTCACACCTTATCACTAAATGAGACAGCCTATAATTGCGAAATAATAACTTCGAATTTAGAACGTTTGGGGTTCACACGAGACTACTTTTCATGATTTTTAACATTAAAAATTAGAATCTAAAGTTATGGGGAATAAAATCCAAAGTTGCGGATTTCATGTTACCTCGCCCCCCGCAAAAAGTGGCAGAAATGTTTGTTAGTAGAATTACATGCGTAACCAATCCACATATAAATAGTCAAAGTATCCGACATATCTTGGAGGTTCAAAAGCTGTTCTAGGAATTAGTGAGAGTAAGTGTTTCAAATCTCTGTTTCTGTAATGCAAAATAGCCCTAAAATTTCGTTGCTGTTTTGAATGGAGTATAGGTATATCTTACATTTCTTTTTATTTCGTGGCGTATCATGTAGCTAACAACTAGTTCCTAATTTGGTCATCATGTCGCGTTAATTTTGATGTTGTTATAGAAATATGGAGGTATGTAAACAAACCAAATTACAAAACTACTCTTTGTAAACTACCAAAGATCTCTTCATTGGAATTGTAATAATAAATAATGCAATGACCGAGATACATTTTAACTACAGATAACATGATACAGTTTTGCTCTAACGGATGTTGATATGAAGTTGTTGAAATGTATGTATAGGAGTAATTAACTATACCAAGTTAATCATTGTTGAACTGTAGTAATTATTTTGCCCATTTATAAATCTGATTCAGAATACTGCTTTAGTGACTGAATAGGTATTGTAGACAAAATAACTCCCTCATAGGGTAGGTCACCATCAGACCCTTTGATACATCAATCTTCGTGAGTAGGTACCGAGATAGCGGAATAAAATCCCAGGTTTCTAGTCTAGCAGACTGTTGTAGTAGGCTTGACTTCTTTTGTATTTTAGGTATTTATGGACGGAATGATTTAACAAATGGTAAAAGAATGACAAGCCTTTCATCCACATAAAATTCAGTCCAATTTCAGGAACAACCAAAGCATAGCATATCTAATGGGGTAGATCTTTTACAGACCAAAGGGGAAATAGAAGAATAAGATTTAGTCGAAATTCATCTCACTATGGATGCCCAATTCGGCCCAAGGCAGGGGAACTCGGGGCACAGGAGAAGTAAATGAGACATGCGCATTAGATTGCGAGAAGCCAGCCGGAAAATTTAGTTACGAATGTGCGGTGTATTCAATTAAAAGTAGCCATGTATTTAATTACGGGTGCATTTAATTGCGTATTTGTTATGTAATTGCGTCGCTGTCAAAGAAAAGCATTAAATTGGATCAAAGATCATTCAATTGCGACTGCGCATTAAATTGCGAATGTGTATTTGTTATGTAATTGCGTCGCTGTCAAAGAAAAGCATTAAATTGGATCAAAGAGCATTCAATTGCGACTGTGCATTAAATTGCGAATCTGTTAAGTAATTCCGACGCTGTCAGAGAACAGCAACAAAGGTCAAAGAGCATTCAATCGCGATGTTGATATCGTCAATATGTTTTAATGTTTTGAATGTAATGAAAAGTTAAATTATTACGATTATTATTTCAATTTAGGTATCAGCATTTTATTTGTATATGTTGAGTAAAATAGTACCTATTTAAACTGATCCAATAAATAGATACTGCTGATTTGTCAAAACTAGTCTCAATGCAACATTCATGAATTAAAATGTATTATACAGTACTTCTTATGATTCTTTAGTTATGTATTATGTATGAAGGTAACTACTGAACATAGCTGACAACAAAATCGACCTAGTGTACCTTACCGTGTATTGTTGTCAGTCAAAGTTATATCAGCATTCATGCAGGTATAATACACATCAAGTATTTATATTTATTACAACGAATAACAATATTCAATAATTCTGAGAATAGCCAGGAATAGTCGTATTGATAACTAATAGTCTTTGCGAAGGTTAATAAAAATAAAAACGAAAAACCTGGAAAAGCTAGTGATAAAGATTAGGATAAATAAAAAGGTTTCTTATTTAAGAATGGTACTGTTTCTTACCAAACCTAGCTTAATATTTATTTCTGGATTTAAATTTTATGTTGTCTATCTTGTGGTGATTACGAATTTATTTCAAATTAAGAATTAATTCAACTGAAATTTACTTAATGATCAACTAGATTTGTTTACTTACACTAAAGTACCTCAGAATTATTATAAAACAAAGTATACTTTACTTATCTACTTATCAATAAAAAAAAAAAACATTTTTTTTTCACAAGGATGGGTAATATAGAACAGAAGTAACAAATAATTGAAATGTGTTGATACGATGAGATTGCATATTCCGTAGACATTGTTTATCGTTGAATTTAGTGTTTGACAATTTCAAATCAATATTTGAAAAATCTATTTTCTGTAAACAAAGTAATCTCAATAAATGTTCAGTGATTTGTTTGAATGTAATAGCATTGATAACAGTCAACATGTATTGTTAATATGGTTTAAGAAATCTGTTAAACTGTGGAGTTTCTTGCGCCGCTTCTTCTCCACGGTTATACCTTCCGAAGCGGTGGTAGATTCGAGTAAATATAAAAATTAAATTAAAACAAGAAAGAGATGTAGTGTACAGCAATAAAGAGTAGTTAATGTGGAAAGCGCCGTTAGCGCCATCTATCGGCAGGTGCGGTCTATGGTGAATATCTATCGTGCATTCGCTTGGTATTCACTCACCGACCGCCGTGCCGTGCGGACGTACGCTTAGCCACATTCACTAGTGAATACTATATCTGTGTTTTATTATTATACATCAACCTCAACCAACCCTGTAGAAAAGGTGTATTCTACAGAACTGACAATCGATAGGGTGTCAGAGTTCTAGAGTGGAGACCACGAACTGGTAGGCGCAGTGTGGGACGTCCTGCTGCCCGCTGGACAGACGACCTAAAAAGGTAGTGGGGACCGACTGGATGAGGAAGGCCGAGGATAGAGTTTTGTGGCGCGAGTTGGGAGAGGACTATGATTAGCAGTGGCTGATGATTAAGGGAATATAGTTCGGAGCGCGCTCCATACAAACGAAGTCTGGTGATATTTTCAATGCTAACCAATTAAAGTCAACGAAAATTTTAAACAATCTAGAAACGAATCTCTATATGTTTGTATGAAGTCAGATTTTCGTTAAAATGTTTAGTTTTAAAGTTACAGTGCCTCAAAGATTTCCACACAAATCTTAAATTAATCCTAGCACTAAAATTGTATATTTTAAACGAAAATCTGACTTCATACAAACATAGAGATTAGTTACTAAAATGTTTTTGTAAATTGTCATTGACTTAATTGGTTAGTATTGAAAATATCACCAGACTTCGTTTGTATACAGCGCGCATTTACGCATTCAGAATAAACTTCTCTTAAAATTTCGATATCTATATTATATTGATTATCAATTTTAGTATGCTGAATAAAGGTTACGACGACAGGCAGGTAAATGAATGACTAACAGGTAAAAAACCTTCATCTAATGGACGAGGTTTTTTATATACTGCAAGAGTTACCTAACTATGAATATAACTATACAAATGAGTCTTGTATACTTTGAAGAAATCGGTAAAACTGTATTCAATTCTTCAGTCATAGTGAGATAATGAAAAAAAAATTGATGACTTTATGTAATTTTCGTAAAATACGTAATTTTTCTTTGAGTATAAATTTCATTTCATTCAATAATTAATTCTGTTTCAACAGAAATATAATTATTAGCATGCTTAATACTAAATAGTTATTTGCGTACCAAAAACATTAGTATACCTACATACCTACTACCATAACCATTAGTTTAGGTATTTTAAGAGGCGATTTGTACTACCCATGATACTTAAAAACTTTTCCTAAGAAACTTATAGAAAATTCGCAAAAAAATTTGTGGAGTTTCCATACTAAATAAATTACATACATTCAAATTTTCCTCATTCCTTGAAAATGTGTTCAGTATCATGAGTATAATTACCCATTAAAGTAATGCAAACTGTCTACCCTAACAACCTGTAGAAAAATCGTTAAAAAATTCAACTTTTCATACAAACGTTCGATTAAACGACCAAATTGTATTCCTTTTGGGGAAAGTCGTTCAGTATTATGAGTACAATCACCATTTAAAATTATTTAGCTGTCTACACTTACATCCTCGACACCCTGTATAAACAAAACCTAGAAAACTTCAAACCTTCAAATTTCAAAATTTTATCGCGATATACAGGTGGTGCACAGTGGTTTAAAGCTTTGTGATCTGCCCATGCAATGCCATGCCCATAAAATATTTTAAATGCAGAACACTTGCAATTCTTCAAAACGTTCATCAATTCAATAATCCCGTTTTCACCCTTTGGGAACGGAACCCTAAAAAGAATTTTTGAATCGTTTAAATGGCTAATTTCGAAATTTTCGATATCTGAGTGACTTTAATCAACATTACCTTCATCTGCTTAACACAAGAGGCAGGTGAAAACGACCAGAACATTTCTAACCCTAACAACTAATTACATATCCAATTATCAAGTACACTCGCGCACACAAGCGTGAAACCCGACCTTGACCTTTAAGAGATGCACTGCATTTGCATGTAAACGCACGCCCGCGCCCGCCGGACGACGACGGACGCGATTATAGCGAACGGGTTCTATAAACTATCTCGAGATGCTATGAGACTTGTTTTCTTTGAGACTGTTTTGTCGAGAAGTGGTTTCTTGGTACTTTTTTCTTTGAAGTATTATGCGAAAGATTGGGGAAATAAATTTCATTTTACAGAGATGCGTAATTTATGACGTTTCAATTAGACATTAATTTATGTAATGTTGTAGGAATTGAATAGAAATTCGGGATTGCTTTTTCATTTTGAATATAGAATAGAATTCGAGCAATGTGAAAAGAGTTTTAAAATAAAATATAAAGAGGATAGTTTTTGCTGCGCGCTCCATACAAACTAAGTTTGTTTATATTTTCAAAACTGACCAATTAAAGTCAATGACATTTTTCAGAAACAATCTAGAAACTAATTTCTATGCTTGCATGTTGTTAGATTTTCGCTAAAATGTATAGTTTAAAAGTTACAGTGCCTCAAAGATTTTTATAAAAATCTTAAATTAATCCTAGCATTGAAACAGTATATTTTAACGAAAATCTGACAACACAAAAGCATAGAGATTAGTTTTTAGATTGTTTCTGAAAATTTTCATTGACTTCAATTGGTTATACATATATGTATTGATAAAAATAAATCGAATGAAAAATATTTGTGTTAAGTGCAATAAAACTCTGAGGTTTACATTTTATTTCTTGGACAGAAAATGAACTAACTTTTAAGCAAACATTAAAAATATTGCAAGACTTTTGTGCGCGTCTGTACACGTTCTCACGAAAGGGCGTACAATGTTATTTAGATTGTTCATATAAAAATCTTTGCATAAAAAATAAATATAGCTATAAAAACGTTGATTACACTTTTGTTTTTGTTTGGCACGCTATTAACATACATTATTAATTTATTAAGCAAGTCTAATTAGGCGTTTAATGCTGGCTTTTAAAGGTTTTTAAGATTTTATAACTTTGCGCAAAGTAATTTTTGGAATTTATAGTGTAAGTTAAGGGGTAGGGTGACTAGGATAGGAACCCACCAGGATGATACCTATTGTAATTGTATTGTAATTTGTTAATGTAATTATGTATTTCATTTGGCTGTAAATTCATTCAATTTATATCTTTGACTAATTATTATAAGGACTAGCCTTGCGGTAGCATTTCCCCTCTGCCACGGTATAAGCATATCTTGTGCATTTACATTAAATTTTACACCTTATCACGAAACGAGACGGCCTATAATTGCGAAATAATAACTTCGAACTTAGAACGTTTGGGGTTCACACGAGACTACTTTTCATGATTTTTAACATTCAAAATTAGAATCTAAAGTTATGGGGAATAAAATCCAAAGTTGCGGATTTCATGTTACCTCGCCCCCCGCAAAAAGTGGCAGAAATGTTTGTTAGTAGAATTACACGCGTCCACATATAAATAGTCAAAGATTTATATAGACGAAAGTGTGAAATTAATAGATTGTTTATTTTATTCGTTATGCTTTTTTTTGCGTGTGTACTTTCTGTCAAATGATATAAAGTCAAGCGTAAGTCCATCACAATGTAAAAATGTAATTATCTTTATTGTATGTTATGTTAATTTATTTTTATGTTTCGTATTTAAACAATTTTTATAAAATATGTTTGTGTTTAATTTCTGTATGTTAACAATGCCAATATAGTAATAATGACTGTTTATTTTATTAATCGAGGAATTAGATTAAATAAGTGTACGGGGTGTTAACTTAAATGCGTTACATACTTTAGAGGGTGCTTTAGTTTAGTTATCAAACTGAACAACTTTTACTATGGGACCAAAATGGTCATCGCAACAAAAAATCTGCTGTTCCTATAAGAGATCTTTCGCTGTTTTATAGAAAAGGATAAAAGCTACTTGACCAAAATGCGTATGAAACAGCAGTTTTTTATCTAATTTTAGTTTAATGTTCTGAAGCATCCCTTACAGTATGTAACGCATTTAAGTTTACACTCTGTATAAAGACAAATTATTACACACTGTATATTTTTATCGTTACAGGAATTATAATAATTTACTTTGCATATCTAAGATTAAACATATAAATTGATTATGTTCTTAGTTAAAATAAAAATGTTCTTGTGCATAAAATATTTATTGTTAAATTTTATGTAAATTATCCTAATAAGGAAAATTATCTTATAAACATTAGATTTTAAACCTGATTTTGAAATGCATAATACATAGAGAAAAATGTATTGTTAATCGATGAGAAGATATAAGAGGCTTACAATAAAAGATTATATTTAAATTTTAAATCAAATTCACATTATCAGATGAATTATTTATGACTTTTTATTAACAAAATAGTTACGTCTCTATTTAGCATGCTAAGTAGCATGAATCTCATTTTTAGGGTTCCGTACTTAAAAGGTGCCAATGGGACACAATTACTAAGCCTACGTTATCCGTCCGTCCGTCCGTTCGAACTTTAAAGTGGTATCTTTTGAACCATAATAGCTAGCGAGCTGAAATTTTCATATAATATTAAGTTATTATTTAGTTTTTGGAAATAAATATTTATGTTGTGTAGGTTTACTATAAATAAAACTAAATGTAAAATTAAGGGTTCCAAAAAGTCCAAAAAATTAAGGGAGTCTAATTACAAGAAGAATTATACAAAAAACATTATTTTTTCTAAGTAATTTTGTAGTTCTTTCGTAGAAAGGGCAATACATACGTAAAAGCGTCAAATAAGTTAGGATTGTAGAGCTCCAAAGTATGTATGTATGTATGTATATGCTCACGACTATATTCCCCGAGGGGGTAGTCAGAGATGTTCTGAAATCTCAGAGCATCCACGTTTCACCAGTAGTACCGAAACTCTGTCCAGTGTGACGGGGGGTGAGCCCGTCGCCACTTATAATGGACAGTGGGTACAATACATGCCTCGAAATTGAAGCATGCAGGCTTCCTCACGATGTTTTCCTTCACCGAAAAGCCAGTGGTGTTACAAATCGTACATAAATTCCGAAAAACTCATTGGTACGAGTCGGCCTGGACGGGGATCGAACCATCGCCTCCTGCACGGCAGGCAAGGTTACTCGCCACTGGACCACCACGGCTCCAAAGTAAAATAAAAAATAATAAAATCCGGCAAAGTGTATATCGGGCGGGCAAAGAAATGTTTCTACGGGATCCGTAACTCGCGTTAAATTATTTTTTGTAAATACGGAACTCTCGGTACGCGAGTCCGACTCTTACTTGGCCGGATTTTCTCTATGTAGGTACAGAAATTATTGTATAATTATTAAAAGTTCAAGGTTGATTAAACATTTTAAACGCTGTCACTTCTATTTTCATTTCCTTATTGCATAATGGTCATAATGCATAATTTTGTCTCACTATTTGATGGTACTACTAGTGAAACTGATTTGTTTTACGTTTTTGGAATATATCTGATTACCCTCTAGAGGAATATAGTCGTGAGCATTATGCTATGCTACTATTTGAAGGACTTTCCGTTTAGTTGTCAAAATTATTGAACCAATTCAACCCTCCGGAAAACTCAAAAAAATTTAAATATAATATAATGGTATCCCTTGACTTAAGGGATTATTCTATTTTATGGTGGTGGTCTTTATTGTCTTTGCGTATTTACTTAAAATTTGTTTATTTATTAGTTTTTAGCGTATAATATAATTTTTAAGTTAATTTTTCTCTGTTATCCTTTGTTTAGGTGATATATTGATTTTTTCTTTGTACAGCCATCTTTATGACGTCACCATTTTTACCCCCACAGTCTGACGGTCAGTTACACGTTCGTTCATTAAAGTTAATCCTCCATTAAATCTCTTGCTGTCACTTTTTGTCTTGTTGATGTAGTAAAAGCTAGCCAGAGATTTAATGGAGGATTAACTTTAGTGAACGTACGTGCAACTGACGTGAGTCTAGTATTTGTGTTCAGGAAGTCATACAGAACGCATTGATACCATATAAGAATATACCCATATCCGATATGACTTGTGCCAAAATCGTATATGAGCGACTTTTTGTTATTTCGCTGACCTACTATTAGAGTTGGATTTTGAGATAAAATTAAAGCATATCTCAAGTGTATAGTTAACTTGTCATCATATTGTTCATCCCCTAAACATTATGTATAGTAATAGATCAAGAAAGATGTTAATATGTATAAAGGATCCCACCTCTGGGATTTAGTCTGGAGATATTACATAGAAAAATTACTGTTTTATAATCTAAAACTTATATCTTATTTTTGTTACTAACTCATTTTTATAAAATACTAGAGTTAACCAGCAACTTCGTCCGCACAAATCATCAATATCAGTTCAGTAGGTTTCGCGTGATGCTCGCATAAACAAACACAAACAGACAGACAACAATTCTTGGTTGTTCTTCACAAGGTTGATTTGGAGTCAGGGACACCTAAAAACCACATCGTCATCTTTTTTGTAAATATCTTCAATGTACAGACACACTTCTATTACAGTTTTATAATAGTTAAGATAACCAACATTAATTATTTCATTTTACTTATTTAAAAGCAATTCTCTTGTCAGTGATAAACACGTAAATATAAAAACTATATTTTTACTGTTCTTTTGACAGATTTTCCATTAATTTCCCAAATTGATAGTTCGGCGGAGTTTTTAGTCATTGAAAATAGGTCGTATAAGACGTCAGCAGTGATGATGATGATGATTTATAGATATACAATTTTGTTCTTGTTAAACTTAACAAGTTAACATCCAAACGCCATAATTTCATTAGCATCAAAAAATGATTGTAATACCCGACGGAATTCTGCATAATTCATTGAATAACTAAACAGTTTTCTTAGTGAGATTTAAATTAATTAATATTTTTCTCCAAAATAATGTTTCTTTTTTAATGTGTTTATAACATTGCGAATAAGGCAGTTAGTTTCAGTTATTAACTCCGAGATAAGAGTTAACAACTGTTGTTTTATTGTTTTAAATCTTTTTCGGTTTAGTAACTAGCGAATAAAATAACACTTTTAAATGATTGGGTTTTTTATATGAGGAGAGATAAAAAAACGAAAAAGATATCTGACATTTACATTAATATTGATTTATAATACCAACATTAAAATAACATTTTTGCATACTTCAATAAAGAGTAATTTAGAAGTCACGTTGCGGGGTTTGCCCCGAACACTTGTCTTTCGCGTGGTGTTCGCGCGGTTCGCGTCTCAGCCTGCCACGAGGCTCCGAAATCCTTCTCAGCTGTGTTCTTACTCAATAACAATCCTCGAGATTGGATAGATACTCCCTCAAACCACTTGACACTGGCGGAAATGCGGTGCTAACGTGCAAGCAAGAAGTCCATTAATATTCAACTTATCTAATAAGACAATTTTGAGACGTACTTAGTTGTCTTATAATGGAAATTATTCTGCCCTACAAACAATAAATTAGTCTAACGTATTCCATACGTTGGCGCAACGCTATTAAAATTTGTAACTAAAAAAAAAAATTGTTTTCTAATCCACGACCCAGATAAGTAAATATTATTTTTTGTAAGTATTATAAAAATTTTAGTGAGTAATACGAGTGTAACGAAATATTATTATACTCCGATTTTATGATCTAATACAAATTTCCTGACACTTTTTAAGGGGATGATCAGACCGTCAAACTGAACAACTTTCTCTATGGAACCAACATCGAAATCAGATGAAGAAAACCTATACTGTTGGCTCGAGTAGGTTTGCACTTTCGTATGGAACAGCAGATTTTTTTTTGTGAGTTCGATGTTGGTGCCATAGAGAAAGTTGTTCAGTTTGATGGTCTGGTCATCCCCTTTAAAAACTGTTAGCATATTAAGAAGGACCCTGGATATACATATATTTTTTTAATTCTTTATTTTTTTAAGTTGTATTATATTAGGTAAAAACTTTTTGAAACTGTTCTTTATTTGTTTTAAAACAAAGGGAAAGAACAGTAGTTTAGGCAATTATTGACTACTATTCAGTCATAAAAGAAAATACTAAGATTTAAAATAATATAATAGAATTGTCTTAATTCAGTACACGCTGTAGGTAGGGCGGGCGGAAACGGAAACCGCCCTCGCGTTGCAACGGAACTGTGTTTACTATAATATTAAGTATAATAAATCTTTTCTTTTGTTAAAGAGTTTTATAAGATGTCGGATAAATGCTAAAAATAACCTACCTATTCATAAGTTAATTATTATAATGTATGGTAAATTATTTTAGTTTAATTTTCTTTCTTAATTATATTCTGTTTTAAATGAGTAAAAATAACATTGAATATGATTTCGTTCTTGATCTGAATTATATTGAGTTAGAAAAAAAGTTTTTTTTTTCAATTTGTTTAAAAAAAAATACTAAAAAGGAGACTTACCGGTATGGCAATAATCTTCTAAGTAGTGCCTGGCAGCTCGCTGCACTATAGAGTAATACAGGCTCACAGAGGAAGCAAGCGCCATCTTCTCTTCTCTTCTCTTCTCTTCTCTTCTATACTCGTACGGGTCCCGTCGTCCGTCTGTCACCTACTCAGCGTTTGTTACAGTTTCATCAGAAATAAACAAAACATACGACAACTCAAAACTTGTTAACAGCATTGGTTTGTGTCAAAAAAGAAAATTTCAAAAAAAGAACCTAGTTTGAACTGCGTTTAGTTGCGGTTGTTACAAAATTTTTTTTGCCGGATAAAATTGTTTTTTGTCAGACGAAAAGTTTCCAATTCCATTTTAGGGTCCAAAGTCACAATTTTGTGCACATTTCGCGCCGCAAAACTACCGCCGTCCAAAAGTCTACGCGAAATGAAACACGTAATGTAAAATAATAGAAACGTTTTGGATGCGGGCGGCGCGCGCCGCGGGTGCCTCGAGACTGATCGTGGCCGACGCTTTTTTTTGCTTCCCCTTCTAGAGGATGCGGCTGAAATAAGTACGGATTATCCGATAATTTTCAATTTTTGTCCAAAACTGCTTTTCTTTCCTGTTAGATTTTTTTTTAAAAGTTCGCCCCAGTTTAGCTAAATTTCGTCTAATAAGAAAACTAGTAGAGTTAAAAAAAACATTCTAAATAGAAACTTGCTCTACGATTTGAATGCGAAAGTAGAATAGAATAGTAGTAGTAGTATTAATTTGTCAAAATTCTCCTTTATTAAAAAAAAAAAGATTCGCCGTAAAACCGATCTCCTTTGTTATTCAAGTTCAAATAAAAGTAATTAACTAAAAAAATAATTGTTACTGAAATTCCCGTTACAATTCCCCCCTCATTAACAAAATTCATCGCCTAAGAAAACAGTGTGTTTTGATTTTTAATTAGTACGCTTCTAATCAGAATCGAATTAGCGGGAATTTCAGCAAAATGGCGGTAAATGAGAAAAGGCGGGAAAGCAAGTTTTCCCGCCTGAGACGCAGACTTCAGACACGCGTACGTAATGTTTACTTGAGGCTTTTTATGTTTATTTTACTGCTTTTTTATTTACTTTGTTAGCTCATTCTTATTACTTGTTTTTTGTTCTTTCTTTTTAAGTTGAAGTAAGGAGTTTTAGTGCGAATCTGAAGCTGCAAAGTAGCTTTTAGGTTATGCACTTTTTGTTGCATGTTTTCGGATCAAAGTGTAAAATCTTACATTACAGTCAGTTTAGTCTTGATTGTTGGTGGTTTTAAAGAATGTAATACATTTTCTTACGATTTTATTGAAAAAGGAAGTTGAATGATGAAGACGTAACATAACAGCTTATCGGTTGCGTTATAATCAGCAGAGACGCAATTATGACGAAACCCTTTAAAAACGATTCGCGTAAATAAAAGAAAAAAAAAGAAAAATGTTCATCAACGCGACACGACGCCCTCCCCCGTGCGGCTTCACCCCCGCGGCCCTGCGCCCCGGGCGGCGGGTGGTGAGAGCGAGAACGACATATGAAGAGTCTCTACCTATCTCGGCCGGTGCATCTCGCGCCACCAAGTTTCATACGAAAACTACCCGCGCTGCGCACCGCGTTCCAGACAACCATAAGAGCTTAAATCCAATGTTCGTTACAGGAATTTATACTTTATCAGTTACACCCAGAGTCGGTATTGGATTGTCACGAATTAAGCTCTTTGCGTGGTATGGAGCCAGCTGAAGTTTTGGACTCCTGCAACTGACGCACACACGCGCGCGCTAAGTTTAGCCCTCGTACGTGCACGGTGCACTCACGCACACGAACTTAACTTCCTTGTGAAGCGAAGCAGTATGAGTACAAGACGCTAGTGTGCGTTCAAAAGTTCGTATTGAAGTTTTCGGTAGACTTTCTTTGTGTCAGTGATTTTTTCCGCGGTAGTCTTCTATGTGTGCGCGGGTCAGTCGGATTTTTTTCAGGTTTTTATCACTCACACTAGTTCACCGTGTTTGTATGTAGTTTTGTTTGCGTGTGTTAGTGTGGACGCTCGGTCTTTGTGCTTGGGGATTGTAAAAAATGTCGTATTGGATTCTAGCTCCGCTAATGAATGATAGATAGGAGAGGTTTTTGGATTCGTATTCGTACATACTGCACGTTTCCCTCCCGATGTTGGATTTGAAATTTTTTTAGTCCAATTATTTTTGCTCTGTGACTATCAAATACGTAATTTGCATGTTTGATGCATCTGGGATTGGATTTAGTTTGTGTAGCTAGTACCTGGTTGCAGTTATGTTATTCTTGCATAGAATAGATTTCCACGCGCGCTGTACTCTAATTTTTTTTTTTGTTTAATAGGGAACTTGAAGAAAAACGCTTACAGTCACATCCAGCGACGTCCAGATGATCATATGGTGAAGCTTGCCCTAGACTTGTCAACGACGAATCCTTCTCGTGGAAGACCACCTGGTGGACGACGGTCCAAAAACACCTTAAAGAAGCTCAGCTCGACACCGACACAGCACAAAACCGTGCTCAGTGGAGAAGATGGACAAGGAAGGCCGACCCCAAGTAAATGGGACATGGTCTAGGAGGAATAATATAATAATGGGAGACTTGTAAATTATCTTAATAATTCAATAATACCTAATAGTTGTGAATAGAACATTACTGAAAGATTTATTCTAAAGTTTTATTTTTTACGAAATATTTCAAGTATAAGTTACGTGGATCGGATTAGCAACTTGCGTGCGTTCGAAGAGTACGGCCACATATTATAGCGGATGATTTGTGATGAGCTTCATGCGTCATGAAAAGGAGTGACGTCACACAGTGGTCAACTTTTGATTTGCAATCAATAAATGATTTGTGCATATTTTACCATTTTTGTTTTTGGTATGTTTACCTAAGCCTTAAATCTTTATGATACACAAAAAATATAAAACTGTGCAAGTTCCCCATTATTTAGTTTTTCAGAAAACTTTGTTTGAAGTCTGGGTCTTCAGAAATAGGTTGGTAGGATGACCTGGATGAACATTAACCTTTGAACCACATACTCTACCCATCAAACTGAATATCTTTATATGGGAGCAAACCTTTGACTACTTATATGTGGACTGGTTACGCGTGTAATTCTACTAACAAACATTTCTGCCACTTTTTGCGGGGGGCGAGGAACATGAAATCCGCATCTTTGGATTTTATTCCCCATAACTTTAGATTCTAATTTTGAATGTTAAAAATCATGAAAAGTAGTCTCGTGTGAACCCCAAACGTTCTAAGTTCGAAGTTTTTATTTCGCAATTATAGGCTGTCTCGTTTAGTGATAAGGTGTAAAATTGAATGTAAATGCACAAGATCAATTGTGCTTAAACCGTGGCAGAGGGGAAATGCTACCGCAAGGCTAGTCCTTATAATAATTAGTCAAAGGAGCAAACCTGTCAGAGAAAAAAAATCTGCTGTTCCATGCTAAACTGCAATACCTACACGAGTCAAATGTAAGAGACAGCAGATTTTTCAGATTGATGGGTAGAGTATGTAGTTTAACGGTTAATCAAACTTTTCATTACACCTTGTATAGCTTCTTAAGTTGTATATAGGTCGACCAAAATCCGACGGCAAACAAGGAAATACAATTTTACAGTAAGCAACACTGGGGTAATTGGTTTAGGGCCCTTTACACTCTGCGACTTTTTCGGTCGCGATTCAGTCGCGATGCAGCATCGATGCAAACGCTATGAAGCAATCTGCATGGGTACAAACATGCGTGTGTATTGCTTCAATCACGCGTTAGAATCGATGCAAACGCCTAGTGTAGAGATGCATTCACGCGATTGACAAACGCGCGTTTTTTAGCTGCTAAATGTTTCAGTTTGTAAATGGCCTACTTTGACGAGACAGATGACAGTTTGACACTACCATGTGAAAATCTCAAAGAGAGTATACCTAATAGAGTGAGCCATACCCATTGTAAAGTGTCCACTTTTTTGACGTTTAGGTTTGAGTGTGTGGTGTCAAGTAGTATGGACAAAAGGCACCAAGTGACATATGGCCTTATGTTTACGGTCACTTTTCACAAAAACTAGCTCAAAAAAAATTGGACAGCCGCATAAACAAATATCTATAGTTCTATCTCCGTCTACTATTAAAGGTACGTCTTAAGACAAAAGAGTCTAACTATAATCGTAAATTTATGCGGACTCTATTAGGTATAATCTCTTTGGAAAATCTATATTTTTTTAGTTTTTTTATGTCATGAGATTCTGGTCGACCTATATCTTGTTTCTTTCTACTAATAAATGTCATGAGTTTGTATGACAGCTATGTAACCTAAACACATTACCCATCTTAAAACCGCAGAGCAAATAACATACGATCACGACATGGTGATCCTGGTCTACACTCTAAATCTTATTAGCATTTTTGTTTTATCGACCAACATATCTTGGTACTTAGGTTTTTAGGAATATTTCGATTATGTTTCCCCTTATAAATGTACAGGGTGAAATTGATATCATTAGCATCCTTTTAAACTAAGAGTCTACCCATCAAACTGAACAACTTTTACTATGGGGTGAAAACGATCGGAGCAAAATAAAAGTCTGCTGTTGCATACATTTGAGTCGAGTAAGCATTGCAGTTTAGTATGGAATAGTGTTTTTTTAGCTCAGATTGGTTTGCTCCAATACTAAAAGTTGTTCAGTTTGATGGGTAGACTCTTAGTTTAAAATGTTGCTAATGATATATTTTTTATCTATAAAGTATCTTCGATTCCCGATATCATTTTCTTTTTAATGTCCTGCCTGCAAATTTTGAGAAAAATGTAATCTTACTCGAGATTTCACTGCAATAAATTGGGATGACTGCAATATGATCTAAAACCAAGAGCGTGCTAGGCGAGCTCGAGTTCTTACTGCAATATAATTAGATGACCGCAATAAGATCTAAAACCAAGAGCGAGCAAAGCGAGCTCGAGATTTCACTGCAATATAATTACATGACTGCAATACGATCTGAAATCAGGAGCGAGCGAAGCGAGCACGAGAATTTCATGCAATATTGTCAAGTCGTTATTAAAATTTTTTTTAAACTCTTGATTTTGGCGCCCCCTCGCGGGTTAACTCTAGTGTGCTATAAATTTGTCCATAGGAATAACGGCGTTAAAACGCCCGCCGAAATGACTCAGGTTTCGCCTAAGACCATGCTCTTGTGGTCCATTGTCGTATCAAAGCATATTTAAAGAAAATCCACTCTATGTAATGATATGCATTAGACGACTGTGTATTAATCTCCAAATACTACGTTATTACGAGTGAGAGGGATAAAAAATAATAGAAAAAGACGAGAAAAAAGAGGTCAGTAACTGGACTGAGAGTACGGTAGCAAGGTGTACAGACGAACGGTATGTTGACCTAGTGTTTTATTATTAATTATTTAATAATTTATTATACACATACAATTACATGACTGTATACGTTGACCATATTCCAGAAAATAAACGATTCCATTTCATTTACAGATAAGTAAAATAATAAGGACATGTAAAAAGCTTTCTAATTTCTTAAGTGTTTTATTTAACATTTTACCATTGTAGGTTCCATCACAGTAGGTCATGTGATTTATTTGGCTCCGTTGGTGAGATGTTTGTGGACTGTAGTTTTCTTCTGGTTTCTGGCAGGAGTGGTTTGATGAATTAGAAACTTGTTTGTATCACTGGAGGTTTATTTTAGTGATTTTACACAATGGTTGGTTAGACGCAAGCAACGTACAAAATGGAAGAACGGAAACGGATACTACAACTTTTTAAATTATAACATTTTATGTTTGTGTTGCCCATACCATAGTCATCTTAATTCAAGCATTTATGTATTTTGTGTTTTAAGTATACAGGGTGTAAGTGACAGCCTCAGGAAACGCAAAATCAGCTGTCCCATACAAAAATGCTGTACCTACCCGACTCAAAAGTATGGGACAGCTGATTTTTTTTCGCGTTTCCTGACGTAGGCTCCATAGTGAAAGTTGTTCAGTTTGATGTTCTGAGTTCACCGTTTCAGTATTTGCTAGGCAGTCACTTACACCCTGTAAAGGTATGCCCATAACAGGCGGAAGTCGAATATTTTTGTATTCAAATCCGGTCGTCCACCGTTCAAATAAAAACTGTGTAAGTTAAAAGAGACCCTCTACAGAGCGAATCTAAAATAAAATTTAAAGCGTGTCAAAAAATTATTGTTAAAAACTTTTTAGGACATAATCGTTTTAAATAAAAATAAGTTAAAAAGAAATTAAGCCTCGGTACAATAAATACATTGACTGTACCAGTACTAGAAGCACTCCACATATGTAAACACGATCAAGACGTCCACATCACTAGCGTTGTCTTAGTATGGATACGACCAATCAACAAAATAATATAAATTAAATAAGAAAGGCATCGGTTGGAGTATGAATCGATCAACGAATATGCTTTGATAACCGAAGGATGCCGTAGAGGCAATACAGATATACAGGGTGTAAGGAAAAGTATCTTTTACCTTTAAACCACATACTCTACCCATCAAACTGAACAACTTTTACTATGGGCGCAAACCTGTCAGAACAAAAACAATATCAGTAGTTTACGTTTTAGTCGTGTAAGCATTGCAGTTTAGTATGGAACAATTCAGAAAGTTGTTAAATTGGATAGACGGAATTGATTATGATTTCATTGTTGGTGCCTTAGAGAAAGTTGTTCAGTTTGACGGTCTGGTCATCCCCTTAAAAAAGTGTCAGCATATTAAGAAGGACCCTGTGTAAGGTCCAACAAAATTAGCTGAAACTATTTTAAGGGTTATCAATTCCATCCATCCAATTGAACAACTTTCTGTTTGAGACCAACATCGAAATTGCGAAAAAATATCTGCTGATTCAGGTTGCAATATTGTATAAAATAGCTGATATTTTTTCCGCGATATCGGCATTGGTTCCAAAGAGAAAGTTGTTCAGTTTCATGGTCTGATCTTTCCCTTAAAATATTTTAGCTACCTACGATAATAATTTTCCGTAACATTATTTCTTGTCCATAAAAATCCATCTCTAAACGCAAACGGCAGGTAATTACATCGTCAGCGACGGTGCGCGGGCGCACCGAAAAAGCACAATTATTGGCGCGTCTTCAATTAGCTCTGATGACTGACAGCATTTAGACTGCCTACAGACAGTCGTTATCAGTGCCGTATTAAGACAGAGGGCCTCATAAAATTTAACGTCAATTCCGTACCTTCTCTAGAGGCTCTAACAAATCCACCCTAGTAATATTTAAACGGGTGGTTTTGACCATCAAATGAACAAATGAACTATGGTGAAAACGTCAAAAAAATATTGTGTTCCAATACATTTGACTCGAGTTTTGTATGAAACAGCGGAGTTCTTCAGTTTTTTTTATCGGTGTTGGCTCAATACTGAAAGTTGTTCAGTTTGATAGTCTAAACTACCACTTTAAGTATTACTAGGGTGTTGTGTTACACCCTGTATTTCTCAAATTGGGCTCTCTCATTAACCTTAATTCGTTAATTAAACACATTGCCGTGTATTTCGAAATCCGGTCAATAAAAAAAGTGGATAGAAAAAGTTGCTAAAATATATAGTCACCGATTTTTTTTGCTAACGAGTTCGAAAATGTTGCTAGATCTAGCCAAGAAGTGACTAAAGTGGTAACACTGTCTTATTGCAACAAATTGTTGAGGAAATCAACAAGAGAAATAATTTTCGTTCCTAAGTCTATAGGTATTCCTTCCTTCCAGACTAAGAGTTGTTAAGAGGGCCCTAAGAGTTGCGGGGCCTCTTCGTATTATCCGGCCCTGTTCTTCAGTGCTTTAGGTCCTAATAACTAGAGCACTAAGTTTAAGCGGGCGACGCCAAAAAGTATCGCTTACATATAGTAAGTTTATACTTACAGTTTACAAGCGGTAAATTCTAAATTGCAGGTAAATTTCTTTTAGAATAGATTCTTCTGCAGTAGGAGCGCGAGTTTATTGTATGGTATAAATACTTATAAAAGAGTTCCGTGACTGACTGACAGACAGACAGACAACGGACAGCCTAAACCGCTGATGATAGAAACATGAAATTTGGAATATACAACGTGTTAATAAATAAGCGCAAAACCTCATACACCCCAACTGATTTATAGCAAAATAATTGGATTGAAACAATAATTTCATTATTTTGATAGTTAAAATTTAAAGTTATTCACATTTTAAGTTTTCAGGCAAAAATGATTTGTTATCATTTCAGCAATGAATGAAAGCGCTAACGTGCTCGTGGATACATTTTCAGAATCTTGTATTGGTAGTAAGTAGGGTGAGAGTGCCCCTGCGGTGGTTTGAGATCGAGTTCAGTCAATTTTAAATGTTAAGAAACTAATTATTTAATATTTTGAAAAAAATTACTATGTTGAAAACATGATAATTAGATTCTGCTCTCGATTCTAAACAAACTACTTTCTAGTTTTGCGTTAATTCATTAACAAGTTGTATATAGGGTGTTAGGGTAAACAGTTGCATAACTTTAAGTGATGATTGTACCCATGACCATGATGCTGAACAACTTGCCCTAAGAAACAAAAATCGACTTTTCATACAAACGTTTGATCAGCTGATTGCATTTAGTATGGATTTTTTATTAAATAATTTCCTATAGGTTTCTTAGGGAAGGTTGTATCTATATAGGATACTATGAAAAGATTTTTCGAAAATCGACCCCTAAAGGGGTAATCCACGCGTACGAAGCTCGTAAATAATAATAATCATAAGATCATCATCAGCGTCCAGGCAGTATACTGTTCGTAATGCAAGGCAGATCCTTAATCAATCAAAATATATTATATTTTACATCAGCAAAACACTATATATAGAAGAAGATCCAAGAGGTAAAAAAATAAGGCAGTCTTAACGCTAAAAAGTAATTTCTTCCACGCCATTACCACACCTTAAGCCAAACCACAGATTAATCAATAGTTACTACCGTAAACCTAATCTCCTTTTAGGTTCAAAATCACCTTTGATTTTGATCTTGACTCCAGACCAACAACCATATTTTTCGCCGTCGCGTGTGTATCGAACCAGGTGACTAAGGGATATAATTTCTTTTCTTATGTGTCTGTGGATAAAACAATATTACGTTAAAAACATATTCATAACCGTTCTTACAACGTTATTAGCATTTCTTTTTAGGGTTCCGTAGTCAAACAAGGAACCCTTATACTTCCGTCCATTCTGTATGTCCGTCTGTATGCCCCGCCTCGGTAACTCGCTCATTTTTGCAGCAATTGAATTAAAATTTGACATGAAGACAGATAACAGTAACCAAAAAACAGGAATGTAGTAGTTATGAAGATGAAAAGCCGTGGTGGTTCAGTGGCGAGTAACCTTGCCTGCCGTGCAGGAGGCGATGGTTCGAACTCCGTCCATGCCGACTCGTACCAATGAGTTTTTCGGAATTTATGTACGATTTGTAACACCACTGGCTTTTCGGTGAAGGAAAACATCGAGAGGAAACCTGCATGCTTCAATTTCGAGGCATGTATTGTACCCACTGTCCATTACAAGAGACGACGGGCTCACTCCCCGTCACACTCGACAGAGTTTCGGTACTAGTGAAACGTGGATGTTCTGTGGTTTCAGAATATCTCTGAGTATTTTTTTTTTTTTTTTTTTGGAATGACGTATCCAGCTTTGCTCAGGGAGCATTTACTGCTTTTTACTGCGGACTATTGGAGGGACCAGAAGGGTCACCGAGCCAATTGAATGAACTTAAGCAACCGACCTAGGGGCACCCCAGGGGGGTACGGACCTCGGCATAGGACGTTGCTGGGGCTACGCGGTGGATTGGGTAGCTGGGATCGGTGAGAGTCTCTGAGTACCCCCTCGGGGAATATAATATAATATGCATGCATGCTGTAGTTATGAAGATAAACATTTTTTTCTACCTCCAATAACACAAAATGGGGGTAGGAAAACATAAGTTTTTTTAATAAATAGAGTGAGGTGTCGTTGGATAGGTCTTGTCCAATAGAACAAGACTCCCACTAAATTGCTATAACGCTATTGTCTCGAGAAATCTGCGCCCAAAGTCAAAAATAGCCCCCATCCAACTTCTAAAATACTGGAGTAAAAATTTGAAAATGTTATACAATATAGTTTTCGGGGGTGTCTATCAGAATGACCTTTTCGAGTAAGTACTTTTATAGAATGGCTACGGAAACCTATCATGGGCGAGTCCGACACGCTCTTGGCCGGTTTTTTTATCTCAATTGCTGTAACCTTTTAATAATCGCACTTACAAATTCCTAATATAACTAGACTTTAAAAAAAAAGGCTATCACATAATAATAAATTAAAGAAGCCTACAGAACTAGTCACGGTCTATCAATAGGCCAGTCCGCGGAGACTGAAAGTGGTCCGGCAAGGACGCCCGGTCGAGGAGGCTGCGGATACCCGCTCCTTCCCGCCCTCGGACCTGTGCTCTGGTGCAAGTTATAAGCGACTGCGTTATGTTACTGAAAAACGCACAAGCCTACAGACCTATACTTCATTTCAAGTAAGGAGGAATAGATTTTACGATTCCTATTTAGCTTTCTGGTCAATTCTGGTGAGTAAATATAATTAATTTATCAGAAAGATGTACTATTGGACATGTCTTGGACTTTACTAAAGCTGTTTTAATAATAAGTGAGAGTGCGTGTTTCAAATATCTATTTCTCTCATTCAAAATAGCCTTAGAAATTCGTTGCTATTTGGAATGGAGTATAGTCGCGGGCGAGTCTATCAATAGGCCAGTCGGCGGAGACTGAAAGTGGTCCGGCAAGGACGTTCGGTCGAGGAGGCTGCGGATACCTTCCCTTCCCTTCCCGCCCTCCAACCCGTGCGGTGCAAGTTATAAGATACTGAAGAATACACTTAATAAATTAAAGAAGCCTGCAGAACCAGTCACGGGCAAGTCTATCAATAGGCCAGTCCACGGAGACTGAAAGTGGTCCAGCAAGGCCCGCTCCTTCCCGCCCTGGGACCTGTGCTGTGGTGCAAGTTGTAAGATACTGTGTTAAGAAGCCTACAGAACAAGTCGCGGGCGAGACAAGTCTATCAATAGGCTAGTCTGCGGAGACTCAAAGTGGTCTGGCAACGACGCCCGGTCGAGGAGGCAGCGGATACCCTTGGACCTGTGCCGTGTTGCAAGTTGGAAGCTATTGCGTATAGAAGCCTACAGGAGACCGATTGCGCTTATTTAAACATCGAAGTTCTATTCTTATCCAATTTAGGTTCTAATCACATTGCAATCCAATTACTATTAAACTGTGCTGAATTCCGCCTCGCGCTAAACTCTATGTAACTGACAGCCTTTAACGTCTGAGAGATCTGTCAAAACGGCTCTAACGACTGTCATGAGCTGTACCGCGATTAGCGCAATACCAAATGTGTCAAAAGTTATGGTTCGTACGTAGTCCAGTCACGGTTCAATCACCGAATATTTACCGCGAATGCAGCCCTGAACTAGTAGCGGGCTAGTAGTACTAGAACTAGTACGAATAATTGTATAGAAATACTACCCATGAATCCTTACAATAGAGATGTATTTGATTTGCATATTTTAAGGGGATATAATTCGGAGCGCGCTCCATACAAACGTACTATGGTGATATTTTCAATACTAACCAATTAAAGTCAATGAAATTTTGCTGAAACAAATATCTATGCTTGTATGAAGTCAGATTTTCGTTAAAATATACGGTTTCAATGCTAGGATTAATTTAAGATTTGTATGGAAATCTTTGAGGCACTGTAACTTTAAAACTATACATTTTAACGAAAGTCTGACTCTATACAAGCATAGAAATTTGTTTCTAGATTCATTCTGGAAAATGTCATTGAGTTTAATTGGTTAGTATTGAAAATATCACCATAGTACGTTTGTATGGAGCGCACTCCGAATTATTTCCTCTTAAAAGTCAAACGGACCTATTAATAGATACGACCAGCTGGGAAGAAACACGCTTTCTTCTTATAGCTTGTGCCAACAAAAAGTTTTTATGGTAGTATTAACAATACAAACCTATACTTAATGTTATGTTTAGTGTCTTGCAATCTTAGAGGCTTCTCTGAGGTCATACTAAATGAACTAAGAACTTTAATAATACTATAATTAAAAACCAAATCGTAAAATGCATTGCAAAACAACTTTTTTATTAAACCATGTTAGAAGTTGGTAGTTATTAACTAATTTATGAAAATCTGCGTGATAGATATACAACGTGTTAATAAATAAGCGCAAAACCTCATACACCCCAACTGATTTATAACAAAATAATTAGATTGAAACAATATTTCATTATATTATTCATTAAAATTTAAAGTTATTCGCATTTTCAGTTTTGTGACAAAAATTATTTGTTATCATTTCTGCAATTAATGAAAGCGCTAACGTGTTCATGGTATACATTCTAAGAATCTTGTTTTGGTAGTAAGTAGGGTGAGAGTGCCCGAGCGGTGGGTTGAGATCGAGTTCTGTAAATTTTAAATTTTACTAACAAATTATTTTGTATTTTGAAAAAAAAAAACTATGTTGAAACCATGATAATTCGATTCTGCTCTCGATTCTAAATAAACTACTTTCTAGTTTTGCGTTAATTCATTAACACGTTGTATAAGTACCAGTGGGTAAGCCCCCCACGGTGGACCGACGACCTGGTGAAGGAGGCGGGAAACCGTTGGATGAGGGCAGTGCAGGACCGGTCGTTATGGCGATCCTTGGGCGATCTATGTCCAGCAGTGGACGTCCATCGGCTGAGATGATGATATAGCAGTAAATAAATATACCATATTCAGAGTCCTTTTTAATATGCTGACAGTTTTTTAACGGGATGATCAGTTCCTGATGGTCGGTCCAGACCGACTCGTACCAATTAGTTTTTCGGAATTTATGTACGATTTATAACACCACTGGCTTTTCGGTGAAGGAAAACATCGTAAGGAAACCTGCATGCTTCAATTTCGAGGCATGTATTGTACCCACTGTCCATTATGTGGCGACGGGCTCACCCCCCGTCACATTGGACAGAGTTTCGGTACTACTGGTGAAACGTGGATGTTCTGAGGTTTCAGAATATCTCTGACTACCCCCTCGGGGAATATAGTCGTGAGCATATGCATGCATGCATGCATGATCATTTCATCAAACAGATCAACTTTCTCTAAGGAACCAAAAATGGAAATTGCGAAAAAAAAATGTTTTTCCATACGAAACTGTAAACCTGCTCGGCTTAAAACTTAAAACTTAGAAAACTTCATAAAATGACGTTTTAGAATCTAGC
This sequence comes from Agonopterix alstromeriana, assembly GCA_963924505.1. Classification (NCBI taxonomy): domain Eukaryota; kingdom Metazoa; phylum Arthropoda; class Insecta; order Lepidoptera; family Depressariidae; genus Agonopterix; species Agonopterix alstromeriana. Next base: position 14,163,509 of record OZ004673.1, read on the forward strand.
TTTGTGTGATGATTGACAGAGTTTAGTCTGTCTAGAGACAGTCTTTAACAGTGCCGTATGAAGAAAGAGGACCTTATAAAATTAAATTTCAAAACCTTAACTTATCTAAAGGGTGGAACAAAACACCCTTGTAATATTTAAAGGGGTTGTTTATACCATCAAACCGAACCACTTTCACTATGGAACCACCTTTGAAATCGCGAAAAAGAAATCGGCAGTTTCATACAAAACTGCAGTGCTTACTCGACTCAAATGATAATATGATATAGCAAAAATTGTTTTTTCGTTATTGTCTCCATAGTGAAAGTTGTTTAGTTTAACGGTATAATTTAAGCCACCCATTTAAAGGTTACGAGGGTGTTTTATTACATCCTGTATAATATCCCCCTAATAGAAATTATAATTATAATTCCCGAGGAGCTTTGAAATTTAATTTTATAAGGTCCTCTTTCTTCATACGGCACTGTTAAAGACTGTCTCTAGACAGACTAAACGCTGTCAATCATCAGACAAAGCTAGATTCTAAAACGTCATATTATGATGTTTTCTAGGAGTCGCGCTGCAATTCTGGCGGAGTACGGACGCTTGCGTATCGGCGCGTTGGGATTGCACGTGGCTCCACCATTTTGTGAACTCTTTTGTGTTTTAACTTTAAAACAATCACTTGAGATTATAACCTACTTACATTGGCAAAACTGCCACTCTAGACTTAATAAATACCACTGATCATTTTCCTTCATATACTATCCACATAACGAGACATTGGCTGAATTGTGATAACGCATCGGATGCCACTAAACAAAAATTGAATTGAAGTTTCCTAAGTTTTAGAATCTTATAACTGGTGCAAATTAAAAATGACTTATTCTTAGGAATATTTATAATTAGAATAAGCTAAGAATAAGGAGATCATAACTTCTTACGTATAAACTCTTAACTACGTTGGCGGCAACGTCGCGGTTCAAAGATAAACTTAAGAAAAAAACTGAAATTTGTCTATGATACAGAACAGTTACGCCAACGTTATACTAAGTGTTTATTAGTAGACATTTTGATTTTTAATCAAATTAAGGATTGAAAAATTTGTCTCGGGCGGGACTTGAACCCGCAGATGACCACTTCCAGTAGATGGCGCTCACGTCTCCTTAAGACGCAATAGATTAAAAATTTCATTCTCTGGCTAGTGGACTCGGTGGCGAAATTGGATAACGCATTTCCCCGGTTTCAAGTCCCGCACGAGACAAATTTTTCCATCATTAATTTGATTCGAAATAACACAACATGGCTGGTAACATGTTTATAATCAATAATAGTTCAAATTTTTATTTTTAGTTTATTCTTGGCATACAATTTTATACTACGTTTATTTGTACCAGTGAAAAGTCTAACAAAACGAGACATTCCATAGAACCTTGGAGCGTATTATTTCCCTGAAATCTTTTATACTTTTTCTCCTCCGTGCACTCATTCAACTGCTAAGCAGACTACCCATCCATCTTCGTCAGCCCAGACGCCTGTGCATTAGCCAGACTATGCCGGACGCCATCACAAAATTATAACCACCTCTTTCTTTCACACGCGAACCTAGCTCTAACTTACTTGCTATCTCTGTTTGGTATAGAAATGATTCAGCGGTTTATCCTGCAAAAGGTCGTAAGAATTTCAGCTATGTGATACAATTTTGAGCTTTTGTCGGTTTTTTTAAGGTTTATTTTTGTTTGGTGTAAATTAAAAGAATTAAATTCGTAAAGCAAGTGTTAATACTGAGTGCAACAATCTTTTTCTCGGACGCTTCTTGCAATATCTGAAATTGGATGGTGTTATGCATGTCGTGTTTTGATTGTCTTGTTATTAACGTGTTTATTACCCGTTTTACATGGTTAACATTGCGATTGAATCGTTTTTTGAGTGTTTACAAGTTTTTGAGCTTACGTTTTACTCATTGAGTCTTGTGTGGTACAGTTGGCAGCAAAGGTTACTAAACACTTTTACTTACCAACCTATTACGTGCAACGTGTTAATGAATAAGTGCAAAACCTCATACACTCCAACTGATTTATAACAAAATTTCATTATTTTGATGGTTAAAATTTAATAAATTCGCTTTTTAAGTTTTGAGGCAAAAATAATTTGTTATAATTTCAGCAATTAATGAAAGCGCTAACGTGCTCACTGATACTTTTTAAGAATCTTATTTTGGTTGTAAGTAGGGTAAGTGTGCCCGAGCGGTGGGTTGAGATCGAGTTCAGTAAATTTTAAATTTTACAAATAAATTATTTAATATTTGAAAAAAAAAAACGTATGTTGGAACCATGATAATTCGATTCTGCTCTCGATTCTAAACAAACAGTTTTCTAGTTTTGCGTTTATTCATTAACACGTATAAATTTATGACTTTATTTCAAACTAGCAGCCCGTCCCGGCTTCGCACGGGGTAGACAATTGTCTATTTTACCAAGGATCCCTAATTTTTTTCAAAATGAAATGTAGCCTATGTCAAATTGGAAGAATGTAGCATTCTATTGGTGAAAGAATTTTTTAAATCGGCCTAGTACTTTTTGAGCCTATTCATTACAAACATACAAACATACAAAAATAGGTACAAATCTTTCCTCTTTATAATATTAGTGTAGATTGTTCAAAAACTTTCCTACAACTAACTACGAACCATTTTTAAGGCGGTTTTTACAACAAGTTTCATTTCTAGGATATTTAAGATTTCGATGTTGGCTCCATAGTGAAAGTTGTTCAGTTTGATGGTCCAAAGCACCCAAAAAGGTCCCAACAGGGCTTTTTTTACACCCTGTATATTTTAGTTTTCAAATAGGTACCTAACTGCGATTCAATTAAAAACTAACCTATCGCGACGTGAAGTATCACATAAGTTATAGTAAGAGGGTACAACAAACGCTCAAGACTGTAATCCATCTACTTCAGGGCCCGAGGGGGAGGCAGCGGGGCGGGGTGCAGTAGACATTCTAGTGGGACAAGCCATGAACGCTAGCGGGGGCGGAGGCAAAGGCGGTTTGTTTGGCACAAGTTATTATAATATACAACAAACGTTTAAGACTGTTAATCCATCTACTTCAGGGCTCGAGGGGGAGGCAGCGGGGCGGGGTGCAGTAGACATTCTAGTGGGACAAGCCATGAACGCTAGCGGGGGCGGAGGCAAAGGCGGTTTGTATGGCACAAGTTATTATAATATACAACAAACGCTCAAGACTAATCCATCTACTTCAGGGCTCGAGGGGGAGGCAGCGGGGCGGGGTGCAGTAGACATTCTAGTGGGACAAGCCATGAACGCTAGCGGGGGCGGAGGCAAAGGCGGTTTGTGTGGCACAAGTTATTATAAGATACAACAAACGCTCAAGACTGTTAATCCATCTACTTCAGGGCTCGATGGGGAGGCAGCGGGGCGGGGTGCAGTAGACATTCTAGTGGGACAAGCCATGAACGCTAGCGGGGGCGGAGGCAAAGGCGGTTTGTATGGCACAAGTTATTATAAGATACAACAAACGCTCAAGACTGTTAATCCATCTACTTCAGGGCTCGATGGGGAGGCAGCGGGGCGGGGTGCAGTAGACATTCTAGTGGGACAAGCCATGAACGCTAGCGGGGGCGGAGGCAAAGGCGGTTTGTTTGGCACAAGTTATTATAAGATACAATAAACGCTCAAGACTGTTAATCCATCTACTTCAGGGCCCGAGGGGGAGGCAGCGGGGCGGGGTGCAGTAGACATTCTAGTGGGACAAGCCATGAACGCTAGCGGGGGCGGAGGCAAAGGCGGTTTGTATGGCACAAGTTATTATAAGATACAACAAACACTCAAGACTGTTAATCCGTAGACATTCTAGTGGGACAAGCTATGAGCGCTAGTGAAGGCGGAGGTGGTCTGTATGGCACAAGTTATTATAATCTACAACAAACGCACAAGATATGGTAATCCATCTACTTCAGGAAGGGTAAAAGGGCGTTTGCACTAGACATATTCTTATTGAGTAAGACACGGGCGCCAGCGGAGCGGATTGAATAAAATTTACTGTTTCCAAATAGGACTGCAATTCACGTACTTCAAGATCCTAAGGGGATGATAATCACAAAAAGAGCGTTATGCTTAAATTGTGTAGCAGGCGATTTACCTTTAATTATCCTTAGCTATTTTACAAGATCAATCCAACGAAACCTCACCCGATTTATTAAGTAACAAATTTTTTCCAACCCTCTTTTCGTTGTATTGGTCGAAAAAAAAACTGTTTTTGGTTTTACTGTTATCTGTCTTCAAAAATGAGCGAGTAAATGTACTGTTTGACTACGGAACCCTTAAAAAAGATCTTACATCATCTTAGATCAATGATGGAACGAAAACAGAAAAGGTACGTTCTTTTCTCTCCGTCGACACTCGCTATCCACTCGTGCTTGCACCACACATTGCACCGCATGATGCATTAATCCCTGTTCCCTGCGGACGGATCCCTAATATATGATCGCGGGTTCGACGCGGTCACGCTGCGCCTGAGTCTGTGACGAACACGTTTTTAACTTACATTCTAATTATTTTGTTAAGTGCTTAGGTTCGAAGAAAAGATGTGGTCTTGAGGAAAATGCTGATTTCAAATTAATTTTGACGATCCGTTTTTGTATAGCCGTGGTGTCGAGTAACCTTGCCTGCCGTGCAGGAGGCAATGGTTCGATCCCCGTCCAGACCGACTCGTACTAATGAGTTTTTCGGAATTTATGTACGATTTGTAACACCACTGGCTTTTCGGTGAAGGAAAACATCGTGATGAAACCTGCATGCTTCAATTTCGAGGCATGTATTGTACCCACTGTCCATTACAAGTGGCGACGGGCTCACCCCTCGTCACACTGGACAGAGTTTCGGTACTATTGGTGAAACGTGGATGTTCTGAGGTTTCAGAAAATCTCTGACTACCCCCTCGGGGAATATAGTCGTGAGCATATGCTATGCTATGCTATTTTGACGAGGGTGTAGCCTTCCAATCATCAAGGTCCGGTGACGGTGAAAGAAAAACATCGAATACTTGCGTACGTCCATACAAATCGAAGTTAAGTCCTAGTTTTAGTAATTAAAATAAAAAATATATTAGTGAACACAATCTAGAAACAAAGCTAGAAACCAATATCTATGTCGACGACCTGCACGTTTAGTATGATTTCTCTTCACGCGCGCGACGCGCCTTCGCTGCAAAGAAAATAATCTGTTCCCGCGCTTTTCGGAGAGCGAAAGCCGCACTTGCCGCGACTTGTAGTATGGGAAAAAGCCGAGTCGCGCGCAAGTAGAGAAATCATGCTAGACGTGCTGGTTGGTGTAATGGTTGCCACGCCGGACTGCCAAACCAGGGTACTGGGTTTGAATCCCGGTTCGGTCATGGAAGTTCTACGTTTGTGCCGTAGTTGTATGGTTCCCATAACAAATAGCCTAAGGCTTACTTAGGATCATTACTTATTTATTTATTTATGTTGGTACGTTGTCTGATTTCCGTTTAAATGTTTAGTTTCAAAGCTAGGATTATTTTTAAATGGTTTGGAAACCTTTGAGTTACAACACGGTGTTACAAAAAATACAAATAAACATTTAAGGTGGTTTAGACCATCAAACTGAACAACTTTCACTCCGGGACCAATATAGAAATCGCGAAAAATATTCTGATCTTCCATACTAAACTACAGATCTACTCGAGCTAAATGTATTGGCCGGCAGATATTTTTTTCGCGATTTCGATGTTGGTCCCATACTGAAAGTTGTTCAGTTTGATGGTCTTAACAACCCCCTTAAAAGATTGATATATTTAATTTTACTTTTGTAACACCTTGTATAACAGCGCTCGTTTAACGTGACTACCCAATCAATGCGTCGATTCGAACTATAACTCCGAAGGAAAAGGATGAACGACGCTGTGGGGACAATAATGGTTGATGATGATGAAATTTTTAGAATAGATGTATCAAGTGGTGGACACAAGGTAACTGAGGGAAAATAAAGACCCTAGGGATGAAATGAGGTGGTCCTTTCTAAGTCGGAACCGCACCGGTTCGATTTCGCAAATAAGCGATAAAAATGCAAATTTTATTCGATATCTATTTTAGGTTTGTTGAGAGAATCTTTATGAATATGTTGATAGAACCGGTTAAGCTTGCACTGTTTAGATGGTGTCATTGTCAAGGTCAGAACTACAGTGTCGTAACATTTTATTATACCTACAGATTGCATTCGGTGACATTACTGTTTTGCACTATTCTTAATAAGGGTCCTTCTTAAGGGGCAGTCGAATATTTTCTATGAGAAACGCGATTGACCAGCCCTCCGAAAAGTGCGTGCGTGTGCCGTATTTTCGATTAAAAATAATTAACAATAAGTGCTTTTATTTATAGATTTCTTTACGATTTCACTAGATAAACATATGATGAATATGTATGTGAGTATAAATACCAAAAATCGACAACTATTTCAAATTCTTCTAAAACAAGAAAAATTATTTAAAATACATGAAAATACGTCATCTTTGTGACGATTTTCTATCGAGTGAAGAATTCCAATCGTGTATTCACTAGATAAACTATCTAAAAATACCGAAGTATGACTTTGGTTTCGGTAAATTGTATAAATCTAGTCGAAAAATTTAAATTATATTAAATTTAATTCTGTATGGGATTGCAGTTTTATATGAAACAGCTGATTCTTTTTCGCGAATACGACCTTGGTCCTATAGAGAAAGTTATTCAGTTTAATGGTCTGATCATCCCCTTAAAAACCGTCAGCATATTCAGAACGACCCTATAGTCTGATTACAATCAATCAAATCATACCACAACCCACTGCTGGGCATAGGTCTCCCTTTTATTGCTCTCCTCCCGGTCCTGAGTGCTAATCTGATCCAATGCGAACCCGTCACCAACACAATTTCATCAGACCAACGGGCTGATGGTCTGCCTGCTGACCTCCGTCCCTCTCTTGGCCAACACACTGGTACTGCCTTGGTCCACTGGCCATCCGCTTCCCACGTCTTCGACCTGATTACAGGTCCTCCTTAATATGGTGACTTTTTTTTGAGGGGATAATCAGACCATTGAACTGAACAACTTTCTCTATGGGACCAAGGTCGAAATCGCAAAAAAAAACGCGAAGGTTCTACATGTATGGGACAGCAGTTTTTTTTTTCGATTTCCAAGTTGGTCCCATAGAGAAAGTTGCTCAGTTTGATGGTCTGATGATCCCCTTACAAAGCAGTCATCATAATAATTATTAAGAAGGAAAGGTCCTTCTTCATTCATTTCCTAAAAAAAAATATGATATACCTACTAACATTTTTATTTTTCTTTGCAAATAAATAAAATGTCCTTCACGTGTGAAATTAATATTTATTTATTATTTTGATATTTATCTAAACTGCGAGTCTCAAAATTAGAATACAATACAAGGGTATAAACAAATAGATGCAAGATGCACTCTATCACAGAGGTCGTCGGTGCATATTCGTTTGACCTCAGATCGTCCCGACGACCTCTGCGATCTTTTAGTTATTAACTGAATATCTTTGGGTTCAACTCATTTTAATATCGGACTAGAGATGTTACTGAATACATCATCATCATAATCATTTTAGCTACAACGTGAAAGTGTATGTGCCTTTGACTATTTATATGTGGACTGGTTACGCGTGTAATTCTATTAACAAACATTTCTGCCACTTTTTGCGGGGGGCGAGGTAACATGAAATCCGCAACTTTGGATTTTATTCCCCATAACTTTAGATTTTAATTTTGAATGTTATAAATCATGAAAAGTAGTCTCGTGTGAACCCCAAACGTTCTAAGTTCGATGTTATTATTTCGCAATTATAGGCTGTCTCGTTTAGTGATAAGGTGTAAAATTGAATGTAAATGCACAAGATTATACCGTGGCGGAGGGGAAATGCTACCGCAAGGCTAGTCCTTATTATAATTAGTCAAAGGTATGTGCAGATTTGATTTGATATCAATTTCACCCCGTATACTCTATGGCAGGGGCGATATACAGGGTCCTTCTTAATATGCTGACACTTTTTTAAGGGGATGATCAGATCATCATACTGAATATTTTTTTCATTGGGACCAACATCGAAATCGCAAAGAAATATTTAGCTGACCCATACATTTGGCTCAAGTAGGTTTGCAGTTTTGTATGGAACAGCTGATTTTTTTTCGCGATTTCGATGCCATCGTTCGTTTCGTTGTTATTAATCGCGTTGGTGCCATAGAGAAAGTTGTTCAGTTTGGCGGTTTGATCATCCGCTTAAAAAGTATCAGTATATTAAGAAGGACCTTAGATTGTGTGGTAAAATTTTGATTGCTCTAGCGTCCTAATCAGGGAGGAAACAGGGGAATACGGCGTTTTGTATGGACTAAACGGCACTAGTCTTTCCTCTTAAGTAGTATCACATTCTGTCTCAATTCTTTAGCACGTTGTAGTACATTCGGCGACACATCAAGCTACGCAAAACCAAAGTGAGCTGGCCGCGCGTAGGTAGAGGTAATGTATAACGTCGCGCGGCCAGCTTATGTTTGTTTTGCGTAGCTTGATGTGTCGCCGTGTGTACTACAACGTGTTAAAAAATTGAGGCAGAATGTGATACTACTTAAGAGGAAAGACTAGTGCCGTTTAGTCCATACAAAACGCCGTATTCCCCTGTTTAACACACTGACACTTTTTAAGGTGATGATCAGACGTCAAACTGAACAACTTTCTCTATGGGAGCAAAATCGAGATCGCGAAAAAAAATCTGCTGTACCATACATTTGGCTCGAGTAGATTTTATTTGCAGTTTTGTATGGAAGAGCTGATTTTTTTTCGCGATTTCGATGTAGGTCCTTAAGAAAAAAAAATCTGTTTGATGGTCTGATCATCCCCTTAAAAAGTGTCAGCATATTAAGAAGGACCCTACTGTTTATCGCCTCTGCCATAGAATATACAGGGTCCAACTTAATATACTGACACTTTTTTAAGGGGATGTCCAGACCATCAAACTGAACAACTTTCTCTACGGGACCAACGTCGAAATCGCGAAAAAAAAATCAGCTGTCTCATACATTTGTTTCGAGTAGGTTTGCAGTTTTGTATAGAACAGCAGATTTTTTTTTCGCGATTTCGATGTTGGTGCCATAGAGAAAGTTGTTCAGTTTAATGCTCTGATCATCCCCTTAAAAAAGTGTCAGCATATTAAGAAGGACCCTATAGAGTATTCATTATTGCAATGTCAATATGTTTTCGATAAATTACCTACTATAAAAACTAATCTTAAAAATGGCGAAAAATAAATATTTAAAAATGTTTTTGATTTTTAAAAATAACTGGTCTAGAATTACCTACGTTTTCTTGTCTTGCCAGCCCTTGCCAGCATACCGCGCTCGATTGACCTGTCACAACCGCTGAGCTTCACCACTAGTCGTTTTCATTATACTATGACAGTATTCAATACAATCCATTTCCATTTATCCGGTGTCTGTCCGAATGCAGGCTATTTTAATTTTACACGTGAGTGAAACTTCAATTAAATTACCAATTATTTTAAGTACGCTTATTTTGAGTTGGAAAATTGTAAAGTTTTTTTTTATTCATCTACTTCACCTACTATAATTTTCATTTAATACAAGCTTTTCCAATGGTTTCGGTTTACAAATTATTTTAAACAAGAAAGTGTCGAGCTCGAAAAAATTGTTTTCTTCATAACTACTACATTTCTGTTTTTGGGTTACTGTTTATTTGTTTTCATGCCAAATTTTGATTCAATCAAAAGGCACCAGACATCGAAATTGCGAAAAAAAATCTTCTCTTCCATACAAAACTGCATATAAAACATACTGGCGATTTCGATGTTGGTCCCATAGAGAAAGTTGTTCAGTTTGATGGTCTGATCATCCCCTTAAAAGTGTCAGGAAATTAAGAAGGACCCTGTATATAATTCATTATATACGCGTCACACACGCGTGTTGTTTGAGTAGATAGGAACGTTTGTTGATTTTTGAGATTAAGCGCAATGCGGATCGTCTCGACTATTTGGTTAGGGTTCCGTAGGCTCTAGGGCTATTACATTGTTATTATTATACGTAGACTGACAAGCGAGCGCGTTATACTGAAAGGATGGCGATATGACAAGAATGTATGAAAAATCTTGCCTGTTTGATTTAGTTGCAATAAAAATATCGCATACACAGAAAGGACCTCAAACAACATAGATTTTCTCTAGTTCACTCCTTTATGTGAGAGGAAAATACTAATAATGATATATAATTCGAAGCGCACTCCATACAAACGAAGTCTGGTTATATTTTCAATACTAACCAATTAAAGTCAATGAAATTTTTCAAAAACAATCTAGAAACTAATCTATATGCTTGTATGTTGTCAGATTTTCGTTAAAATATACAGTATCAATGCTAGGATTAATTTAAGATTTGTATGAAAATCTTTGAGACACTTTAACTGTAAAACTACATTTTAACCAAAATCTGACAACGTACAAGCATAGAGATTATTTTCTAGATTGTTTCTGAAGAAATCCATTGAATTTCATTGGTTACTATTCAAAATATAACCAGACTTCGTTTGTATGGAGCGTGCTCCGAATTATATCCTCTTCTGTAGATATATGATAGTTGATAAAGCACTGAAACTGGTGTATGTGTCTCTTAAACGAAGCAACGAAGTCTCTGCCTATTCCTACTCTAATATTTATTTATCGTATGGCTGATTCTATTTTAAAAAAGCCGAGGTGGTCCAGTGGCGAGTAACCTTGCTTGCCGTGTAGGAGGCGATGGTTCGGTCCCCGTCCAGGCCGACTCGTACTAATGAGTTTTTTAGAATTTATGTACGATTTGTAACACCGCGGCTTTTCGGTGAAGGAAAACATCGTAAGGAAACCTGCATGCTTTAATTTCGAGGCATGTATTGTACCCATTGTCTATTATAAGTGGCGACGGGCTCACTCCCCGTCACACTGGACAGAATTTCGGTACTACTAGTGAAACGTGGATGTTCTGAGGTTTCAGAATATCTCTGACTACTCCCTCGGGGAATATAGTCGTGGGCATATGCTATGCATGCTATGCTATGCTATACAAAGAAGGACCTTATAGAATAATCATGAATTCCTTTAAAGATTTAAAGAGGTATAAACAGAACCCTTTTTGCTAGTGCAATCGATTCAATTCTTGACCATTTTTTTCGGCAATTGATTGGCTCTCGCAAATAAAGCAAATGAAGGCGGATTGAATTTGTGATGAGCTTTTAGCAATTTATTTCTGCTCAGTGCTGTTTCGCAGACTGCATGTGCATTGTGGAATATGCATTATGCAAGGTGTTACAATAAAAAAATATTTAAGGGTTGGTTTAGACCATCAAACTGAACAACTTTCGAAATCGCGACAAAAATTCTACTCGAGCTAAATGTTTGGACAGAAGATTTTTTTTTCGCGACTTCGATGTTGGTTCCATAGTGAATGTTGTTCAGTTTGATGGTCTAAACAACCCCCCTTAAAAGTTTTAAATGTTTATTGATACTTTTGTAACTCTTTATATAATCCTAATTTTCTTTAGTTGTGCTACCAAAAAGTATTTAATGTTTAGTAAATTTCCGTTTCGATGAGAAAAATTTTGTTTTATTTTTAATTGTTGTTATTAAATGCCATTCAAGCATTTTTTTTCTGCAGTATTGGACAGCAGTATGGTCAAAAGTAAATAAATCTTTTTGGTGTTAAAAATAAGCTCTTTATTTAAAAAATTTAATAGAATCTGTGGCCTTACGATTTTTTTTAATCGTAGAAAGTTGGTGGTGTATCATAATCTGAATCTTAACGTTTATAAAACTGTAACAGAAGTGTCTGCACATTGAAGATATTTACAAAAAAAAGTTGACGATATGGTTTTTAGATGTCCCTGACTCTAAATCAAGCTGTTTTAGAATTGTTGTCTGCCTGTTTGTGTGTTTGTTTGTGCGAGCATCACTTTTTTTTGTTTGATAGTTTTGATCTGACTTAAAATCTGGTATATAATTTGTGCGGACGAAGTCGCGGGCTAACTCTAATACATGCATAAATGCTCGCTCACGTTCATTTTCCTCAAGGAAAATTTTAAACATTTTGAAATATGTAATATACTATAATGAAACGACAATTTCGTTTTTTAATTTTCTTGTCAAAGTCTTCTAAAATAAGCTTCACTCTATAAATATTAAGTATTTGAAGCGTGACATTAACAATTTAGAAAAAAATCAAAACAAAGAAAACAGTGCTCGAAGATTTTTGGTTCCACGAACATTTTTTCTCTCTAGTGGTTAGAATTTTTTGCCGGTTACCAGTTTGTGCAGTTTTTCCGGAACTCGGCAACTTCCGTCATTCGTCTTCGTGCGATGCATGGGAAAAGTTACTGACAGATCGATGCACTGCCGGCCGCGATAAGTGTACACATTAGATAGACGCATATTGCTAGGTGTTCCGAATAATAAAGCTTTGTTGTTTACTTTGTAGGGGTGAACAATTTAAAAGACGAGCTTAGAGTGGTCTTTGCATAAAATTCAGTAATTCATAAGTATCTTTTTATTCGGTTTTGATACGTGTCAGTTAAACAAAAATCATAAAAGAAAACTAGCTCTCAAAAATCAATGATGGTTTTATGGTAATTAACGATTGAATTGAATTGAATTAGACCTTATTGCAAGATTTTTCATTTTATAATATCTGAAAGATAATAAATTACTTTATTGGTATTGTTTGAAAATGTTTTAAAGCTACCTAATAAATCTAGTACGAAATTTTGAAATAATCGAAAATGTATAATCTCTGTCACCTGCCAGTGTACAACCACTGGTGCAACGTCACCACCGACGGCCACTAATTTATGGAAAACCTTCGGAAAGTCGCATGCCGCGGGGTGCGGGGCGGGTGCGCGGTGTGCGGGGCGCGGCGCCCGGGGGAGCGGTGCGCGCTCAGGCGACGACACCGACGCGCCCCGAGGCAAACTTCAGCGGTGTATACTTACGATGGCCGATAGTGTATCAGTAAGCGACTCACGTAATGCAAATAGTTGTAGAAAACTTTGATGTAATTTTAAGAATTTTCAGCGTACTTCTTGGAGTCGCCTGCGTTTTTTTTAGTTTCCGCTGATTTTTTTGGTTAGATTTGTAAGTTAAGTATTCGGGAAGATGTTTGTTATACAGATTAACCGAAAGTGGAAAATTTATTCTGACTTTTATTATACTAAACTTAACTGTCACCTAAACTACTATCGTATGCATCATTATAAAGATATGTTTATTTTATTTTATTTATACAACGTGTTAATGAATAAGCGCAAAACCTCATACACCGCAACTGATTTATAAGAAAATAATTCGATTGAAACAATAATTTAATTTTTTTGATATTTAAAATTTAAAGTTATTCGCATTTTAAGGTTTGAAGTAAAAATGATTTTTTATCATTTCAGCAAAGAATTAAAGTGATAACGTGCTCATGGATTCATTTTAAGAATCTTGTTTTGGTAGTAAGTAGGGTGAGTGTGCCCGTACGGTGGTTTGAGATCAAGTTCAGTAAATTTTAAATTTTACAAACAAATTATTTAATACTTTGAAAAAAATTACCTATGTTGAAAACATGATAATTCGATTCTGCTCTCGATTCTAAAAAAACTACTTTCTAGTTTTGCGTTAATTCATTAACACGTTGTATTTGGTTACATGTGAGCGTAGGTAGATAACTTCGTCGTTGGGACACAAAGTCAAAGTAATTTTATTGAATAACTATAGGTAAGTAGGTACACAAGTTTTTAATACGAAATTTTGTTAAAAGGAAAATGGCAGAAGATTCGTAGACAATTTATAGGGTCCAACTTAATATGCTGACAGTTTTTTTTAGAGTATGATCAGACCATCAAACTGAAAAATTTTCTCTATGGGAACAACATCGAAATCGGGAAAAAAAATCTGCTTTCCCATACATTTGGCTCGAGCAGCTTTGCAATTTTGTATGGAACACCAGATTTTTTTTGCGATTTCGATGTTGGTGCCATAGAGAAAGTTGTTCAGTTTGACGGTCTGATCATCCCCTTAAAAAAGTGTCAGCATGTTTAGAAAGACTTTGTAGAGATAGACAGGGCCATACAGTTTCTTTCTTAATATGTTGACGGTTTTTAATAGAGATGATCAGACCATCAAACTGAACAACTTTCTCTAAGGCAGTCCCTACATCGAAATCACGAAAAAAGTATCAGCTGTTCCATACAAAACTGCAAATCTACTCGAACCTAAATATGTGGGCCAGCCGATTTCCGTTTTAGTCCTATACAGGGTGAAATTGATATCTTTAGCATCCTTTTCAACGAAGAGTCCACCCATCAAACTGAACAACTTTTACGATAGCACCAACAACGAAATCGCGAAAAAAAAATCAGCTGTCTCATGCGTGTGGCTCAAGTAGATTTCGATGTTGGTGCCATAGAGAAAATTGTTCAGTTTGACGGTCTGATCATAAAATTAAAAATATAAAAGTCTCAGCATATTAAGAAGGACCCTATAGAAAGTTGGTTAGTTTGATGGTCCGATTAACCCGTTACCATATTAAGAAGGACCATAATACAAGATGTTACAAAAATACAAATAAACATTTAAGGGGGTCGGTGGTTTAAACCATCAAACTGAACAACTTTCACTATGGGACCAATATCGAAATCGCGAAAAAAAATCGGATGTTCAATACAAATCTACTCGAGGTAAAGTAGGAGGTTCAGTTTCCTGGTCTAAACAACCCCCTTGAAAGTTTTATCATAATCATAATCATTTATTGCATTCACAAGTTTTACAGATGCTACAAAATATACAGTTATGGTCCTATGTGAAACTCTGACCGGGCACTGCAAAAAACTCTTTGACAAATATATACATTATTTCCTTAAAAGTAACAATTTATATTATACACAACAATAAAATGATAGTACAATAACAAAACAAACAAAGAAATCCTTAAGTAATAAACATAATATACTCTATATAGTCTGTAATAATTATGTTACCTAGCATTATTATTATTTAATGCTCATCAAAAAACTCCTTTAAACTATAAAAACATTTGCTTATCAGATATTGTATGATATTGATATTTGATATTGTATTGTATGATATTGTTATGTGAGTTTTATGTTTGTTTTTGCTTTTGTAACACCTTGTAGATAAGTTTCAGGGGGAGGCGGCTGTCAAGTTTTTCGTTCATTTGTAGTTATCAAAGAATGAGATTGTACTTAATGTATTAATAAATGTTCGATCCGTCCAGCTCAGTTGACGTAACTAACTGCGTGCGCAGAGACTGCGCACAGACAGGAAAACTGCATAATTTTGTATGCATTCCTGATTACAGTACACACTGAGATACGTCCGTGTTGTTTTACCTACTCTTTATTTTATTTATTAAGGGTATTTTTGAATGTTCTTAAGGTTTTTTAAGGGGATGATTAGATCATCAAACTGAAAAATTGTCTTTACTGTTTATTTTACATTTATTGTCTGAATACTAAAATACTAAAATAATTAAAAGGAATGAATCTCGTTCATTTCTATCCAGTATGTAATCAGGATCCTTCGTAATATGCTGACGGTTTCTGATGGTGATTATAAGACTATCGAACTTATCATTTTTCTCTGTGTGACTATCATCGAATTCGCAAAAAAATTTTGGTTTCATGTTTCACCATACAAAAAAGTAACCGCGCTCGATCCAAATGTATGAAACAGCTGATTTTTATCGCGATTTGAATGTTAGTCCCATATTGGAAGTTGTTTAGTTTGATGATCTGATCATCCCCTTAAAAACCATCGTTATGATATGAAGGATCTGTACTTACTTATACAGGGTGAAAATGATATTATAAGAGTCTACCCATCAAACTGAACCACTTTTACTATGGGAGCAAACAGATCGGAGCAAAAAAAAAACCTTGTGTTGTATACTTTTGAGTCGATTAGGCATTGCACTTTAGTATGGAACAGCTGATTTTTTTTGTTCTAATCGGATTGCTCCCATATTAAAAGTAGTTCAGTTTGATGGGTAGCCTCTTAGTTTAAAAGGATGCTAATGATATCAATTTCACCCTGTATTAAATTTTAACATAAACTATACATGTAGGGCTATTTTGTATGTTTTCGATTACGCATTATAACTGTAAGTAAGTAAGTAAGTAAGTAAGTAAGTTATAGCCTGTAGAATCCCACTGCAGGGCAAATGCCTCCTCTCACGAATAAGGGTGAGAGGGAGTGGGCCATACTTCACCACGCGGGCCCTGTGCGTGTTGGTGGAGGCAAGTTAGTGGTTATTATAACTGTAATAGACATTTTTTTTTTTTTGACAGAGTTTCGGTACCACTGGTGAAACGTGGATGTTCTGAGGTTTCAGAATATCTCTGACTACCCCCTCGGGGAATATAGTCGTGAGCATATGTGCTTATAGACAATTTTTAAGATTTAGTTTCCGTGATAATCATATCCATCGCCTGAAATTAATTAACTAAATATCACGAAGAAGAATCGCTAAGAACTGCCAAAAAAAGCGTGCCGATTTAATACCGATTGGATCGGGTAGTTACTCTATATAGGGTGTAAGTGACAGCCTAGCAAATACTGAAACGGTGAACTCAGACCATCAAACTGAACATCTTTCACTATGGAGCCTACCTCAGAAAACGCGAAACAAAATCAGCTGTCCCATACATTTGAGTCGGGAAGTACAGCAGTTTTGTATGGGACATCTGATTTTGATTCGTGTATCCTTTAGGCCTACGCTGAGTTTTTACTGTAGTAACGTCACCAATTTTGTATTGAATTTCGTACAGCGCTCCTAGTGATTACGTCGAGAACTAATTTCTGTCATACGAAATTGTCGACGTAACCAGAATAGTAAAGTACTGTGAAATCTCGTGGTAGGCATACTGAGGTAGGCTCCATAGTGAAAGTTGTTCAGTTTGATGGCCTGAGTTCACCGTATTTGCTAGGCTATCCCTTCCACCCTGTATAAGACCTTTTATTTTTTGTTTACATTTATACTTCTGCCACAGTATCTCATAATGAACTGTCACAAACTATGCAGTTTAGTTCGAACGACGACCTTGAGGGGACGCAGGGCTATTACCTCCGTTCTCAAACAAACTTATCTCTACCACTTCCATAACACTTAACGTAACTGAACAAGGTTCATTATTCGATGGCAAAGCGATAAATAAGAGTGCAGCAAGAATCATAGAGTTAGGTGTTTTGTTTTTTAAAAGTAAATGTCAAACTTAAACTTCTGTTCGTAATGGGAGATTTTTAATGAGTTTTTAAAATAAGTGGATTTTCCGAAAACGTTTTAATTTATGTGGGTGGGTGTTTTCTTAATATTTTATAAGGTTAGTGCACACTAACAGATAGACCACGGATCGTGGGCCGCGGCCATTTTCAAATTTATTTTAGGTTTTCCAGAGATTGACTGCCAGTTGCACGTACTTTCATTAAAGTTAATCCTCCATTAAATATCTTGCTGTCACTTTTTGTCTTATTGACGTAGTAAAAGCTAGCAAGAGATTTAATGGAGGATTAACTTTAATGAACATGCAACTGGCAGTAAGGCTCCAATTGTGGTACTTGCATAAAGCTTGCGTAGATCTATTTCAATCAATCAAATCAAATTTGTCTCATCGATGTCAACAGAATATTAGAAAATTGAATTCAATATATTTTTTTTAATTCTTAACTAGAGTTAACCCGCGACTTCTTCCGCACTAATTATGTCAACATCTATAACAAAACAATGTTTTTTCAAAATCGGCTGCTCGCACAAACAAACACACAAAAACAGACAGACAGTCAAAAATTCTAAAAAGGATTTGGAGTCAGGGACACCTAAAAACCATATCGTCATCATTCTTTTGTAAATATCTTCAATGTACAGACACACTTCTATTACAGTTTTATCATAGTTAAGATAATATAAAAAAAGAACAGAAAAATCTTTATTCACAGCTAAAGTCAATATCACACTTATTTGAGTCCAGCTGTGGACATCCATCGGCTGAGATGATGATGATGTTCTGTTGACTGCGTCGTATCACCCAGCCAGACCCACGGCCGTCAATGACAGATTAAATATTTAAGATTTAAAATCTCAGGCTGTCGTCAAAATGGCAAAATGTCAGTTTCTGCAACATGCTTCACAAACAACAACATGCATGCTCTAACAATTCGGTGTGTAAATTTTTTTTTGAGGGCTAAATCGAAAACCATTTAGAGATAATTGTCTCAATAACAATATTTTCTACGTCAGAGATTTAAAAATGAGAAGATTACAGATATTTTTTTAATAAAATATCGTCGTTTTTCGGTCCGACCGTGACGTCACTGGAAAACCTGTGAACTCCTTGGTAAACTTAAACCAACTTAAAATAACTGGCCATTAAGAAAAAAAAACATTCACATAATGTCAGAATTTGACATTTGATGATGCCGTTTCGGTATCCAGCGTAGAGTTAGAAAGAGAAGGCAGGATTTATTTAATTTTTATTAAAGCAGTAGTTTTTCTCCATGGAGTTCGAATTACTTTATATAGAATATAGTTTTGGTAGTAAGTAGGGTGAAGTGCCCGAGCGGCGGGTTGAAATCGAGTTCAGTAAATTTTATCTTTTACAAACAAATTATTTAATATTTGAAAAAAATTACCTATGTTGAAAACCTGATAATTTGATTCTGCTCTCGATTCCAAACAAACTACTTTCTAGTTTTGCGTTAATTCATTAACACGTAGTATAGTAAGTACTAGATACTCTTTCTTATACTGTGCCTTAGGTATTGAGAGCTGAGCAATCAGTGTGCGACGACCTTTAGTCTTAATCATCAGATTATACCTAATTCGTTGTTTTATTGGCGGTATTTGTATTCTTTTTTGGACGAGTCCATTAATGTTAGCTAAGGTCAGGTTTGTTTTGATAGTTTTGCTTTTGCAAGTTTAGGTAAATTAGGTATAAGTATATTATTGTGTAACTAATAAGTTTCATGTTTCTTCACGGTAACTGTTAAGGTGGACTTCCGATAGCAGCGGCCGATGCGACTGACGCGCGCGTCTGACGCGTGGTTTTGTCGTATGACGCACGCGCTACGAAGCGGCGCCATACGTTTTCTTAGTAACTAGTATTGTCGCATCGGCCGTCGGCCGCGAGCTGCGCGCGTCAGACGCATCGGCCGCTGGCATCGGAAGTTCACCTTTACTCTAGCCCCACTTTGATACTTGCCTCAGTTGACTGGTATTAGTACCGGCACGAAGAGGCTGGCACAATTGTATGCTGAATGAGTGTGAGTGAGAGAGGAATACACTACTGCTTAACTGTCGTCCACCTCTCGAATCAATCAATCCCCTGGCTTATTCCCTATTTGGGGTCAGCCCTCCTGATACTGTTTCGCCACTCTTGGCGGTTTTGCGTCATTTCTGGCGTTATGCCCATCGTCAACATATCCTTCGAAACGGTTCTCATCCAGGTGGTCGGTGGGCGTCCTCTACCTCTTTTCCCTCTTCTATGGCCATCACCTGTCTAGTCATATGGTTCTCGGTTCGTCGCATAACGAGTCCATACCAGCGCAATCTATTTTCCCGCATTTTATGCTGTACTTCAGCGACTTTAAAGGTCTCTCGGATTTACTAATTTCAGATTATATCTAGCCTTGTAAATAAAATTCGTCCACCTCTCGAATGACCAAAGAAAAGATGGATGGATTGTGTGAAAGACAAAGGAGTGTGCGCTGAAATAAAAGAGATGAACAGGCACGGGTCCCACGATTGCAAGGATCCCGAATCTGATCAAAGGTCAAACTCAAATCCACTTCAATCAATCAAATCACCCCACATCCACCCACTAGTGGGCATAGGGCCTCTACTTTATAGTGCCATTCGTCACGGTCCAGTGCCGATCGCTGATTAAATCTTTTCCAATGCAAATCCACACTCACTATATCGTCGGACCATCGTGCTGGAGATCTATTTACTGTTCATGTCAATCCCTTGGCCACTACTCTGATACTAGTGGTGATGTTGATACGGATCTGATGCAGATGCTAATAGGCTAATACTAATTCCGATGCCGATGCTTCTTCTTATCGTGTGGGCAGCAAGCCCTGGTGTCAGTTTTTTCAGACCGCCTTACGGCCTCTGTCGTGGTTCTACCTGTAACGACTACTACCACGAGAGATAGTAGCCGGGACCAACGGCTTAACGTGCCATCCGAAGTACGAATCATCATTCTTTTTCAGACAATCAGGTGACTTGGCCTGCAATATCCTAACCAACTGGGGAAAAACTAACAAAGTGACATATCACTATCATCTATCACCTCCGTTTCAAGAGCCCAATGCTCTTAACCATTAGACCACGGAGGCAGCCGATGATGATACTGATGCTATTGCTGCTGATGATGCTGGTGGTGATGCTGATGCTGATGCTGATGTTGATGCTGATACTGATGCTATTGCTGATGCTATTGCTGCTGTTGATGCTGATGCTAATGCTGATACCGACGCGGGCGCCAATGGTAATGCTGATACTCATACTGATTTGTCACAAACCGAATCGAAAGTAAAAGAATAAAATGTACTAACAATCAGTATTAATAATGGCATTAATCCGCATTCGCCGCTGCACCGGCAATGATCGCAAGTGTGACGCAAGTAACGTTCACTCGCCGGCAGGTTTGTTGGTGGTGGCCGGTGGCGTGGCGGGTTGAACGGAACACCTTGGCAATGAACGAACGAAGGCCGCTGCAGTCTGCCTGCACTGACCCCTGCCATTTTAGACTGGTTAGTTTATAATTTACAAGCTTTGCTTGGATTTCTGAGAAAATGCATGCATAAATAGTTAATGTTTATTATCACAACTACAGGGTAAAATTGATATCATTAGCAACATTTTAAACTAAGAGTCTACCAAACTGAACAACTTTTACTATGGGAGCAAACCGAGTGGAGCAAAAAAAATCTGCTGTTGCATACATTTGAGTCGAGTAGGCATGGCAGTTTAGTATGGAACAGCAGATTTTTTTTTGCTCCACTCGGTTTGCTCCCATAGTAAAAGTTGTTCAGTTTGATATCAATTTCACCCTGTATATGGCAGATTGAAAAAATGGAACCATAAATCATCATGGTAAAGGCACTTGTGGCAAGATTTTGCTAGGCAACTCGGCGGCGTTGTATGAACCTCTGTATAAACTTTCACTTAAATCACATTTCGTTCACCAAACAAATAGGTTCATAAATTTACGGTCGGATCTTGGGCTATTAGACACCACAAGGCAAACAGTCGGCATTCTACAAGTTTTCTATCTACCTCAGAAGCAAGGAAAATCGCCTCCAGTCTGACTCACTGGGAGACGGTAAATAGGTTTCATATAAAAACGTATTTCTTGGAAGGGAACAGAGAAATGTACTGAGTCATGGGGGGAAATGTCATGGACATAGAGGGGATACTGGGATATCTTACCTGGGATATCTATGGAGAGAATGTAATTATAAAAAAACATTGTTGACGTTTTTTCTTTGATTATAAGAAAGTGTTTGAACATCAATTCTTCTCAATTGTTGTTGTCAATGCAATGACTGAATTTTATTAAATATTTATAAAGTCAAAAACATAAAGTTACATATAAAAACATATTAAAGAAGTGGAATAGTTTAGAGATGTTATAGAAACATATCGATACTTTCACATAATATTGCTTATCACCAAAAGTTATATTTTATGATCAGTTATGCCTATTTTAAATAATATTACGTATTTAAAGTCCTACACAATAATTCCATATTTTGTTCGTCTAATATCAAATGCACGAGCATGTATGAGATGCAGGTACGGATATACGTAAATAAGGCGAAAGAGGTATGTAATAGGGTTGGTAGATGGCGCGCCCTGGTCTCTGCCTACCCCACTGGGAAAGAGGCGTGTCGTCATAAATAGGTATACAGGGTCCTTCTTAATATGCTGACACTTTTTTAAGGGGATGATCAGACCATCAAACTGAACAACTTTCTCTATGGCACCAACATCGATATCACGAAAAAAAAAACATCTGTACCATACAAAACTGCGAACGTACTCGAGCCAAATGTATGGGACAGCTGATAAATTTTTTTCGCGATTTCGATATTGGTCCCATAGAGAAAGTTGTTCAGTCTGATCATCCCCTTCAAAAAGTGTCAGCATATTAAGAAGCACCCTGTATATTCGTCTACATTTCATACTTGCCGTGGTGCAAAGAACACAATATTTGTCCCCGTTACCGTGACATAGTTACTGCAAGTTTGTTTACAATATCTGACCTCATTTATAAAATCTATTATGCCTTAAATCCCCTCAGTTATTCAGTAATTCTAACCCACCTTTACCCAATCAATCTTTAAAAAAATCCGAATGAATGATTAGGGCATTCGATTCTAGAATGACTCTCAGATTCGACCGACCGACCGGAGCCAACCGCGGCAACCGGTCAGGCGACTTTTTGTGAGATTCCACCCTCATGCGACCTCAGGGTACCACCAATAAACCTATAATGACCTTTAAGAGTTGAGAACTAAGGTATAAAGTTGTAAAACAAATCCATCATTTGACTGTCACGACTTGAACAAGGATGAATGTAAGGTTAGTGTTTTGGGTTTGAGACTTCGGATTCGGATATTTCATACAGATTACAAAGTGGTGATTTAAAAAAAATCTTCTTATTAGACCAGCCAGACATTATTTTGTCACTTTAAAGCGGGATTTACATCGGTCGATTTTCACAGTGCAACTAAGGGCGATTTGATGTACATCGACTGATTAGTTTAACATGAACTTGATACATAACAAGCTCACGCAGCAATGTACTTCAAATCGCACTTAGCCGCACGGCGAAAATCTTCTCGTGTAAATCCTACTTTAGGCTGACTGTCCACCAAAGATTTGCGATGTAGCTAAGTTATGTGCGAGCAAAAATAAAACCTATTAGATCACTCCATTTTCATATCTTAACTTTTCGCAGTTCTGGTGGACGAGGGTTCAGCTAAGCGTGTTTTTTTACATACAACTAGCGTGAGACGCGTGCTAACGATATGGGCTAGGGATGTGTAAATGTGTCCTAAATATCTGTAAGATCCACGGGGAGACCTAACCTCTCAAACGCTCTGCAATACGCATTTCGATGTCACACAACGCTATCTCGCTTCGCTTATTTTCCTAGCTTAGCTAGTAGTTACCTAGTTATGTAGCTAAGCTAGGTAACTAAGCTAAGCTACGTAGCTAAGCTAAGCTGTGTAGCTAGTAAAGCTACGCATCTTCAAATCGCTCATCTACTTCGCATAGCTTTGGTGGACATCTTTTCATAGCTTTACGAGTACTACGCATTCTCGCAGCTTAGCTAAATCGCACATTTCTGGTGTATAGCCAGCCTTTGCTTTGGTCCTTTGGTCTATATTTTACAATAAACTACTACTATACGACTAACTTGTGGTCTTGCAAGGTAATTGTATATAGCTTTTTTTGGTCATTAGCATACATGACCTCATTGTTTAACCCATACCCCATCCTTAGTCATAGACAAAAATTATTTTGCATAAATATTTTGCACCCGCCAGGCATCTATGCTCAGAAATTCCCATTTGCTTCGGTTACGGATACAAAGCCCCAATGACATCCCTACTAAGGATACAGCCAATATTACACGATTTATTAGATTTTCGATTTTAAGTTTCAGCCTTTAGAGTGTAATTTAGTGTGTTTTTTGTGAGATGAATAACTCCATAGATTTTATCGTGCACTTGACCCGTCAAGCCGAATGTCCTGGGAATGTTTGGAAGGCGATTAAATAGTTATTCGCCGTAATGAACGCTTTGATAAGTTTTTATGCTGTAAGTCTTGAATTTCGGCAATTAATTGCAGTTTTGTTAGTGAGTCGTCATGACGAGATGGAAGACGAAAAATTTGATTTGGACGTAGTAACATATACCTTATATTTCATTGCTCTGCGGTGAAAAGCTCGTAAAGAACAAATTCTTTTTTTGTTTGTTTTATGTACTTACCTATTATTTGTTGGATAGATATTACTTATATAATAAGATAGGATTCTAAGTATATTTGAGACCTACTTACCTATATTTTGTTCGATAGAAAAACCCCTTTTCCTTATTATGTTGCGTGTTGCGAGGCTTTTAATGCAGGCATTAGGCAGGGATGTAATGCATAATGGACTACAATCGCTGATTTGTCTATTTGTTACTATAGCTTTTACCTGCGGTTTCTCCTCTGTTAAATTGGTTTCGTTTAGGGATAAACATATTTTCGTGTACTACGTCTTCGCCCCCAGTGAGCTATAATCTAGGTATACCTATCTTAAATATAAGGTGATTGGTAGAAAGAAAGGTCGAGGCGTTAAAGTGGAACAATCAAACAAACTCACTTTCCATCTTTAACTAATTATTATAAAAACTAGCCTTGCGGTAGCATTTCCCCTCTGCCACGGTATAAGCACAATTGATCTTGTGCATTTACATTCAATTTTACACCTTATCACTAAACGAGCCAGCCTATAATTGCGAAATAATAACTTCGAGCTTAGAACGTTTGGGGTTCACACGAGACTACTTTTCATGATTTTTAACATTCAAAATTAGAATCTAAAGTTATGGGGAATCAAATCCAAAGTTGCGGATTTCATGTTACCTCGCCCCCCGCAAAAAGTGGCAGAAATGTTTGTTAGTAGAACTACACGCGTAACCAGTTCACATATAAATAGTCAAAGCTTTCCATTGACGAAGCTAGGCGAAGTGGGGGCGGGCGAAGTATAAAAGCTTTGGAGGCTGAGTTTAGGAAAAATAGGAGAGGGTCGTCCAGCAGCCAGGTTGACAACATCTGGAAAAGCGTCGTAGAACGATTGGCGCAGGACCGAGAAGGATCGCAGAAGTTGGAAACGGGTTGATGATGGCGACGATGATAATGATTGAATAGGCATTTTATAAGTGAGCTTGATAGGTATGTACTTCCAGTGCCGTATCTCAGAATTTAGCGCCTAGCGGAGAATCTAGCGCTTTTTAACGTTTAATAAAGCAACATTATTTGTGTTGGAATATGCAATAATTTGTGTTTTTTTATTAAAATATGTTAATTATTGATAACACATTGTGGTCAAAACATGTCCATATAGTGTGCAGTGTTCGGGAGATTCAAATACGAACGCTTATCTGAAGTGATATTATAAATTTTACAAGAGATCTACGAATTGACTGACTTAGGAATGGGTTTTGTAAACACTGATAATTCTATTTAGAGCACTTTGTAGAACTATTTTTGTGATAAGAATTTAGCGCCGAATCTAGCGCTTTTTTAACCCCGAAAATTTTGGAATCCAGCGCTTTTTAACAGATTTAGTGCCCAATCGATTTTTTGAGATGGCAGCCCTGCTTGAATCCTTCTTTACATCTTTGGCTTCCAAATTGACTTTCTATCAAGTAATAATATGAATGCGCATAAAATATTGGAAGTGATGATAAATAAATATGCATTTTATTGAAAGTTCATGCATTTTAACACCTCGAATACCCTTTCAAAAATTAATGCAAAAATAATTGTCATAAAAACTATTGCCATATGACGTGTGAAGACATAACGAGCGTGGGTAAAGGAATTTTTAAGAAACTATAAGATGTTGAAAGAAAAGGGTAAATGGTATTATTAAAGGGTAATTTCAGGGTAATTAGGGCACTAAACTCACGCTTGACTCTTATTGGGGTAGGGTAGGCAGACCTCCACATGTTGTGGTCTTGGTATACTTTGAATGGCTTAATGAGGTATGTTTGATACCATAAGGGTGACATGTGTGAAATAGTAAGCTTGTTCTCATACATTAGTTTAGATAGATGTCTACAGGGTGTAACAAAACAAAACACCCTAGAAATATTAAAAGGGGTTAGTTGAAAAACTAAATTTACGAGGTTAAAAATCCGTTAGACGAAACAAAATAAAAAAATAAATATCTGCTTGCCCAAACATTTGAGTGGAGTAGGTAGTGGTACCTACTAAACTTCAGACTGCAGTTTTGTATGGAAACGATAGCTTTTTTAAATTTTTACTCGATGTTAGCTCCATAATGAAAATGGTTCAGTTTGATGGTGTAATCTAACCGACCTCTTTTAATATTACTAGGGTGTTTTTTTACATCCTTTTCTTGTCAAACTGAACAACATTCGCCACAGAACGAATGTCGTAATATTAAAAAAAAAATACAAATTAGGTCAGCTAATCGAGTCACTTTGTTTCGTATGTACGAGAGTAACTATAAAATAATCTGTGGTACAGTCGCCATCAGATATACTCGTATCATAGCATACAAGGTGGTCAAATATTTCTAAGCAGTTCTTATTTTCAATAATTTCTTTACATATAACCAATCAAAAATATCTGAACGCCTAGAACATCGAATATATCTACGCAGTCAGGGTGATCATAAAAATTATTAAGATAAACAAAAAACCCGACTGCATAAAAAACCTATTAACTGAAAAGAGAAAAACAAGCTCTATCATAACTAATCAGCTATAACAACTTTGTTTGAGCAAATATAATTTGATTCTTATTTTTACGAATCCAATGACACCTCATACGCTAAAATCCATCAAGCCGTTTGGGCTGTAGGCCGTGCCAAAGAAAAAGACATACAAACATACATACATACATACATACATACATACATACATACATACATACATACATCCATACATACATACATACATACATACATACATACATACATACATACATACATACATACATACATACATACATACATACATACATACATACATACATACATACATACATACATACATACATACATACATACATACATACATACATACATACATACATACATACATACATACATACATACATACATACATACATACATACATACATACATACATACATACATACATACATACATACATACATACATACATACATACATACTTACATACATACATACATACGCTCGAAAAACATAACCCTCCTTCTGGCGCAGTCGGGTAAAAATCTGAGCAGTTTAAGAAAAAAACGATTCCGTTATTATACATTTCAATTTTAAATAACATTGTTAAGAACACGTTTATGTCACAGTACACGTTTAGATATATGGCGACTGTACGAGTAAATACTGTCTAAATGCCGATGCCGTGTGAATTGAATAAATCTCCCCTTTTCCAGTGGTTACCTTATGTGGTAATCAAGAGGAAGTGTTTTGTGAGCTAATTCATCTATCATCACTAGATACGTAATTCCACCCCTCACACGATCATTATGAAGATAATAATTCCAGACCATTTTTGATCACGGTGACCGCTTCAACTCCGTTGTCGTTATTGAGCTCACATGTGCCTAACTTAGCAAATCTTAGCATCGGTTAATATTGGCTAAGTTAGCCACATGTATCGCATAGGTATAGGTCGACCAGAATTTGATGGAAAATAGGGAAATCAAAAGTAAGCAACACTGGGGTAATTAGATTAGGGCCCTGTACACACTGCGACTTTTGTGAAGCGCATGCAGCATCGATGCAAACGCGATACAGCCAAGATGCACACTTTCGTAATATTTGGTCAAATATTCGTCGACAGCCTTTGCCACAATGCACACGCGTGTGCATCGATACAAACATGCGTTTGAATTGATACGCCATTTAACGCCTGTTAATTGCTAACGTAGCGATAAAGTGACGCGATAGACAAACGCGCTGTTTATCGCTGCAAAAATTCGCAGTCTGTACGGGACCTATTTTGACTACACAGATGACAGTTTGACACTACCATGTGAAAATATCTACTTTTTATTTTTTTTTTTGCTATAAGATTCTGGTTGATTTATATCCACCTATGCTAAGAGTAAACTAGTGCATGCTTATTGTAAAATTGTAAAGGGATCACGGTCAAAGTTTGTTTATAGGTACACTTACGTCTGTGACTATTTATATGTGGACTGGTTACGCGTGTAATTCTACTAACAAACATTTCTGCCACTTTTTGCGGGGGGCGAGGTAACATGAAATCCGCAACTTTGGATTTTATTCCCCATAACTTTAGATTCTAATTTTGAATGTTAAAAATCATGAAAAGTAGTCTCGTGTGAACCCCAAACGTTCTAAGTTCGAAGTTATTATTTCGCAATTATAAGCTGTCTCGTTTAGTGATAAGGTGTAAAATTGAATGTAAATGCACAAGATCAATTGTGCTTATACCGTGGCAGAGGGGAAATGCAAGGCTAGTCCTTATAATTATTAGTCAAAGACTTACGTAAATGATCGTCCCTATCTACCGCAATAAATAGGTATCCACAGCTAACAAAGAAATTATGCCAGTTCTGATTTAACCCACATTTTTCTGTAAAGGAAAATATCCCAACAAATAGTTGGTTGAAGTACCAGGATAGTAGAGGCGTGCAGGCTGCATTGCATAAGATTGATGCGAGAGGGGGGTGGGGTAGCGGGCGCGGGGGCGAACCGTGATGGATGACCGACTCGCCCATTATACCAGGAGACTATGGGTGTATGGAATTAAGTTTTATGGATAGGATTTGTTTAGGATTCTGCGTCGTTATAAGCTTGGAATGTATTGCGTTGTTCATCATAACATAGTACATGATCCTTCTTACTATGCTGACGGTTTTTAGGGGGATCGGGTGACGGGATGATCGGACTATCAAAATGAATATCTTTCTCTATGGGATAATGGGGCCAACATCGAAATCGGGAAAAAAATCTGGGACCGCCTGTCCCATAATATTTAAAATTGATTTTCTTGGCTAGATTGATAGATGGCGCTGAATGAAATTAATTCGCGCTATTGATTACTTTTGAAGATTATTAAAGTTATCTAAGCTTTATTAGGGTAAGTACTAAGTTTTATAGGGCGTGTCCGATGCGCTCTTGGCCGGTTTTTATATCGATGTCCGTCCTATAGCGTAGAGTTGTTTAGTTTGATGGTAAAATCATTCCCTAAAAACACCGACAGCATCTTAAGAAGGACCTTTACAGGGTGAAATTAATATCATTAGCATCCTTATAAACTAAGAGTCTACCCATCAAACTGAACAACTTTTACTATGGGAGCAAACAGATTGGAGCAAAAAAATCTGCTGTTGCATTAGTAGGAATTGCAGTTTAGTAAAGAAAAGCTGATTTTTTGTGCTCCTATCTAGTTTGCTCCCATAGTAAAAGTTGTTCAGTTTGATGGGTAGACTCTAGGTTTAAAAGGACAGAAATGATGTCAATTTTGTGTACAGGGTCCAACTTAATGTATTGACACTTTTTTAAGGAGATGTCCAGACCATCAAACGGAACAACTTTCTCTATGGGACCAACATCGAAATCGCGAAAAAATAAATCAGCTGTCCCATACATTTGGCACGAGTAGGTGGGCAGTTTTGTATAGAACAGCTGATTTTTTTTTCGCGTTTTCGATGTTGGTCCCATAGAGAAAGTTGTTCAGTTTGATGATCTGAGCATCCCCTTTAAAAAGTGTCAGCATATTAAGAAGGACCCTGTATGCACTAGGACATAATGCGACTTAGCCGCCTTTTACCGTATCAGTATCAAATGGTATCAGTACAGATCTGCACTCCTGAGCACTCTTGGACTCCTCGACATACTTCTCTTTCCTTTGTACTGTCAAATTTTATCACTGACCGCACCAAGAACTAAAACCGGAGCAGCTTAAAAACACGTATTTTCCATTTCATAACAAAATTCAACCCCGACAGTCCCCGACCCTTACTTAACCATTACAAGACAACGGAAAAAAAAGCAAGAAAGAAAAAAGTTTTCCTCGAGTTTTGGTGGTATTTTTCTTAAGGCGCCCGGTGCTCCACATTGTCGTCATTGTTTCATTTGTTGCCTTAAGAGTCCAGACTGCAGATGCATTGTTTTCTGTTACGGTGTTAATTGCAATTGCAAGTTTCGTTTTGAATTTTTTAAAGATTTTTAAGCTATTCTTCTCTAAAGGTCCTCAATTCATTATTATTATTATTTATTACGGTATTTCACGGGCCATAGCCCGGACTTTTGGAAGGCTTGCGTGGGGACACAGGTCCAACACGTAGAGGCCCCTTTGAGACACTTTTATCTAAATGTGAGGGGATGCACCAAGCGTAGTCTATATCCGAATACATTATGCAAATGCACCAGAAGACAAACCAAGTTCGGTGCAGAGACTATTGCAGAAAGGATAGAAAATTACTTGGGTTATGGGGGTGAACTGGGTGGAACGGGAAATCTGGGTTATTGCGGAGAGACTCGGGACGCCTGCCGTAACAAATGTCTCTAGTTTGTCAAAAATGGCAGACGGTGACTTGCCAACTCATTTAATGGGCCCCCCAAAAACGCCGCTCGCAAGGAGCGACAAGGCGGCAACATCGACTGAGCGGCTAAGGTTGTAGAGAGGTGAGTCTGCGGGCGCCGGTTCCCGGTGCTAAGCGCACCAGTCAGCAGGTCCCGGCGTTATGACATTTTACACTTCCAACCTGGAGCATAGGTTCTGCTCTTGCAACTCCACTCCTGGCCGGCCGGTTAAGGCAAGACAGGAGGTGAGGGCCAAATCAATCCGGGCCCTCTGGAGAATCGGGTCCGTGGTGTCGCCACTCACCATCAGCTCGCCACAAGCTGCCCTGCGGGCTATTATTTATTATTATTATTATTATTATTATAACACTTTATTGTACACAAAGACATAATAATTTACAAAGTTGAGAAGACATGTACAAAGGGCGAGCTTATCTCTGAAGAGATTTCTTCCAGCAGACCCGCAAAAGAGACAGTTAATAATTACAAGGCAAACTTATTGTGTACAGACAAACAATAAACAAATATAATATACAACATATACCTACAACATACAATATATATCAGAATATATAAATATATATAAATATCACTTAAGGTAGAGAGAGATAGTGCTCTTTCGTTCTCTTTTTAAATATAGAAATAGATTCAGAGTCGCGAATGTCGGCGGGGAGTGAGTTCCACAACCGAGCAGCATGGATGGTGAAGGAGTAGGAGTAGAAGTCGGTGGAGTGGGATGGGATACTAAGTTGGGTACGGATGTGGGATCGGCAAGGTTTGTCAGGAGGGCGGGAGAAGGAGAATCATTTATGGTATTCACTTAAAACAATCAGGGATTTTCCAAAATCCTTTAAAAAAAAAGTAGTCCCAAATGGCTCGATAGATGGCGTCGCAACAGGGATGAGCGACCTTGCAGATAATAAAATGTTATAAATAAAATAGTAAAAATTTGTGTGATCATCCCCTTAAAAACTGTCAGCAAATAAAGTTGGACCCTGTTTATACATTTCCATTTTTGTATGGTCTCGGGCCTTTTTCAATTAGTCTTGTTATAATTTAGTGAAGATCGCAGAATTTAACTTTTAATTTAAATGTTAAAAACAATTGAAAAATTTCTAAAATCTCAAATTAATAGCAACAATAAAACAAATCGGATTCCGTATATTTAATTTAGACTAAATTACCCTTTACTACCCCACAATAAAGTCCACTTTCGAATGTATAACTAAGCACACAAAGTTTGGACGAGTGCATGCGGGAGTGAAGCAGCCCGGATATTGTCGACGGAGATTGTTTTAGATAGCACTAAACTAAAGTACAGCCGGCAGCGGAGATAGACAATGATGAACTCTATTTCTATTGGAATAGGGAAGGAAATTACTATATTTTGAGGTCAAATTTAGCATTGATTTTCTTTATTTCATTTAACTTCGATTTTAGAACAAAATCACAGACAAAATATAAAATCTGTAATCTGATTCAATTAAATGTATGCAACGTGTAAAAAAATAAATACAGAAACGCGGTAATAACCCGTTAAAATAAATAACTTTAGCTTAAAAAAAATACAGAAACAGTAAATAAAACTTTGTTCAAAATAACTGAGTATAAAGAAGTACTGAGTGTAAATAAAGAATATTTATCTTATCTTAAACGACGACGACGGCGACGGACTAACCCCCCGTCACACTGGCCAGAGTTTCGGTACTACTGGTGAAACGTGGATGTTCTGAGGTTTCAGAATATCTCTGACTAAAACCCCTTCGGGGAATATAGTCGTGAGCATATGCTTATGCTTATCTTATCTTAAATTTTTTGAGTGGTTGGAATCTTATTAAAACTGCCAAGCCAACTACCAGATTTCAATAGGTATCAATTCTACATGGTGTTTACTGGCAGTTCTTAGCGATTCTGCCTCTTTATATTTAGTTAAGTAAATAATTTTAGACAATGGATATATTATGATGATCACATAAATAAAATTGGCCTTAATAATGAGACTTAAAAATTGGCTAATACACTCATACATAATACGTTATCGATAAGATACTTAAATAAATACCTACCAATATAATTAAAAACAACTAAACCAATAAGAAAGTATTAACTTAATCTGCAGACCGTACTTGTACCTGACTTGACTTACGCTACGTTTTTTTGGATGAACTAGAGTTGTTTGGATTTATTTATTGGCTCTCTTTTGTATGCGGGTGTCCTAGAATTCAGAAATCCTGGTAGTAGGAGAGTAAGGCGTGATTACACCTATTTATAATCACGCCTTACTCCTATTGGGGTAGGCAGGCCACCCGCTACAATCCTGACACACTTTTCTTAAGAGAAGTTTATTACGAATGCGGAAATGCGCGCTGCATACAAATGAAGTCTGCTGATATTTTCGATGCTAACCAATTAAAGTCAATGAATTTTTTCTGAAACAATCTAGAAACTAATCTCTATGTTTGTATGAAGTGAGATTTTCGATAAAATATACAGTTTTAGTGCTAGAATTAATTTAAGATTTGAATGGATATCTTTGAGGCACTGTAATTTTAAAACTATACATTTTAACAAAAGCCTTACTGTTTACTGTCAGCTAGTACAAAAAAGAGCTCATAAGAGCTCTTTTGGTTCTGCCTTTTTTCGAACGTTGATTGTGAATCTATTTCAGTTATTTTTAAGGGGATGATCAGACCATCAAACTGAACAACTTTCTGTATGGGATCAACATCGAAATCGCGAAAAAAATCAGCTCTCCCATACGATCGAATAGGATTGCAATTTTGTATGGAAGAGCTGATATTTTTTTTGTGATTTCGATGTTGTTGCCATACAGAAAGTTGTTCAGTTTGACGGTCTGATCATCCCCTTAAAAAAGTGTCAGCATATTAAGAAGGACTCTATATATAAGACATCAATGACTGCCACAAATAAATAATTAAAACAAAATTTTCTGATATGACGTCCTGCGTAGAGGAATGACGTCACAATCAATACATCTCGTTAGCAACGAAACGAACGTATTAAAATATACAACCGAAAAATGAAATAACAGCATCGCACACTGCATAACGCTCGGAACGCCACCCAAAAAAAAAAACATAAAATCAACGCGAACGAAAAAACTTTATCCTGTCAAAAAATAGTAACAGGAATAATTATCGTGAACATTGCATTAATCAAATTCCGCGCACGGTGCTATCAGGGGGTCGACCCCCCGAGGGGGCAGGTGGTGGGGGCACGAGAAAAACGAATGCTGCGGGCTCGATGCGAAAAAAGCTGAAAATGACAGCCGCACAGCACAGCGCGGTCGCGAGATAAATCCAATATCTTGAGATTGATTGGCTATGTGTCAATTAAAGATGTGTCCGATGAAGGTTCGATAAAATGATAGATAGGTACGATTGAATGATTGACGTAATGAATGCAGATAAATATCTAGATCTCTATCAGGTTCCAAGGTAATGTAAGTGGAGGGGAAATTCTAATTTTCATTCCATTCTACATTCATTCCAAGATTGCAGACCTTTTGTGATTGACAGGTCGTATAAATTTACTGCAATGCAATGACATTCCGTATCTCTACAACAACTTTCCATATTGATTTAGCAATGTTTTTTTTAAGTTTTTTTTTTCTCCCATGTACTTATTTATATGGTTCTATATTAAAGATTTTGTAGATCTTAGTAAAGACACATTATAGGGTTCCGTATTCAAACAAGAAACCCTCAAACTTTCGTCCATTCTGTCTGTATACCCAGCCTCAGTGAGTCCATCATTTTTGAAAATCTTGGCAAGTAAACAGATAGTAACCCAAAAACAGAAATACGGTAATTAAGAAGAATTTTTTTTTCCACTTATTCAACGAAAAGCGGTTGGGAAAAAAATGTTTATTCTACTCGTTCTTGTAACTTGGAAAAAAACACCCATGCAAACTAATTTCATATTAATATGCTTGTATCTTGAAATACATGCGCTCAAAGTCAAAAATAGGGCGATACCTTCTAACTTCGAAAAAAAATCATCTGTTCCATAGAAAATGTCAGTGGCTACTCGACCCAAATGCAGCAAAAGATTTATTTTCTTGATTTCAGTGTGCAGTGGGCCCGTAGTGAAAGTTGATCAGTCTGATGGTCTGAAGCACCTCCTTCAGTATTTAAGTTTACACCTTATAAAATACCTTTTTCATCTTTACAAAAGCCATTAACGATTATAACATTAACTTGTCGGTTTCCAACCCATATTATACAAACTAAAGAGTGAAATTGATATCATTAGCATCCTTTTAAACTAAGAGTCTACCCATCAAATTGAACAACTAAACGATAGGAGCAAGAAAAAAGTCTGCTGTTCCATACTAAACTTTTAATTTCCTTTTCCGATCGGTTTGCTCCCATAGTAAAAGTTGTTCAGTTTGATGGGTAGACTCTTAGTTTAAAAGGATGCTAATTATATCAATTTTACTCTGCATAAGCATCCCATCCCAAGCCTATCTTCGGATTTTTCTTCTAGAACTTACACCCCTGTAACCCCTACTAGTCCAGCACAGGCTACCTATGTAGTAACAAAAAATGCTTGTGCCCCCCCTACCCGACCAGGATGGGGTGGGGGGTCGGGGGTGCCCTTACAACCCTCACTGCATTCATTAATTGCTAATTTACAGATCGCGGGGCAGATGTATGCGTGTTACGTGCCTCTTGTTTTTTTAATTGGTAAGCCAATTTTTTGGCAGTTTTTTGAGAGGTCGGGATATGAGGGTTTTGAGCCGATAGTGGTAACAGCTAAACTTATAGTAGCTGATTTAAAAGCTCTTGAAATAGGACTGGGCTGCAATCGCGGTACATATTCGGTGATTGAACCGTGACTGGACTACGAAACCATAACTTTTGACACATTTGGTATTGCACTAATCTTGGTACAGCTCATGACAGCCGTTAGAGCCGTTTTGACAGATCGCTCAGACGTTAAAGGCTGTCAGTTACATAGTTTAGCGCGATGCGGAATTCAGCACAGTTGAATAGTAATTGGATTGCAATGTGATTAGAACTGAAATTGGATAAGAATAGAACTTCGATATTTTAAAATTAGCGCAAACTGTTTGAATATGTATTGACTCAATGCGTTTCCCTGATTCGGACGGGAGTAAGTGTAGTTTTATTTTATTGGTTCCACCCATTGACGGCCCGGTAGCTCAATCTGTAGTGAAGTCGCGGGTTCGAATCCCGTAAGGGACAAATATTTATATGATGAATATGAATATTTGGACCCGTGTCATGGATGTTTATATCTATGGATGTATTTATTTAAAACTTTATTGTTCACATAACATTACAGAAAAAAACAATTAAAGTAGACATGTACAAAGGGCGAGCTTATCTCTAAAGAGATTTCTTCCAGCAAACCCGCAACAGAGACAGTTCTAAGTGTGAGGCAGACTTAATGTGTACTGCACAAATGATAAAAACTATAATAAGTATTATATAACGTTGTCTTGTCATCATAATACAAGTTGACGTATAATAAAAGCTAGCAAGAGATTTAATGAGTCCTCCATTTTAATGAACGTACGTGCAACTGACAGAATATCCAAGATGTTTATTTATTTATTGTGCAAGAAAACTCACCATTAGGCAGTATACATAATTATCAGCCTTAATCCATCCCCATTACTGCTACACGCCTGGGTAGGCCAAATAACATGGACCCTCACCGTGATGGCTTTAAAAGCACTAGTCCACCACGTGTCATCATCATCATCAGCATATACAGGGTCCTTCTTAATACACTGACACTTTTTAAGGGGATGATCAGACCGTCACACAGAACAACTTTCTCTATGAAACAAATATGAGCAGTCATGTGGCTCGAGTTTGCAGTTTTGTATGGAACAGCAGATTTTTATTTCGCGATTTCGATGTTGGTGCCATTGAGAAAGTTGTTCATTTTGACGGTCTGATCATCCCCTTAAAAAGTGTCAGTATAATAAGAAGGACCTTATATAGGGTGTTAGTGTATAGTTGCATTACTTTAAAGTTTAAAGGGTGAACTCATGATACTGAACAACATTCCCTAAGGAACATATGAAATAAACAAACAAAAATTGTGCACTTGCCATACTAAATGCAATCAGCTGATTAGTGAACTACGCAGCACACGCATCAGAATTCCTTCTCCAGCGTATGCTGGTTTCCTCACTATGTTTTTCTTCACCAAAGATAGTGCTAATTGTAAATAAGTCCCTAAAAATGATTGGTATAGGCACGAATTTGATCCAGGTTCGGATGGAACTGCCAACCTTTTCTTGAGCGACGGGGGTTACAACCAGTAGACTACCTCGGCTTTTTAAAGTATAGTATGTAGGTACACGACCTATACAAGTTGTTACAAAAGTAAAAATAAACATTTAAATTTTTAAGAGGATATAATTCGGAGCACGCTTCATACAAACGTACTATGGTGATATTTTCAATACTAACTAATTAAACTCAATGAAACTTTTCAGAATCAATCTAGAAACAAATTTCTATGCTTGTATAGAGTCCGATTTTCGTTAAAATGTATAGTTTTAAAGTTACAGTGCCTCAAAGATTTCCATACAAATCTTAAATTAATCCTAGCATTGAAACTGTATATTTTAACGAAAATATGACTCCATACAAGCATCGATATTTGTTTCAAGATTGTTTCACCAAAATTTCATTGACTTTAATTGGTTAGTATTGAAAATATCACCATAGTACGTTTGTATGGAGCGCGCTCCGAATTATATCCCCTTAAGGGGATGGTTTAGACCATTAAACTGAACAACTTTAACTACCTATGGGACCAACATCGAAATAGTAAAAAAAAAAATCTGAAGTCCCATACGTTTAGATCGAGATTTGTAGTTTAGAGTGGGATATTGGTCCCATAGTGAAAGTTGTTCAGTTTGATGGTCTAAAGTTGTTCATTTTGTTTGTATTTTTATAACACCTTGTGCTTATGCAACAAGAACTAAACAAATCTAATATGTCACTTGGTTAACCCAACGGATTTGGAATGCTTTTAGCTGTATTCGCTCAGGGAAGGGAATTAATTTTGGTAAGAGGTAACGAAGAAAATGTTTTTAAAAATAGAATTGCATTTGTACGTCACTGCTGCAGTCGTAGTATCTATGGCAGCGTGATATACAAAGTGTTAATGAATTAACGCAAAACTAGAAAGTAGTTTGTTTAGAATCGAGAGCAGAATCGAATTATCTTGGTTTCAACATAGGTATTTTTTTTCAAAGTATTAAATAATTCGTTTCTAAAAAAATTTACTGAACTCGATCTCAATCCACCGCTCGGGCACTCTCACCCTACTTACTACCAAAATAAGATTCTTAAAATGTATCCATGAGCACGTCAGCGTTTTCATTCATTGCTGAAATAATAACAAATCATTTTTGACTCAAAACTTAAAATGCGAATAACTTAAAACTTTAAATTAAATTAAATTAACTTAAAGTTAAATTAACGCGCGCAAATAGAAAGAGAGCGAATGCTTGATAGTGCTATACCACGCTGCCATACTACGGCCGCTGGTGCTGGGCAAGCCTCTTACAATGGGAAAGAAATAGGTCTTATTCAGGGTCCTTCTTAATATGCTGACAGTTTTTAAAGTCGATGTTCAGACCATCAAACTGAACAACTTTCTCTATGGGACCAACTTTAAAATCGTGAAAAAAAATCAGCTTCTCCATACAAAACTGTAAACCGACTCGAGCCAAATGTATGGGACAGATGATTTTTTTTCGCGATGTTGGTTCCACAGAGAAAGTTGTTCAGTTTGACTGTCTGATCATCCCCTTAAAAAAGTGTCAGCATATTAAAAAGGACCCTGTATAATTTAGAGTGTACTTCAGACAATCAAACTGAACATTTATTATGAGACAACCATAAGAATCGCATAAATAAAGTCCAAAAGCTGGTCCAAAAATTTGGGTTGAGCCATTAACATCTTCCACTAATTATTTTTACGCGATTTCAATATTGGTGCCTTAGTGAAAGTTGTTCAGTTTGATCGTCAGAAGCATTCTCTAAAGTTGTTAACACCCTGTATAGGTAGTAATCCTTCTGATGTATGTAATTTCAAATAAAAAGGATTCAGACATCAAAAATTTAACTAAATAAAAACAATTTAATATTGCATACTTTTTCCATTTAGCGATAACGTTGTGCTGTTTAAAAATACGCTCGCCAGACATGGAGTGACAAGTCCTGCGTCACACATTTATATTCCCCTGTACATACGTCATGTCATATAATGGACATGCTGTAGGTTTATAACTATGGGCTATTTTAAACCAATGTAGTTACGAGTACATTACGTGATTCTGAGAGATTTAAAATT
Organism: Agonopterix alstromeriana; assembly: GCA_963924505.1. NCBI lineage: Eukaryota > Metazoa > Arthropoda > Insecta > Lepidoptera > Depressariidae > Agonopterix > Agonopterix alstromeriana. The sequence continues at coordinate 14,202,282 of OZ004673.1, forward strand.
AACGTGTTTTTGATTCGTCTACTCTCTTTGCAAATGTAAACTTTATGACCAACAGCGTGACGTCCACTGTTGGACTTAAGCTTCCCTAATAAAGTGGGGGTTTGCTTATACATAATCGCAAATTCTTGAATGGCAGTTGGTTGATTGCAGTGGGAAGTTGCTGCTGAAAATAAAAAATTCTGCTGTCCCATACCTTTGAGTCGAGTAGGTACTGCAATATTGTATGAAACAGAAATTTTTTCCGTACCTAAAGGGTGAAAACGGGACCCTATTACTAAGCCTACGTTATCCTTTCGTGCGTCCGTCCGTCCGTCTGTCCTACCTATTTAGGCTGTATTATTGCTAGACAATTTAAATTTTCACAGAATGTACGTTATTATGGCGGATTTACTAACAAATAATAAAAATGTCAAAAAGTTAAAAATCAAGGGGGATCCTCATACAAGAATCTAGTTTTCATCAACGTTTTTTCTTTTCGCTCTACAGGCGTCAAACTTGGTGTGATTGTAGAGCAAACTCTAGAGTATAACAAAAAATTATAAAAACGAGCCAAGTGTGAGTCGGTCTCGCGCTAAAGGTCCCGGAGAAAACAAAACTTTTTTGTAAGTTTTAATATGTTGTGTGGTACGGAACCCTCGGTGCGTGAGTAGCCCGACTCGCACTTGACCGTTTTTATTATTTTTCCTCGATGTTGGCTCTATAGTAAAAGTTGTTCAGTTTGATTGTCTAAACTACCCCTTTAAATATTACTGGGGTGTTTTGTTACATCCTATACAATACAGGGCAAACAGTTGGGATGATTCTACCTATGATATTTAACAACTTTTGAACAAGTTTCTGGCCACATCTTCTGTACAACGGAACACCTTCCGACGCAGTGGTAGAGTCAAAAAATGACATTAGAAAGCTATCCATATTATATTATTTTGAATCAAAATTATTGTGTTTGAATTTGAATTTTTCTAAGAAACCTATAGGAAATTAAAAATTTGGACTTTCCATCCTAAATGCAATCAGTTGATCGAACGTTTCTATGAAAAGATAAAATAAATTTTTACACATTTCCCTTTGTTCCTTTTGGAAAGTTGTTCAGTATTTTAAGAACAATCACCCGTTAAACATAAATGCAAATAAACCAACTATTAATAAATAATGCAACTGTCAACACTAACAACCTGTATAACAAAAAAACGAAGAACTTAAACTGTTGGTAGCTAACCAAGTCACATTATACAGGGTAAATTTTATATCACTGCGGATAAATTCAGCATGTAGAATACACTCATCAAACTGAACAACTTTGACTATGGAGCCAACTTCGAAGTCACGAAAAAAGAATCTGCCGGCCCATACAAAACTGCAGTACCTATTCGACTAAAATGTATTGGACAGCAGATTTTTTTACACGATTTCGATGTTGGCTCCATAGTAAAAGTTGTTCAGTTTGATGAGTAGAATACTTACATGCTGAAGTTATCCGCAGTGATACAAAATGTATCCTGTATTCTAGTTTAAAACAACTATATCAGTGTAAGTACAACTCTCTTTCCTCTAAACTTTCGGTGAAGGTGTAAAATCGTAGTCAGGTGAATATGTAAAGGAGGGAGATGGGAGGGGTAATTTCCTCGACCTTGAGCTCCTGTTCTTGACCGATTTACGTTGGAAATGGGTAAGTATTACAGGATGCGTAATACTAAAACTTGTTTCTAGGTTTTTTGGTTACTTATTTATTTATTCTACTTCTTATCGTGTGGGCAGCAAGCTCAGGTGTCAGAGTTTTTTCAGATCGCCTAACGGCCTCTGACATGGTTTTTAGGGTTCCGTACCCAAAGGGTGAAAACTGGACCCTATTACTAAGCCTACGTTGTCCGTCCGTTCGTCCGTCCTATCTATTTAGGGCTGTAACTTTTGAACCGTAATAGCTAGACAGTTGACATTTTCATAGAATGTGCGTTATTATGGCGCATTTGTTAACAAATAATAAAAATATCAAAAATTTAAAATTTAAGGGGAGATTTCATACAAGAAACTAGTTTGTATCAACTTTTTTTCTTCTCGCTCTATCCCAAAAACAGTAATACATACAAGCCTCAAACTTAGTACCCGCAGTGATATAAAACACTACAGTACAACAACGAATAAAAACCGGTCAAGTGTGAGTCGTTCTCGGGAAAACAAAAAATATTTGTTGTTATGTTGTGTGTGGTGTGGTACGGTATCCTCGGTGCGCGAGTAGCCCGACTCGCAGTTGATCGGTTTTTTTATATAACCACTACTACCACCAGAGATAGTTTCCCCATCATAGAATATATAGAATAATATTTTTTTTATTCTATAACCCACTGGGGAAAAACGCACAATGTGACATATCACTTTACTCCATTACAAAAAGCAACGAAATTGTAAGGTTATTTTGAATTACAGAAACAGAGATTTGAAACACTTCCTCTCACTTATTCTTAGACTAGCTTTAGTAACGTCCAATGTATGTCGGATTAGTATGTCTTTCTGAGAAAAATCCTCCGTGGTATTTTAACCAAGACGAGACCCACTTTGGGTTGCTGAGCCAGTGATTTTTTTTTATTTAGCATTCCTTTTGTTATGATGAATGCTTTTGACATGATGAAAGAATGATTGAAATACGACTCCTTGTTCTTTTCGAGCCATTTCCTACCGGAGTTTGGCCATCATTGGGGATATATTGACCCGGGAGACTGCAGCAGTCAGAAGATGGTATTCGTATTATGGAATCATTCTATCAGGCACATACAGGGTGACCCGTTTATAAGTGGTACAACATTTTTATTAGGACTCTACTTAATAGTAAAAGTTTTTCAGTTTGATGGGTAGACTCATAGTTTAAAAGGAGGTGCTTTAGAAAATAGTCCACAACACGTTTCGTCACGGATGCCACACTAAAAATATAAAAAATATATTTAAGGAAATCAAAAAGGATTAAAGAATTAAAGTTAAAAGGTAGAGTCTATAACATATCATCGAATCGACATAAAATCGACAACCCTGCATAATATCAACTCCCTTTTATGTTCTCGTATTCAGCCATCCACATGAATTCAGTGTTAATACATAATGGTATACACTAATTATTGGAGCTGCGAAGGATGGATCGATCGAGCTCGACCGATAGCTGCATGTGTGCAACGAAATAAACGAAAACACGCGGCCGCCGGGAAAAATCGCCGCGTCAAAATGGACGCTGGTGCTGTTGGGGCGGTTGGGATTGGCTAGTGTGAAAGAATCACAGAACATTATAACAGGGGTTAGAAATGCAAAGTAGCGCTTTTGCTTCGGAGACGGAACTTACTCATGATCTCTCGCTCGCACCACGCCGCGCGCCTTATGGTGTTATGCAAATCATTGCATAACCTATGGTGACACGTTCCACGCCTACTTTGCACTTCTAACCCCTTTTATAATGTTCTGTGGAAAGAATAATACAATTTCAATTTCAATTTATTTATTGCACATCACAATGTTACAAAGGTGTTAAAGTCGAAAGCTAACAGTTCATTATGAACCATGTTTGTAGGGTACGGCAAATTAGGAGAGAGGAGGACCATTATGTATTAATAAAATTATTAAAGTATTCATTTATACTGTAATAGGATTTGATAAGTAAGAACTGTTTTAATTTTGTAAGAAATTTTTTATCTTGTGTTTCGTCTTTTAGTACATTTGGCAGTTTATTGTAAATTTTTGTATTGTAGTGTATTGAACAAAAAACTATAAGTTTTGTATTGAACAGCTGATTTTTATTTCGTCATTTCGACGTTGGTCTCATACAGGTATTTAGTTTGATCGTCTAATCATCCCCTAAAAAACCATCAGCATAATAAGGACCTAATATTATACATTGGAAGTAATTAAAATTCCATCCTGAAACCTCAAAATATGCAAAATGTTGGTCACAATTAAAGTCGCCCTCGCCGAATTGTTTTGTCGTCTGATCTGTCTGTATAGCCTAATCTCAGATTAGAAAATTCTGTAGGAAATTTGGTACCTACGGTTTTCACTAGTCATCATCAGCTTATTATTATATGTTCCACTTCAAGGCATAGGCCCTCATTGAGGGTGTGTGGGCGTCAGTCTACCACGCGTGCCCAATGCGGATTGGGAATTTCTTCTTCAGCTTAGGTATGCAGATTTCCCCACGATGTTTTCCTTCACTACTTGAGAGCAGTTGGTATTACAGACATAAGTTAGAAAAACTCATTGGTATATATGGCATGCCGTCTGTGCAGATTCAAACCGAGACCCTCGTGATTGATTGTTTAGTTTGACGAGTAGAATGTGCGGTCAAATTCTATATTATTTACACTTATATTCATGCACTCGCGGCACGAGCGGCGGACTAATGCCCATTCACCCTCCATGAGTGTAGTTATATGCATTTAAGGGCACTTTAATTACGCATCTGGTTTTTATTAGTGATCGAATGCCTATGGAATGAATATGGAATGAAAAATATACACATCCTAACTCAGTATTAGCCGCCACTAACCAATCCACACTGACCATCCTATAGAGGTGCAAGCGTCACCAAACAGTCTGCCACGAGGGGGGTGCCCCCTTAAAAAAAATTGCACCGCTAGGGGGCCCCCTACCCCTGGCCTCAACTTGACGCGCCGGTTTCGGTTGCCCCACGCGATGGCCCACTCTGTTTACCCCTAATTTTACGATGCGTTATGTTATGCTATTACAATTTGATTAGTTAGGTTTTTGTTTAGATTGATGGGACGGAAAATCGGATGAGGTTGATTTTAATTGTATTAAGGGTCATTATTAATATGCTGACAGTTTTTTAAGCGGATGATCAGACCATCATATTGAACAATTTTTTATGGGACCAACATCGAAATCGCGATAAAAAAATCAGCTGTTCCATTACTAAACTGCACTTTTTGTTCTGTTTCAATTTCAATTTCAAATACTGGACCAAAATGTATGCACATGCACAATGACAGCAGATTTTTTTTTCGCGATTTTGATCCCATACAAAAAGTTGTTCAATATAATGGTCAGAACAGCATATTTATAATTAAAAATACATGTAAATTTACAGAGCGATTTTCTAAATTCATGCTAAAAATACATATGTCCCTATTACTTACTAATGAGACTTATTTAAATGAGATCAGAACAAAATAGATAACTTATAAATTTCTCACCGATCCCAGCTACCCAATCCGCCGCGTAGCCCCAGCAACGTCCTATGCCGAGGTCCGTACCCCCCTGGGGTGCCCCTAGGTCGGTTGCTTAAGTTCATTCAATTGACTCGGTGACCCTTCTGGTCCCTCCAATAGTCCGCAGTAAAGAGCAGTAAATGCTCCCTGAGCAAAGCTGTATACGTCATTCCAAAAAAAAAAAAAAAAAAAAACGTATAAATTATAGTTATCAGATAATAGGACCATGTATAAATTAGTTTTATGTTCCAAGGAGCTTTTCTAACTTTAACCTGCATACGCTGAAGAAGAAATTGCGATGCGAATGTGAAGTCTACCAATCCGAAATGGGCACGCGTGGTGGACTAACTCCCATGCAGGGTGCTTGAGCGTACACCTGTGCCCTGCAGTGGGACGTATACAGAGTATTAGGGGAAACAGTTGCATTACTTTAAGGTGTGATTGTACCCATTATACTGAACAACTTACTATAGGAAATACGCAAAAAAAATTTCAGACTTGCCATACTAAAGCTGATCGAATATTTGTATGAGGAGTAAAAAAAATTTTTTGCTAATTAGGGAAAGTTGTTCAGTATCAAGGGTACACCTTAAAGTAATGCAACTGTTTACCCTAACATCCTGTATAGGCTATGATGAGGAGTTATGTTTAAATCGAAGGTCAAAGCATATTTCCTGGACCTCTGATCTTGATTTTTCTTTTCCCCCCTTGTAGTTTCTATCTGAATCAATCCGGTATGTTTATGTGTTGTTGTAGCATTGTATGAATATGTATGATTAATAGTGTAATATGATAAATATTAATAGTGTATTATTTATCCATATATGGATATATGGATAAATAATACATATTATATATATATATATATACATTTGGGTCGACGACTAGCCATTTAAGTTTTCTATGAAACAAGGCATTTTTTGGTTGTTAGGTCATACCTGATCCTACGAAATGTACAAACCTCTTTTGTCATCAAACCATCTTAGTTTTAACCTTATAAGGGCAGGCAGAGACTTAATACTGTTTAACAAAGTAACTTGAAATAACATCAAAGTTAGCGCTATAAAGCAAAAGCGAGAATCAATAGGGTGTTCAATTTCTTCAAGTCGTTGTTTACGACCCAATTCATAGATGAGAACACGCTGTATGTGGTGCGGTGTTGCACGCACGTAGGGTGACCAAACTGTTTTCCAGTAGAATGAACGGTTTTAAAAAACTCTGGAAACATTCAAATTATGAAAAACCTGACTCGAAATTACACTTCAGTTACAAAAGAGACAGGTACAGAAGGGCAGGTCCACGCAACGAAGCTCCTATTTCTTCAATAGAGTAATAGATTCTCCTCGGACGAAGTGGATGGCTAAAGATGTGACATGTAAAGTGGATGGATGGAAGTGGACAATAAAGGTGGACGCATATTTATCCGCGGCGAACGAGCCGAAGGAGGCGAAACTATACTGCCTACTGCCTGTTTATCCTATGTTGTTCTGATGAAATAAATGAGTTATCTATCTATCTATATAAATAATACTTTGTATGAAATTCTATGAAACCTCGCACACTTATCCGTGGTGAATCGGACGAATCATCGGAAGAATTAAAAGTAAATTCGTTTCGTTCGCCTCCTTCGGCTCCTTCGCCACGGATAGATATGCGTTCACCCTTAAGAGGATAGAATTCGGAGCGCGCTCCATACAAACGTACTATGGTGATATTTTCAATACTGACCAATTAAACTCTATGAAATTTCAGAATCAATCTAAAAACAAAATTCTATGCTTGTATAGAGTCAGATTTTCGTTAAAATGTATAGTTTTAAAGTTACAGTGCCTCAAAGATTTCCATACAAATCTTAAATTAATCCTAGCATTGAAACTGTATATTACTTTAACGAAAATCGGACTCCATACAAGCATAGATATTTGTTTCAAGATTGTTTTAGCAAAATTTCATTGACTTTCATTCGTTAGTATTGAAAATATCACCAAAGTAGGTTTGTATGGAGCGCGCTGCGAATTATATCCCCTTAATGTACCTTACAAACATTACGATACGAATTGGCAGGCGCAGTATGGGACACCCACCAGCTCTGGACCGATGACGACCTGAGCCGGAGACAGATAATTGGGTGCTTATGGATGAGATAGGCCGAGGGCATTTTGTAGCACGCCTTGGGAGATCCAGCAGTGGACAGCTGATGATGACGTTGAAATATACCAATCGGTCGGTGAAGCTATTTGTACCCTTTATACAACGTGTTAATGAATTAACGCAAAACTAGAAAGTAGTTTGTTTAGAATCGAGAGCAGAATCGAATTATCATGGTTTCAACACAGGTAATTTTTTTCAAAATATTAAATAATTTGTTTGTAAAATTGAAAATTTACTCAACTCAATCTCAACCTACCGCTCGGGCACTCTCACTCTACTTACTATCAAAACAAGATTCTTAAAATGTATCCATGAGCACGCTAGCGCTTTCATTCATTGCTGAAATGATAACAAATCATTTTCGCCTCAAAACTGAAAATACGAATAACTTTGAATTTTAAATATCAAATTAATGAAATTATTGTTACAATCTAATTATTTTGTTATAAATCAGTTGGGGTGTATGAGGTTTTGCGCTTATTCATTAACACGTTGTATATGCAAATACTGTATTGTGCAGCCTTTCGCCCAAAAAAACACAGGAAAAGACACGGCAACTAAAATGATGGTCACAGTGATCATAAATTCGTCACTGGCACTCCGCCAGAGACCAACGTTAGCGCCTCCAGAACCACGTTAAGATGATATCTAATGTCTACATACATCTATCTACAGTCCACTTTAAATATATTATCTACACCTCAAAGATACGTCATTTTATGGCGAAACACTTAAATGTGCTTAAAAAGAACGTTGCCGCAATTAAACGCTTAAAAACAATTGTTAGTAGAGACAGTGAATCTTCTGACAGTGTCAGAAGCTTTCACGAGATTATAGTGACGAAAGCAAGTATCAAAAATGGTAAATATCTCATGTACAGGGTGTAAAAACACCCTAGTAATACTTAAGGGGGTGCTTCAAACCATCAAACTGAACAACTTTTACTGTGAAGCCATTATCGAGAAAAATAAAAAAATCTGCTCTCCCATACAAAACTGCAGTACCGACTCGACTAAAATGTATGGGACAGCAGATTTTTTATTTTTTCTCGAAATTGATTCCATAGTAAAAGTGTTGTGTTTGTTGTAATTAAAGATTAATGGTGTATTATAATAATTTTCTTTCGACATTCACTAGATCCTTAGTGCATTTTCACACGTTCTCGATTTAGCATCCTTCGAAAAGAATCTTTCTTGATACGAAAAATTGATTGAAAACAGTCTCCAGTCTACGTTAAGATCATGAACACAAAAATTTAGATAGCTTTATAAATGAGCAATCGTGACCAAACATCAGTAATGCGGTGACCAAATAGCAAGTATGACAAACAAATGAAGTGGTCCGCTAAGTGTAACTTGGCGCTGCGCCAGCGCATGACGGATTTATTGCCCGCTCTATGACTTACTGCACTATTATAGATACTTGCATATGTGCGTGGCTACGCTTCACTGCTTTGTTTATTGTTACACTTAGGCCGAGACTCTGAGGAACGTTTTTAAGTTTGAGTTCGAACTCTAATGTATCAATATCCATACATTTTCCCCTACTAAGGCTCAATTTATATTAGCGCAGAGTCGAAGCGCATCGAAGCGTCTATCCAAAACTGAACATAACATTTGTTCACGCGCAGACGCGCGAATTCCGAAGAATGCGCGCGTCTTTTTAAAATATCAGAAGTAATGTGTGCGTTACGCTGTGCAGTTAAGGTTGAATTTGTTATGTTCAGTTTTGGATAGACGCTTCGATGCGCTTCGACTCTGCGCTAATATAAATTGAGCCTAAGACTCAACTCATAGTATAGGAAAAATAACGTTTGAGATTGCATTCTTCTTATCGTGTGGGCAAGCCCTGGTGTCAGTTTTTTCAGACCGCCTTACGGCCTCTGACGTGGTTTTTATGTTACGACTGATAGTAGCCGGGACCAATGGCTTAACGTGCCATCCGAAGCACGGAATCATCTTTCTTTTCAGACAATCAGGTGGATTCAGCCTGCAATGTCCTAACCAACTGGGGAATAACGCACAAAGTGACATATCACTAGTCCCCCGTGGGAATTGAACCCACGACCTCCGTGTCAAGAATCCAATGCTCTTAACCATTAGACCACGGAGGCAGTAAAGCAGAGATTGCATTAAAGACACTTTAGTAAATTGTGTTTGAACGTATATTACTGTTACTTTATAATACTTTTGTCGAGATTTCGTGGTGATATAGGCTCAGGAATCTGAGAAATACCTTAAAAACGATATAAATGTACAAAGGGCAAGGTTATTTCTAAAGATATTTCGTCCAGCATACCAGAAAAAGATATAATTATCACAAGGCAAATTTAATGTGTTCAAACAAACAGTAAATAATATAGTTTTGAGGTTATTTAAATACCTAAAGCACCTCCTTACTAAGGGATGATGATGACAACGAACGAGAACGGAGGGTGTTGTCAGTGAGAGCGAACATGCTGGCTCGCAGGTTTGCACGGTGCGCAAAGATACTCGAGGATAATACTTTTTTTAGACCTTCCATACAAAAGTGCGGATCGATTTTCTACGAAAGGTCCAACAAATTTTTCGTTTTTCTACTCATGTTCCTTTGGGATTGTTGTTTAGTTTCATTGTATAAATACACCCCTAAAGTTATGTTAGTACCTAATTAACGACCCTAAAAAAATATTTTTTTCGCGATTTTAATGTTTGTCCTATTAGTGAAATATGATTAAATTAATGGTCGCAATAACAGGCCAAAGTTAATGCATAACCTCAGGAACACGGTGTATACAGGGTCCTTCTTAATATACTGACACTACCTATATTTTGAGGGGATGACCAGACCAGGCCATCAAACTGAAAAACTTTCACTATGGAGTCAACATCGAAAACTCGAAAAAAATAAAACACCCGTTTCATACAAAACTGCAGTACCAACTCGACTCAAATGTGTGGGACAGAAGTTTCTTTTCGTGATTTCGAAGTTGGCTCCATAATGAAAGTTGTTCAGTTTGATGGTCTGAAGCACCTCCAAAATGCTTGTCGCTGACCAAAACCATACCCTGTATAAAATTGCACCACAAAATGACTGTATGTTGTGATAGCTTTATTCGCAATTTCGATATAGAAAATGGTTTAGTTTGATTGTCTAATCATCCCATTCAATATACTGTCCACTATTTCAGTAGGACCCTGTATGATATTCTTCTATAAACACTATCCTACCGGCCACATACTGTGGCAGTGGCAGACACGCACATAAATTCGTCAGACGCACGCTGGCGTGTGGCCAGCGCGCGGGTAACGTGCCAATAAAGAGATTTTACTTTATTCCTAACTCTTTACTTACTGCTACATTGTGAGGGCGAAGATTTATGAGGCGCTTTCTTTTAAAAAACTGGACAAGTGCGAATAAGGACTCGTGCCCTGAGGGTTCCATATACAAATATAATTATGTACCTATGTAGATTTTGATATAAGATATTTTACTTACTACTTACATAATACCGACTGCATTCAAACGGTGTAGGAAAACATAGTGAAGAAACCTGCATTCACTGAAGAAGAAATTCCGATGCGTATGAGAAGTTCTACTAATTCGCATTGGGTACGTGGTTGACTACCGCCCATACATCCTTCTTTTGGAAAGGCCTGTGTCCTGCAATAGGACGTATATGTATAGGCTGATGATGATGACGACACTATTTCAGAAATACCCTGTATAAACACTAAAAACCCTGTTCTTCTGTAAACACTATCCTACCGGCCACATACTGTGGCAGTGGCAGACACGCACATAAATTCGTCAGACGCACGCTGGAGTGTGGCCAGCGCGCGGGTAACGTGCCAATAAAGAGATTTTACTTTATTCCTAACTCTTTACTTACTGCTACATTGTGAGGGAAAAGATTTATGGCTACGAGTATTTTCTTTTTAAAAAAAAGACATTTTACAAAAAAAAATTCCTGCAACCAAAGAGGAAGGCATTCTTGCATATTCCCAACCATTGCTTATATTATAGAATCGAGGTCTCCCCGACTTGTCCCAACCTAACCCTTAGTAGAAGTCGGTTAAAATATTTTAAAAAGTAAAACTGTTTGACCTATTGAAGGTGATTTTAAAAAAAAATTCACGCTATCACCAAATATGCTCACGCTCACGACTATATTCCCCGAAACCTCAGAACATCCACGTTTCACCAATAGTACCGAAACTCTGTCTCTAAATTGAAGCATGCTGGTTTCCTCACGAAAAGCCAGTGGTGTTACAAATCGTACATAAATTCCGAAAAACTCATTGGTACAAGTTATCACCATATTTCTAAAATTAAATACAAAGAAAGCGACATGTTATGACAAAAAGTTTAATCATTGAAAAATAAAACAAGGTATATTTGCGTCATAAAAATTATAATATGCTAATCTTTTATTTTGACAGTATTTTAAACAGTAGGTAATAATATTAATACGTTTAAAGAAACAGCAAAAAATCTGTTAACTACATTATCAAAGAATAACTTGACGAAAACATTAACACCTCATAAAACTGTCGGTACTGTTTTGATTTATTTATTTACCAAAAAAGTTTAAAAAACAATAATTGGTTCACTTCCGAATCAAGTCGTTTACTAAAAAAAACACAGATATCCCTAATAGATCTCCAAATTTTAAAATACGAACACGTCTAAAAGAAAGCGAACGAGCTTTTTAAAAATAGAACTAGCAGAACGAATCTTCAAATAAGGAACGCCTAAAAAGTCATTTCGGGCGTAACGGTTTTCTTGATGGACAGTATTTGACGTTTTTTTTCTTAAAATAAAGTATATTATTATTTATTGCGCCCAGTTGATTACTTGATATATAAATTTGGACCTTAGGCTTGTTTAAGTAGGCTTTAAGTTAAATTAGTTAGTTTAGAGCCATTAGGTTAAGTTTAAGTGGCTTGTTAAGGCGCTATCTTGATAACTTGGTCGTAAAACTTGAAAACTTGTAGTAGGTTTTTAAAAAGGTTGTAATGTTGCCAGGTGATGTTTGCATGTTGCAAGTTTTGCGAATTTATATTCTCGTTTTTAGGGTTCCATACCCAAAGGGCGAATAAGGTGTTTAATGTGTGATTGATTTGGTAGCAAAGTTCACTGTTTCTGGGTCAAAATCTCGTGCGTGTCGTCGTTTTGTGGTAAAATTATAATGCCCACTTAAATACGTTTAAAAAATACAAATGTAAGATACAATTAATTATATTAATATCGGTATAGTATACCCTAAGCTTATAAAAAGGCTAATAAAAAACTACCCCTTGAAGGCAATACGGTCGTGGATATAAGTATATACGGGGTCCAAATTAATATGCTGAAGTTCTCTACGGGACTAACATCGAAATCGCGAAACAAAAACCAGAAAATGTAATTTTTTGAAAATGTTTTTTTTTTCGCGTTTTCGATTTTGATGCTAATTATACTTCATTCCAAATAAGGACGACGAGATTTTCCGATTCCTATTTAGCTTTCTGGCCAATTCTGATTACCAAATGTAATTGATTTATTGGATACATATACTATCCGACATATCTTGGACGTTACTAGCTCTTCTAAGAATAAGTGAGAGGAAGTGTTTCAAATCTCTGTTTCCGCAATTCAAAATAGCCTTAAAATTTTGTTGCTATTTTGAATGGAGTATAGATAAAGTTGTTCAGTTTAATGGTCTGAGCATCCCCTTAAAAACCGTCAGCATATTAAGACGGATAATGTATGTATGTGTATTAACCTCTTTTTTTGTTCAATTAATAAATTCTCACTCGTTCGCGAAGTCGCGTTGATCACCGAAGTTAAGAAACGTCAAGTCCGGTCAGTCTTTGGATGGGTCCCCCATCCGTTTACTGGTATTTCATCTCGAGCGTTTCCGTACTTCGGAGGGCACGTTAAGCAGTTGGTCTCGGATAGTTCCGTCAGATGCCGTTGTAACCATTCGTTAAGCCAGGTCAGAGGCCTATTAAGGCGGCTTGAAAATTCTCTGACAGCAAGTTGACCATTAACTTGCCTCTTGAGTATGGCCCACTCCCTCTCACCCTTATTCTTGAGAGAAGGCCTTTGCTCTGCAGTGGGATTCTACAGGCTACAACTTTTTTTTTCAAAACAAATTCTCAAGCCCAATTCCTATGCCAGCTTTTGTTCACAAGTCATCTTAAAGCAACCTCTCTATGATAAAGATTCTTCTTTTCGTATAATAAAGATAACGAATCAGAAGCAACCATTATTGTCTATGGTCTTATTTCATCCTAACCTGTTATTAATGCTATACGTGGCGCCTGATAAGTGTACACCCGCCTTTAGTTTGTTAGTCGATTGAATTATAAAAAACTAGCAGCCCGTCCCGGCTTCGCACGGGGTAGACAAATAAATTTTAAGACTCATTTTTCTACACCTTCGGTTACATTGTTCAAATTTTACCAAGGATCCCTATTTTTTTTCAAAATGAAATGTAGCCTATGTCAAATTGGAAGAATGTAGCATTCTATTGGTGAAAGAATTTTTTAAATCGGCCCAGTACTTTTTGAGCCTATTCATTACAAACATACAAACATACAAAAATAGGTACAAATCTTTCCTCTTTATAATATTAGTGTAGATATAAAAAGGAAAAAAACTTGTTACGTGAATGTCAATGAAAAAAAAGTGAAGAAAACATAACGCGAATGCCAAGGTCAGGCGTGGGTCAACTTTGTGACACTTTCAATATTTTAACATATTTACCCAATAAAGAAAATGTGACTTAAAGAACTGGATTTTTTTTTCTCTTTATTTTTAGGGTTCCGTACCTAAAAATAAAGAGAATCCGTCCGTCCATCCATACGTCCGTCCTACCTATTTAGGGCTGTAACTTTTGAACCGCAATACGAGTAGCTAGACAGTTGAAATTTTTAGAATATGCGTTATTACGGCGTATTTGTTGAAAAATACTAAAAATTTCAAAAAGTTAACATTTAAGGGGGTCCTCATGCAAGAAGCTACTTTTTATCAACGTTTATTCTTCTCGCTCTATCCTAAAAACGGTTATACATACAACCGTCAAACTTGGTGTGATTATAGAGCAAACTCTACAGTATAACAAATAATAAAAACCCGTCAAGTGTGAGTCAGTCTCGTGTTAAATATGTTTTAGTTATTATGTTGTGTGGTGGTGTGGTACGGAACCCTCGGTGCGCGAGTAGCTCGCACTTGAACGGTTTTTATTTCTATAAAAACGTGATTTGGTAGGAAAGACGTGTTAAGGCTACTGCCATTTCACGATGATTGTTTTTTTTTTTCTATTTTTGTTCATCTTTTACTTAACGGTTGTCTGCTGGTAAGGTTGATCATGGACATTACTTAAGGTGGTTGCAGAGTTGTCAATTTCATACAAAAGTACGCGTAGACGGTACAATTAAAAGTAATATTTATACAGGGTCCTTTTTAACATGCTGACACTTTTTAAGGGGATGATCAGACCATCAAACTGAACAACTATCTCTATGGAAGCAAAATCGAAATCGCCAAAAAAAAATCAGCTGTCCCATACAATTGGTTTAAGTAGGTTTGCAGTTTTGTATGGAACAGCTGATTTTGTTTCGCGAGTTCGATGCTGGTGCAGACAGAGAAAGTTGCTCAGTTTGATGGTCTGATCATCCCCTTAAAAAAGTGTCAGCATATTAAGAAGGACCTTATTTATGGAAAAATAGTTAAGAATATAAGCCGTGGTGGTCCAGTGGCGAGTAACCTTGCCTGCCGTGCAGGTGGCGATGGTTCGATCCCCGTCCAGACCGACTCGAACTAATGAGTTTTTCAGAATTTATGTACGATTTGTAACACCACTGGCTTTTCAGTGAAGGAAAACATCGTGAGGAAACCTGCATGCTTCAATTTCGAGGCATGTATTGTACCCACTGCCCTTTACAAGTGGCAACGGGCTCACTCCCCGTCACACTGGACAGAGTTTCGGTACTAGTAAAACGTGGATGTTCTGAGGTTTTAGAAGATCACTGACAAGACCCTTGGGGAATATAGTCGTGAGCATATGAATGAATGAATGAATGAAAAATTTGAAGAATATAAACAATAACAGGAAAACATACAGACATAACCAATGTCTTTCTCATATTCTTCTAGATTTTTTTTTTTAATTCGTGTTCCTAGTTTCGGAGGAGGAAACAGGGGGTGTTCCCCCTGTAATTTCGTCCATTTTATGTTGCAGTTGTCACTTTCTCACTTTAGTTGGCGGGGTTTGTTGGGAGCACGACAGTAATAGATCTGTTATAAACGTATTCTTCAAACGTTATTGCAAACCGTCTTTCCTCTTAAGAGAAGTTTATTCCGAATGCGTAAATGCGCGCTGCATACAAACGAAATCTGGTGATATTTTCAATACTAACCAATTAAACTCAATGAAATTTTGCAGAAACAATCTAGAAACAAATCTCTCTGCTTGTATCTTGTCCAATTTTCGTTAAAATAGACAGTTTCAATGCTAGGATTAATTTAAGATTTGTATGAAAATCTTTGAGGCACTGTAACTTTTAAGCTATGCATTTTAACGGAAAATCTGACAAGATACAAGCATAGAGATGGATCAGTTGGACTAGAGGTCAACTCAGAGAAGTGTGAAGTTTTTGAATGTGGGCCTAGTTCGTCGAGTCTTTTGACGCGCTTCAGGGATGTCTTGCCTGGCCTAAAAGTTATAGATAGGTCTAACTTTAATTTGCTGGGCGCACCTATATACCCCGAGGCGATACCGGATGTGCTTCGTGGGAAAAACGTCACCCTCAATTCAGTTCGGGAGCATTTCGGGCATCTATCAGCTTCCGTATCTTTGGTTCTGCTGAAGAGCTGTTTTTCCATGCCAAGACTAACGTATACGGTCAGGACCGCTCCAACTTGGCTTTGTCCGAGTGAAGTGGATGCTTTGGACAGCACTTTGAAGGATATAACTGAGGAGGTGCTCAATGTGAAGCTGAATCAGGAGCAGTGGTGTCAGGCGTCTCTTCCTGTAAGACATGGTGGTCTAGGGATTCGCCGTGTATTGGACACGGGCCTTGCAGCTTTTCTGGCGTCCGCGCATGGTGTGGTTGGTTTAGTCACTCGGATTCTGTCTGTTAATGGTGTCGACTATGCTGTACCGTTTGCGGACGAGGCGCTTTCTAGATGGTTTCTGTCCTGTCCAAATCAAGCTGCCCCTGAAAAACCTGGAGTCCAGAGGGATTGGGATGAGATTGTGTGTAGGGGGGCTTTAGCGGAGCTTATGAATAACGCACCCGGGGCGGATTTGGCACGTCTCAAGGCTGTTTCTAAGCCCGAGTCGGGGGCATGGCTGCATGCTTTGCCTTCGCCGCAGCTGGGTACGCACTTGGACAACGACTCGTTGCGTATTGCAGTCGCCTTAAGGTTGGGTTGCGACGTATGCGTTCCACATCGTTGTGTTTGTGGTGCGTTGGTGGAGGCAAATGGTCACCACGCTCTGAGTTGTGGAAGTTGCGTCGGAAGGTTGCCTCGCCACCATGCTCTTAATGAGGTAGTACGTAGGTCTCTGGTTGCCGCCAATGTTCCGTGTGTGCTGGAACCACCTGGTTTAAGCCGCACGGACGGAAAAAGGCCCGATGGGCTCACTCTGATACCGTGGCAGAGAGGCCGTTGTCTTTTATGGGATGTTAAGTGCGTGAATACTTACGCGGCATCACATTTAGCGGGTACAATACGCGAGGCTGGGTCAGCGGCTGAGAGGGCGGCTTCGCTCAAGCATGACAGGTATTCAGAGTTAGAGTCCCTTTACATCTTTGTACCATTAGCAGTGGAAACGTCGGGTGTTTGGGGTTGTGAGGCCAAGACTTTTGTGCGAGAGCTGGGCAGGAGGCTTTTTGAGAGCGGGAACGATCCCCGCTCGGGTTCTTATCTGGTTCAAAGGATTTCTCTAGCCATTCAACGTGGTAATGCTGCTAGTGTGATGAGTTCCTTTGAGCCAGGTGGGTTCCGAGGGGCGGAGAGCTTTTAAACCTGTTTTTGTTTTATTACTGACGAAGCGTGAGGTGGATTTTGGTTAGGTAAGTTGACGAAGCATGTTGCGGATCTCTAACTGTTTATTTAAGGTTTTGACGAAGCATGTTGCTGATTACCGGCTGTTGTGTCAACAATGATTTTATTATAAAAGATCATTGTTTGTCAATATAATGCAGCAATACACAATCAATTATTCAGTGTTCAGCTATTTCATTTAGTTAATTAGTTTAATTGCATAGAGATTACTTTCTAGATTGTTTCTGAAAAAAAATTTAACTGACTTTCAATGGTTAGTATTGAAAATATCACCAGACTGCGTTTGGAGCGCGCCAACAGTAATATACCCTTAAGAGGGTACACTCGTCAGGGCGCCCGAGCGCACATAACTAGATTCTCTTTCTAATACTGTGACTTGATTGAGGAAATTTCTCGAGTCAAGGAAGTTTTTGACATACAATTTGAATGAATGTACGTACGTAAACTCGAGTGGAGGAAATCTTAACAATGCTATGACATGTAATTCGATGTTGTTTACAACGTGTTAATGAATTAACGCAAAACTAGAAAGTAGTTTGTTTAGAATCGAGAGCAAAAACCAATTATCATGGTTTCAACATAGGTAATTTTTTCAAAATATTAAATCATTTGTTTGTAAAAAAAATTACTGAACTCGATCTCAACTCACCGCTCGGGCACACTCACCCTACTTACTACCAAAACAAGATTCTTAAAATGTATCCATGAGCACGTCAGCGCTTTCATTCATTGCTGAAATAATAACAAATCATTTTTGTCTCAATACCTAAAATGCGAATAAAATTAAATTGTAACTATCAAAATAATGAAATTATTGTTTCAATCTAATTATTTTGTTATAAATCAGTTGGGGTGTATGAAGTTTTGCCCTTATTCATTAACACGTTGTATATTAAGTTTATATTTAAAAATGTGCTGTTGCAGAGTTTCTGACCGCATTTTCTATGAACATCTATAACAACCTTCTAACGCGATGGTAGAGTCTCATAACAATGACGTCGGAAAGTTATAGTTATGTATGATACAACTTTGATTTTGATCTTTCTAGATCCCTCTGAGATTACCTACGTGTTAAATACACTGGCCTGCAAAACTAAGTATCACACTAAAGATTGAAAAAGTCGGGCGCTCGACTTTTTCAATCTTTAATTTGATTAAGCTAACATGGCATACATGTAGAATCAATAAATTAGATAAGTATCACACTTTTAAAATTGCAATAACTTTTTAAGTACACAAGATATACTTTCGTAATAAAAAGGACTCGAAAAAGAGTTTAATTGTGTACCTACTATAGTTACAAAGAAAGCTGATAACATTTGCTATAAAACGTTTTTTATTGTAAATCTCGAATTTCTATAGTTTAGAAAAAACTGAAATATTAAAAGTGTAGTACTTAGTACTGCAGGTCAGTGTAATTTTTTAGCTAACTAATTTAAGATCTAATCCTGCCCAGTCTTTTCCAGCTCAATTAATTATAAACAAAATTAAACATAACAGGTTCTTTCTAATTCGTTAATGTCTACACAAAATAAGTAGTCAGCACAAGCTTCGTCAATAATAATACAACAGCCGGTAATCAGCAACATGCTTCGTCAAAACCTTAAATAAAGAGATAGAGATCCGCAACATGCTTCGTCAACTTACCTAACCAAAATCCACCTCACGCTTCATCAGTAATACAAAAAAAACAGGTTTAAATGCTCTCCGCACCACGGAACCCACCTGGCTCAAAGGAACTCATCACACTAGCAGCATTACCATGTTGAATGGCTAGAGAAATCCTTTGGACCAGATAAGAACCCGAGCGGGGATCGTTCCCGCTCTCAAAAAGCCTCCTGCCCAGCTCTCGTACAAAAGTCTTGGCCTCACAACCCCAAACACCCGACGTTTCCACTGCTAATGGTACAAAGATCTTCTAGAAAACGTTAATCAGTAGGAAAGATATATTATATATTAAGACTAGCTGTTGCCCGCGACTCCGTCTGCGTAGACCTTAAAAATGTGTTAATCCAGATCATTTTCTATCTGTGTGCCAAATTTCATTTAAATCCATTCAGTAGTTTTTACGTGAAACAGTAACAAACATCCATCCATACTTACAAACTTTCGCGTTTATAATATTAGTAAGATACGTCACGTAAAATACGATACGCTGACCAATTCTTGAACATTTTTCTTTTTTGTTAGGTTTGACTTTTGGGAATCTCTTCGCGGATGTTTATCTCACCAGTAAAAATAATAACATGTTACAATACCACTTCGCACAAAATGTCACCTTTCTTGATAATTTAGAAGGTCACAAAAATTAATGATTCCATGTGTATATATTTATTTTAAAGGATCTGTTCTTATTCGAAATTAACGCTAATTTGTATGTACCTATATTTACAAACTGTTTTTTTGTATGTAAGCAACAATAACATGTATATTAATAGATATGAAAGTGTCCGTCTTTCTGTTTGTTCCGCCTTATCATTTTAATTATCTAACTGACTTTATAGAAATTTTGTGCAGGAGGAAAAGCAAATTTTGAATAAACTTCCAGTAATTAGATTAATGTTTTTGATCATCATCATCCTTACATATAATACCTTATCAGGGAGATTAAGGCCCTAAGCATGACGCTCCATCTTGAGCTTAGATCCTAATGGTTAACATGTGGTTAACTATACCTTCAATGTGCTAAACTTTACTGCATCTGCACGCTTAAATGATATAGTATAAGAGATAGACATAGTTTTTATTATCTTCAGCTGCAAGGCTGATTCAGTATTCATAGGGAGAAGAGCATCTCTTTGATGGGAATGGACCAGGTCTGCCTGCATAATTCTAGTCGGTTTAGGAGTTACAGCCGTTCAAAGGTCTGTTATGGTTGCAAAAAATGATTATGCATGAATATGCAGGTATTATTGTAATATGCATTATGATCACATAATCGTTTATTTTTTAATCACGTAAAATATGATATGCTGACCAATTCTTGAACATTTTTCTTTTTTGTTAGGTTTGACTTTTGGGAATCTCTTCGCGGATGTTTATCTCGCCAGTAAAAATAATAATATGTTACAATACAACTTCGCACAAAATGTCACCTTTCTTGATAATTTAGAAGGTCACAAAAATTAATGATTCCATGTATATATATTTATTTTAAAGCATCTGTTCGAATTCGAAATTAGCGCTAATTTCTACGTATTAATAAACTTTTTTTGTTTATAAGCAACGATAACATGTATATTTATAAATACGAAAGTGTGTTTGTACGTCTTTTTGTTTGTTACGAATTATCATTTTAATTATCGAACAGATTTTATTTCAATTTTGTGCTTTTGAGGAAACAGCCAGTAATTTGAAGCCTGAAAAGATTTGCCACCGAGAACTCGGTGATATTTTTTCGACGCATTTGTAGCTCCGACTGTCTATCTAGACATATAACTTATCAAAGCATTAAACTTTGTTAGATATATTACTAATTTTTTATTGCACTAATATATTTTCCATAGACAGACGATAAATAAACCATATTCTATGTTTACTGACCACATAAAAGCCAGTAATTAGATAACGAATCATAAATACTAGTCTCTACAGCCTAATAGCTACCCGAGGATATAATAGCGAAATTAATTTCACCGACGTGCGCAAACGCCGCGGGTGTTAGCCAATGACGTGCGAGCGCGCGAATTCTCGGCTAATCACGAACAAGCGCGGGAACTCGCGACCAATCATGCGCGAGCGCGGCAACGTGCAGCCAATCAGTAGACAGTATTTGCTATCAGTAATCGCTATTGGAACGGAAAACGTAAATAAATCTGCGCAGACGTTAACGGATGCAGATGCGTGCGATACTTTTTGAAATTAAATGGTATTGTTAAAATGGGAATAGGAAGTTGTGAGGTGTTTTTGTTGATTAAGTTGTCTTGCTTTGATAACGGGTTTTAGGACCCATGGGCTGGAAAGTTATTTATTGAATGGCCTGGAAAGGTAGGGTTGTATTTGGGTCTTCAAAGTCCTTCTTAATATGCTGACTCTTTTTTAAGGGGATAAGCAGACCGTCAAACTGAACAACATTCTCTATGGGACTAACATCGAAATCGCGAAAAAAAATCAGCTGTCCCACACATTTGGCTCGAGCAGGTTCGCAGTTTTGTATGGAACAGCCCAAGTAGCAAAATCTGGTACTATAAAAGTCCTGAGAACGTTTTGGAACGTGCTAATTATAGTGTTCATGATTAGTACTATAATGGTGTTGTAAACGTTTACAGAACCCGAAAAAGGCCATAGTTTTATCACTAATTTATTCTATAAACATTACATAAAGGCTCTCACGGTGATAAATCTACTACTATAAAAGTAACCAAAACGTGTTTCTAGCGCTATTTTGCACCGTAAAGTGCATATTTATGTCATTCGCCATTGCTTAACGTAACACAACGTGACATACTACAAAACATTCATGGACCGTAACTCTGCCGTAACTTGCACTTGCGAAAATAATTGAATCGATAAAATCATTATGCTGATTTCAAATTTGACAATGCGCCCTCATAATTTTCGTGTTTTTATAAAATTTAAATTAATAAAAAAAGGACTTGTCCCTACTATGGCTGTTACATACATACATATGCTCACGACTATATTCCCCGAAGGGGTAGTCAGAGATTCTGAAACCTCAAAACTTCCACGTTTTACCAGTAGTACCGAAACTCTGTCCAGTGTGATGGGGGTGAGCCCGTCGCCACTTATAATGGACAGTGAGTACAATACATGCCTCGAAATTAAAGCATGCAGGTTTCCTCACGATGATTTCCTTCACCGAAAAGCCTGGTGTTACAAATCGTATGGCTGTTATAGTACACATTGGCTACAGCCGTGCTGCTAATGTGCTATCATGGCAAAAAACAGCAGCCATGATAGTATGCCACCATTTATGAAATACCAGTGATATAATTGGTACTGAAAAGCTAGTATAGATCTAATTAGTTCATTAGTCATTAATTTTAGTGCTTTTATATCACGCTTTAGTCTCGTAGCAGTAACACGATTTTTTTTTCGCGTTTTCGATGTTGGTCCTATAGAGAAAGTTGTTCAGTTTGATGGTCTGACCATACCCTTGAAAAAATTTCAGCATATTAAGAAGGACCTTGTAAAGTGACTTTGAAACGGCATCTAAATAATGTCGATATTTTTCAGATATTGAAAGAATACATTATTTATTTAAAAAAATCATGCTCTTTTTCTTTTTGTCGCTCACAGGTACGTCATTTGCTAGAGCGAGAAAGATAGCGTAAGTGATATAGTACAAGGCAGGATCGGCAGTGCTGCGACCTTTCTCGTTTTAGCAAATGACGTTCCTGAGCGAAGGAAAGGATAGAGCGTGAAAAAATGCGATTCCGTGCTACTAGAATAGGTTCAACCCTAAGTGTCCAAGGTGTACAGTAGGTACTTTTAAAGAAAATTCCGAAGAGACTGCCCTAACTCAAGATTTAGCTAGAATCGTCTTGTATAGTTCTCACTCGAGAAAAGGCTTTGCACGTGCTAAAATAAAGTTCTGCCTTGTATGTCATTCATATCTATTATCTAATTAGTTAACAAAAAACATAATTTCCAGCCTTGAATTCGTGCAATAAACAGATTCAAAGAGATGATAGATATGTCGGTACATACTTACTTTGTAACACTAATCGACGGCTTGAGTACATCAGGTTCAAAAACTTAAGTGATTTTAGCCCGCTCTGTACATAGGGTTGGCACTATACTAGTACTACCAGTACAGAAGAATCACTTCGAAAACAGATTTATATAAATAGAGTCTCTGTCTGTACGGCAAATAATCCTAATAATCCTTTAGCACGTGTAAATGTCCTATCGTACAATTCGTGAAAAACCTACCAACCGTCAGAAACGTCATGCGTGCAAACAAAAATGAATCGATTAGACATGAAAGCTTCCTTTACAGTCTCCCTCTTTCATTCTTTCACGTGCTGGCAGCGTGACAATGCTAGGGTTTTCAAGTCTCGCATTGACTACTAAAAAATGACGACAAGTCTAATAAGATTTGACCAAGAAATTTACTCGGTATACCTAACCTATTGCCATTCACCCCTCGGTGGGGATCGGCTGTCAATCGTACCTGAGCTGTGGAGTGAGATAGGGCTGTCCAAATAATGTTTTTCTTATTTACCAACATTATAATGAGTTTCGGTCCTACTGGTGAAACGTGGATGTTCTGAGGTTTCAGAATATCTCTGACTACCACCTCGGGGAATACAGTCGTGAGCATATGCCTATGCATGCATAATGTGTAACAAAACACCTTAGTTAAAAGTAGGTATATTTAAAGGGGTGGTTTAGATTAGAGTTAGACCATCAAACTAAACAACTTTCACTATGGAGCCGATATCGAGGACAACTAAAAATAAATGGTTCTTCTTGTCCTGTACACACGTCAACATATCAAAATACGCAAAACCAATATAAGCTGGCCGCGCGTAGGGTGAATAACGTATAACGTCGCGCGGTCAGCTTATTTTGGTTTAGCGTAACTTGATGTGTCGCCGTGTGTACATAGGAGTCGAATCGATACAACAGTTTTGTATGAAACAGCAGATTTTATGTCGATGTTGGCTCCATAGTCAAAGTTGTTCAGTTTGACCGTTTAAACTTAGACTTTAAACCACCCCATTAAATATTACTAGAGTCCTGTATAGGACCTGTTTTATTATACTACTTATTTTTCATGTTATGCATTCCGAAGCACGAATTATTGTCAATGTCGCAACGACATGAAACGATGTTAATAATGGTGGACCATAGGTGTCCGCAGAATTAACGGATACCTATACAATGTTTGCCGGCCAAACCCTGTGTTAGGCCAATTTAGACCAAAAACTTTAGGCTCAACTAGTTTGACCTAGGCCATACTGATTTTAAATAATTATTCAACTACACATAATATACAACGTGTTAATGAATAAGCGCAAAACCTCATACACCCCAACTGATTTATAACAAATTAATTAGATTGAAATAATAATTCATTATTTTGATTATTAAAATTTAAAGTTATTCGCATTTTAATTTTACAGGCAAAAATGATTTGTTATCATTTCAGCAATGAATAAAAGCGCTAGCGTGCTCGTGGATACATTTTAAGAATCCTGTTTTGGTAGTAAGTAGGGTGAGTGTGCCTGTGCGGTGGGTTGAGATCGAGTTCCGTAAATTTAAAATTTTACGAACAAATTACTTAATATTTTGAAAAAAATTACCTATGTTGAAAACATGATAATTCGATTCTGCTCTCGATTCTAAACAAACTACTTTCTAGTTTTGCGTTAATTCATTAACACGTTGTATAGGTACATACACGCTCATTGTCTCCATTCAGGTGTACACCAAAGCGTACACTGAAATATCACTTTTGAGTTTGAGGCATATTGTCAAGAAACTTCTTAATTGTTACAAGTTGTAAGCTCCATTCTCTCAGTCAACCTTTATATGTTTTGCGCGAGGCCATAAACACCCCGAAAGGGATAATGGTCGTGGGTTTATATAGGGTCCTTTTTATTAAGCTGACACTTTTTAAGGGGATGACCAGACCATCCAACTGGGCATCTTTCTCTATGGGACCAACATCGAGGTCGCAAAAAAAAAAACAGCTGTACCATTTTTTTTCGCGATTTGAATGTTGGTGCCATAGAGAAAGTTGTTCAGTTTGACGGTCTGATCATCCCCTTAAAAAAGTGTCAGCATATTAAGAAGGACCCTGTTTGTGATTAATTATTAATTTTTCTTTGTTTTTGCATATCAGCGCGGAAGAATAAGAAATAACGCTCAGCCACAGCCCTAATGAATGCAAAAATTTCGGCGGTATACGCTTTTAGCATGCGCAGTAGCATACGGCGTGACATGTCAGGAACGTAACTGTGTTGCTCTGATTGCTCGACTTAATCGCGAATTAATGACTAGATTTGTATGGGAAAAGAATTGCTAATCTATGTCTGTGACTGATGTGGAGAAACGTCGGATTCGCAATGAAGTTTGCGGTTTGGCAAGGCGTTAGCTATCTAAATTGTCACATATTATACCTACAAACTGAAAACTGCTGATGAGCAAACCATAAATCTTATGAAATAAACACCGGAATCGCGAAAAAAAAAATTACTGTTCCAAAATAAAAAAACTGCAAACCTACTCGATCCAAAAAGTTAATTATTTTGTGTTCGCGATTTCAATGTTACAGTCCCAAAAAAATATGTAAGATAAATGAGCATAATTAAGAAGGACCCTGTATAACACAGTTTTTGAGAGTAACGCGGTGCCCAAAATGTACCTTCAAACGTGCATATAAATTCCGTAAGTAGTACAGGTCATCTGGAATCGGACCGCAGTGATTTCTCAATTCTCATCGATCCCCGCTACCCAATTCGCCGCGTATTCACGGCACCGCCCCATGCCGAAGTCCGTACCCCTTCTTCGAAATGCCCTTGAATAAGTCGCCTAGTTCGGTTGACGTAGTTACCAGGGCGCTTCGTCGCAAACTCTCTTCCATCCAGGCTACCAACCATTCTAAAGGCGACAGATACAAATGCTATCAAATAAATTCCAAACGAATTAATTTAGGCGTTGCACAGGTGTTTGAACAAGTTGTGTTTTTACACTTAATGGAGCAGTGATTAAAATCGTGAGGCGGTGCATGACTCGGGTGGGGAATCCCAACCTATTAGGAATTTTGGATGATAACATGTATGAGCTAATCAATTTTTGTTTAGTTTTTATCTGCCCTACAGTACAACACCACAGACATCCCCTGGGTTGGACTTCATTGTCTAGTATCGTGAGTATTGGTCGCTGTTGATCCTGGCCATGCCTGGCTTACAGGTCTTGCGTGGGGGGAATGGTCAATATTTCTAACACCACAGAATATATAACATGTTAATGAATAAGAGCAAAACCTTATACACCCCAACTGATTTATAACAAAATAATTCGATTGAAACAATAATTTCATTATTTTGAGAGTTAAATTTTAAAGTTATTCACATTTTAAGTTTGCAGGCAAAAATGATTTGTTATCATTTCAGCAATGAATGAAAGCGCTAACGTGCTCATGGATACATTTTAAGAATTTTGTTATATTGTTTTATTTTTATTTTATCGAAGGGAATGTATGAAAATATGTATGGACTTAGCGGAAGCAAGAGAGGTATGTCAGAGCCGCCCAAAGTGGAGATCTATAGTTTCTGCCTACCCCTCTGGGAAAAAGGCGTGAGTTTATGTATGTATGTATGTAATGTTGTTTTATTTTGAATAAAATCCATAATTACGTCATATATGTTTTCACTCTCCGACTGTGTTTTTGACATGTAATTGTGCATTATAATGCTACAAAAGCATCTCTAAGAGCTCTTACTGACCAGTGAGACACAAGTCCTTAATCAGCCTCCTTCGGTCCTTTTCGTCGCATGGCGCTTTCATACATAAACACATCCAAAACTACCGTGCGGTTGTGACGTCACTCGCCATACACTGGTAACTAGTACAGTCATTATTTTTACATTATTTTTTAACGCGAATTCTACCTACTAGTTTATTTATAGCAAGGTCAATGTCCTAGCAGTCTAGATTGTGAAGGTTAAGGCAAGAATATAGAATGTATGCGTTCTAAAAGATCACTTGTTAAAACTTGATTTTTTAATTGTGTTATTGATTTCGTATAATTATGCTTTTTCTTTTTTTTGTTTACTTGAAATGAGGAAAATGTAGTGGTACTTAGGTGCACACGGCGACGCAAAAAATAGGTAGTTACACAATTTATGTACATACGGCGACGGCGACACATCAAGCTATACAAATCCAAAATAAGCTGGCAGCGCGTAGGTTGAGTTACGACAACGACGCGCGGCCAGCTTATGTTGGTTTTGTATAGCTTGATGTGTCGCCGTCTGTACACCCGCACCCGGCGACACATCAAATTAATCACCATACAACTAAAAAAAATAATCACCATAGAATTACATGTTGTAGCATTGTCAAGATTTCCTCCACTCGAGTTTACGTACACACGGCGACACATCAAGCTACGCAAAACCAAAATAAGCTGGTCGCGCGATGTTATACTTTATGCAACATCCGCGCGGCCAGCTTATTTGGTTTTGCGTAGCTTGATGTGTCGTCGTGTGTACATCAATTGTGTACCTACAAATTTTTATAAAAGTAGTCATCATCATCAGCCTATATACGTCCCACTGTAGGACACAGGCCTACCCTCAAGGAGTATGTGCGTTAGCCCACCTCCAACCACGCGTGCCCAATACGGATTTGGGGACTTCGTATACGCATTGGAATTTCCTTTTCAGTTTCCTCTCAATGTTTTCCTTCACAGGTTTCCTTCACAGTTTGAGACCAGTCGGTATTAAGTACATAAGATAGAAAAACTCATTGGTACATGGCATGTTGCTCGTGCGGATTCAAACCCGTACCCCTTCTGATTGAGTGTCAATGTCGCCACCAATGCTCTTTCTTGAAAATAGTACCTAGTTATTTTTTCTTTATTTGACTATACAGGATGTGAGGAAAAGTACAACTTTTACTAATGGGAGCAAACCGGTCAGCTCTGAAAAAAATCTGCTGTTCCATATTAAACTGCAACAACGCCTACTCGACTAAAATGTATGAGACAGCTGATATTTGTTCTGAAAGGTTTGCTCCAATGGTAAAAGTTCTCCAGTTTGATGGGTAGAGTATGTGGTTTAAAGGTTAATGATACTTATCCTTACACCCTGTATTTTTCAAAACATTTCATATTCTAAAGGTATAACAAGTGTACACCAAACAGACTATCAAGCAGAGGCTAGCACATATAATATGCTGAGTGAGTTCGAGTGAGATAGGAATACACCACTGTATCACCGAGGGGGTGAGGTCGAAATTGATGGGACACAGGAAGTTTCCGTACCGGCTGCGGCCGTAGCATGTGAGTGTGATATTGCGCTATCGTGTCTTACCTCTCTTTCTATTTGCGTGCGAACGAACGAGATAAAAGGTGTGATATTGGTAGCCTTATTGCGAGCATCATGCTACGGCCGCTGAAGATCTAATTCAAGGCATTTGGATTTATACTAAGTGTGACAAAACACTACTGATATTAAAAGGGGTGATTTAAATGATTGAACTGAATAACTTTCACCAAGGAGACACAAAGACCTGTATCGAAATGCATTTTATCTATGAAGTCCAAGAAACCTACATTTTAAAGTAATCCACTTGCACGCAGAACTTGAAAGCTAAATTCTCGTGTTATTGGCGGAATCACCATAAATCCAAACATTTGGCTGCTCTCTGGCAGTTGGCACGGCTGCCAGGCTGGAGGGCCGGCTGCCAACAGCTTCCGAACGGACGCCGGTTCGGTGCCGGCCTGCGACAAGTTTCTGTACTCTACATACCTACATACATAAAATCACGACCGTGTTCCTTTTCAGGGTGGTAAGTAGCTTTGTTGAAAGTTGTTCAGTTAGAGGGTCTAAAAGTTTAGACTCTAAACTTAGAT
Organism: Agonopterix alstromeriana; assembly: GCA_963924505.1. Taxonomy (NCBI): domain Eukaryota; kingdom Metazoa; phylum Arthropoda; class Insecta; order Lepidoptera; family Depressariidae; genus Agonopterix; species Agonopterix alstromeriana. Next base: position 14,231,229 of record OZ004673.1, read on the forward strand.
AGGAAATGCGTAAGAGAAAGGGCATAGCATTCATGTAAGTTAGAGTGACATAGATAGACGAGACCATTCTCGAACACGCTATGAGCCTGTATGGCCCTAGCATCAGTTGTGAACGGAACGAAACCCGCTTTTTTCTTTCTTCAAAATCTCAGGTTTTTTTTGGTCCCGCCTTGGATAATTCGTAGCTCTAAACCATCCTCTAAATATTTTTAGTTGGTCTTTACCGATCAAACTCTAAATAAAAAACAAAGGAATCTGAATTTACGCATTAATTAACCTGACGTTTTCCTAAAGCACAGTATCAGAAAGAGTATCTAGTACGTCATACCTGAAGTTTCTTTGCCTATGGAATAACGTTTATTTTCCAATGCACGAAAAGGTATCCTACACTAACCGCTTCGCAAAATAATATCCTCTAATTTTGGTACAGCTTAAATTGAGCTTTAAAGTTGGGTTTAGCGATGTTTCTTAGATTCTTTGTTGTACACAAAAACAACATAAATATCAAAAATTACAATAAATCGTGATGTACAATGGCGAGCTGAACTTTGACTATTTATATGTGAACTGGTTACGCGTGTAATTCTACTAACAAACATTTCTGCCACTTTTTGCGGGGGGCGAGGTAACATGAAATCCGCAACTTTGGATTTATTCCCCATAACTTTAGATTCTAATTTTGAATGTTAAAAAATCATGAAAAGTAGTATCGTGTGAACCCCAAACGTTCTAAGTTCGAAGTTATTATTTCGCAATTATAGGCTGTCTCGTTTAGTGATAAGGTGTAAAATTGAATGTAAATGCACAAGATCAATTATGCTTATACCTTGGCAGAGGGGAAATGCTACCGCAAGGCTAGTCCTTATAATAATTAGTCAAAGGAGCTGAACTCTAAACTATAGGTAGATCTTTATTTGTGTGCACACTGCACACAAATATTTGTTCACGATTTTTTTTCACGATTTCGATGCTGGTCCTATTGTGAAAGTTGTCAAGTCTGATCATCCCCTTAAAAAAGTGTCAGCATATTAAGAAGGACCCTGTATTATGTTTCTGTCCATCCTTTAAGAAAATGTGGTCGTAAGGTTATGTAAATACTTTTTAATATCTTATTTATTCTTGAGTACTCTATTGTGTAACAATAAACGCACTCTATCTCTGACTTTCATCAATCTCAACACATTTCCTCTTCCTTATAACTGATTCGTGATTTAATTTTTTTCCAACACTCCATTATTTCATAAGAAAGCTACCGTAAGTGTATTTAGCGCTGTTTACTAACAACACTACCTTTCTCATGTTTCCCACCATACTTTACTGTTTTAGGGTTCCGCACCAACATTTAAGAAAAGTTTCAAACAACTATACAAATAAATGAAATTGAAATGTCTGTGATTTTAGAATTGTCGGTTTCGAGTTCGTAGAATTTCTAAAAACAATTTTTTTTCCGTCTGTCCGAAATGATTTACTCAAAAAATACAAATTAATTCTGTGAACTTGAAACTTACCATGTTTGTAGAATAGTATATCTGGGATCAACAATAGGCCTATAATATATTCCTTCGAAAAATATCATATTCCCACAGGAAAATGTTTGTCAAATGTTTGTAATCTCAGAGAATACTTTAACCTATTTCAACAATGTTTTCACAGTTCGAAGTACACTATTACAAGGCAATACTTTCCTGTTGGGTTGGGCATGGGCTAACCAGGGCTTAATTTCTAAAATAGTATATTCAAAATATCCATATTTCTTTAGCAGTGCACAAACTCTGTTCAGTCTGATATAACTACAGTTCTCCTTGCAGTATGCCCTACTGATATTATATTTCAGTTTAATCACATTCCCGGATATAATACCTACTACTTAATTATAAACTACGGAACCCTATAACAGGTCGATTAACACACTCTTGAACAATTTTTGTTTTATTTTTCCAATAATTCAATAATTGACTTCCGATCTCCAATTCGCGAGAAAAGCACTACCTGTCCATCTCTTTCGTCAAGAATTTTTCACGATGTTCTCCCAACACCATGCTAATTTGCACTCAACTGATATAAGAAAAAAGTTCATATTCCATTGCTATATTCATCCTAACCATTAGTGACGTAACTACCATTCCTCTACCAACAAAAAGCAAACTTAAAGTCTCGGACTTTAGAGTGTATTTTTGGTTGATTAAAAATGTTTGTTATAGGGATGGGGATAGCAAAGTACAGAGAATGCTTCCGTTAATAGAATTTTAATGAAGTAATGTCAGGTCGGATGGAGTTGCATGTCATGCCCATCTCCCTGACGCGTGTGTCTGTCTGGTCAGTTGTACGGTCCGCAGGTTAAATTGGAGCAGAAATGGACGCGATTTAAAAATTTTTGTTTTATGGAGCTTCTTTTCCAATCTTGAAACGTTCGAACCAATACGCTAAAAGTGAGTCTTGTTACAACTGCATGCAAGACAGCTGGTCGTTGTAGCAAAGTTTCTGACTACCCCGAGAGGGATTATGGTCGTGAGTTTATATTTGTAGGTATGTTAGCGCAAATTAACGCATGAAAAAAGGTTACTTTGAAAATTTTTAAAATAAACATTCTATTCTATACTTCATTTCAAATAAGGACGAAAAGATTTTCCGATTCCTATACAAGGTGTTACAAAATACAAATGTTATTTTTTTCGCTATTTCGATGGGACCAATCCCATCGTGAAAGTTTTTCAGTTTGATGGTCTAAACAACGTTTGATGGTTTATTTTTACTTTTTTAACGCCTTGTATAGCTTTCTGGCCAATTCTGATTTGCAAATATAATTTATTTATCAGAAAAATACTATCCGACATGTATCTTGGACGAGATGTTCTAAGATTAAGTGAGAGGAAGTGTTTTAAATCTCTGTTTCTGTAATTCAAAATAGCCTTAAAATATTGCTGTTATTTGAAATGTGGTATACGTATTTTCGAGTATAGGCCATGGTGATGACAGGAAGATGGAAGTATAAAAATAAAAAAGTTCTTCTCTTCTGCCAACCCTACTCCCGATAGTGAGTGGCCAGTTATATTTGCCGAATCTGTACCATCAAAGAGTAGATAATAATTACAGTACAGTTACAGATCGGCCCGATACCGGCACTAGTGCTGATAACAATTAAAAAAAAACCATTCGCCCTCCGAAACAAATCGGTTTAACAACTTCATTTTAAGGCGCCTCTAACTTTTGTTATCTGTGGCCTAAATTCCGTGAATTGGCCTATAATTTTAATATCAATTTGTAACTTGATCCGAATGTATAATATTCGTTCGAGTTAGACGGTCTGATCAACCCCTTACAAAAGCGTCAGCAAATTAAGAAGGACCCTGTATAAGATCTTTAAGGAGGAAGGTTTCAGAAGGTAGGTTACCCTTATGCTTCTATTAACTGCCTCCATGAGCATTGGGCTCTTGACACGGAGGTCGTGGGTTCGATCCCACGGGGGACACCTAGTTATATGTCACTATGTTGGTTAGGACATTACTGGATCACCTGATTGTCTGAAAATAAAGATGATTCTGTTCTTCGAATGGCACGTTAAGCCCTTGGTCGCGGCTACTATCTCTGGTGGTCGTAGTCGTTACATCAAAACCATGTCAGAGGCTGTAAGGCGGTCTGAAAAAACTCTGACACCAGGACTTGCTGCCCACACGAAGAAGACCCTCCTAATCCCCGGCATAGACCCTTTGTGACAGGGAGTGAGATGATAACCACAGATTTTTCCATCTGCATTCAATAACCAAGTTGGTACGTTTAGATTCAGCAACCGTATACAGGATAGCCAGACCATCAAACTGAACAACTTTCTCTATGGGTCCAGCATCGAAATCGCGAAAAAAAATCTGCTGTCGATTAGGTTTGTACTTTTGTATGGGACAGCTAATTTTTTTTTCGCGATTTAGATGTTTGTGCCATAGAGAAAGTTGTTCAGTTTGACGGTCTGATCATCTCCTTAAAAAAGTGTCAGCATTTTAAGAAGGACCCTATATAACGTGTTAATGAATTAAGCAAAACTAGAAAGTACTTTGTTTAGAATCGAGAGCAGAATCGAATTATCATGGTTTCAACATAGGTAATATTTGTCAAAATTTTAAAATAATTTGTTTGTAAAACTTAAATTTTACTGAACTCGATCTCAACCCATCGCTCAGTTACTCTCACTCTAATTACTACCAAGACTCTTAAAATGTATCCATGAGCACATTAGCCCTTACATTTATTGCTGAAATGATAACAAATGATTTTTGCCTCGAAACTTAAAATGCTAATAACTTTAAATGTTAACTATCACAATAATGAAATTATCGTTTCAATCTATTTATTTTGTTACAAATCAGTTGGGGTGTATGAGGTTTTGCGCTTATTCATTAACACGTTGTATATGAAGTAGTCCAAATTAGATTCCGCAGTTTTAAAACAAATGGGTTTAACCAACGCCTGACCACAAGTTGTTAACTTAGAATACGTACATTTTTAGGTTAACCCAAGTTTCGACCAACGGTGTCGCGGTTACGCCGTCTGCCAAATTAAGAAATAACGTTAATCTGAGGTTACACGCCTTTGATTTTGGCTGGCTGGTGACATTAAGACGCTTATAACAGATGTGAAAAAAAAGCCGTGGTGGTCCAGTGGCGAGTAACCTTGCCTGCCGTGCAGGAGGCGATGGTTCGATCCCCGTCCAGGTCGACCCGTACCAATGAGTTTTTCGGAATTTATGTACGATTTGTAACACCACTGGCTTTTCGGTGAAGGAAAACATCGTGAGGAAACCTGCATGTTTCAATTTCGAGGCATGTATTGTACCCACTGTCCATTATGTGGCGACGGGCTCGTCCCCCGTCACACTGGACAGAGTTTCGGTACTACTGGTGAAACGAGGATATTCTGAGGTTTCAGAATATCTCTGACTACCCCCTCGGGGAATATAGTCGTGAGCATATGCATAACAGATGTGCTACGGTGAAGTAATCTAAGAATAATGGTGTAAAGCGACCGCTCCCGAAAACTCAGAGGGGTGAAAGTAACCATCAATATGAACAACTCTTAATATGCGACCAGCTATCTCACACTAAAATTAAGTCTAAGGGACTTGATCCCACAACCTGCCAACCCTGGGCAGTGCTTTAGTCCTAAAAAGTGCAGAAAAACAAAAAATATAAAAGTATAAAAATAGAAATGTGTCAAAAAAACCGTGTACACACGGCGACAGATCAACCTTCCCATAGTTGAACTCTATGTTCATGGACATAAGGTCCAACTATGGGTAGGTTGATCTGTCGCCGTGCGTACACATTGCTGAAGAAAGAATTTAACTAATTAATTTTGAAAAAATAAAATTGCCTTGCCCTGTATTTTATGAAAATTATTAATCTAAAACTTTTTCTAAGAATTTTTTTTTATTATTCTTGGGTCAGAATATCTATTAGAATAATATCAAATCCTTTTATACGATCTTGTTTTGTAACAAAACAAAAATTTGTGTAAAAAATAATAATATTCCAGCGTAAAGTTCTAAACAAGACGCCAAGAAAAGAAAAGCCTGCAATCGTAAAAATTTTGAAACGATGTCTAGGCTGGCGAGATTTTTGAATCTCATTCCATCACATTCCAAATTAGAATGGACAATAGAGTAATTTCCACGCAAAGTTTCGCCGCGACGCGCATGCGCTGTACCTAATCGTAGCACGTGCGAAACAATTGTTAGCGAACAGTTAGGTACGGTACAGTGCCGGATTAGGGGCTATAGAGGCCCTAGACAGCAGCATAGGTAGCATGCCATGGTAATACAGCACTATCACACCTTCACTCTCTTTCTATTTGCGCGCGAACGAACGAGATAAAAGACGTGATACAGCCTTATCACGTGTTACATGCTACAGTAACAGGTGTTGACTTGAGGCACTGAGAGAGACAGGGCTAGCATGCCACCCTCGATATAACTTTGTTACTTTGATCTTTATTTGTTACTTTAGCGCTTTATGAGCGAGCATTTCGGTTTTCTCGTTTTGTCTTGTGTGGCATGCTAGCACTGCAGCGGTCCTTAATTTCACAGTTCTTTTTTTGGTTTATTTTTAAACATAAAAGATGGATGGATTGTGTGAATGATGATATGCGTAAGAAAGGAGTGAGTGCTGAAATGACGGCTAAGAGAGATGAATGGAAGAGGATGACATATTGCGCCGACCCCAAATAATGGGAAATGGGCAAGAGAATGATGATGATTTATAAACATACATACAAACATTGACGTACTCAGGACACATATTCCCTTTCAGGTGGTAAGAAATTTGCTACAACTGTACCATCACCATTTAAGAGTATAAAAGCCTCTGCTCTGGTTCTCTTCATATTTTAAGGTTTCCTGATAGATAAAATGATATATCAAGTAGTATTAAATGGTAAATTTTTCGTCCACGAAAGAACACTTCGTCTGCGTGCAACATTCACAGAAGTAAATAGGGCGGTCTTAATAACAAGTCAGTAACCCATTAAAAAATTAAGTAACATTATATAATTTTTAAAACAAAATTATATTGAAAAAGCATCGCATAAAACGTTTATTTTAGAAAATGTTACCTAGCCAAAATATTGGGTAGCGGGGTCTCCAAGACTTCGATGCCTATTGTGCCTCTATGTCTGATCCGGCCCTGGTCTGAGGAGACGACCGTAGTATATAAAGCTATTAAGGTCACCTACACTTATCTGTGGCTTTTCAGATATATTATTTATAACATGGTGAATTTGGGTTAGTAATTAAATTGCTGACAATAGCGATATTAGTAATAGCCATGTGGTTCCGGCTTCGAATGGACCACCCTTAAAAAATTTGCTGTCCCATACATTTCGCTCGAGTAGGTTTGCAATTTTGTATGGAACAGCTGATTTTTTTTTCGCGATTTAATAGAGAAAGTTGTTCAGATTGACGGTCTAATCATCCCCTTAAAAAGCGAGGGTCAAAGTCAATATAATTTATTCTATATAGGTGCTTGGAGCACACTTATCAAACGTCAAATCTTTTTTAAAGGTACCACCGCGTCGGAACGTGTTGTCGCTGTAGAGAAGATGCGGCCAGAAACTCAACAACATAACACGACTTAATAACTATTACAATATAAATTCTTAAGCTAAAATTATGTATACAATACTACATAGTCTATTTAATAAAATAATTGATAATATACAGTAACGTAAATAAACTATAAAGTTAGTGACCTCAGACCTTTGACTCATTATTATAAGGACTAGCCTTGCGGTAGTATTTCCCCTCTGCCACGGTATAAGCACAATTTATCTTGTGCCTTTACATTCAATTTTACACCTTATCACTAAACGAGACAGCCTATAATTGCGAAATAATAACTTCGAACTTAGAACGTTTGGGGTTCACACGAGACTACTTTTCATGATTTTTAACATTTAAAATTAGAATCTAAAGTTATGGGGAATAAAATCCAAAGTTGCGGATTTCATGTTACCTCGCCCCCTGCAAAAAGTGGCAGAAATGTTTGTTAGTAGAATTACACGCGTAACCAGTCCACATATAAATAGTCAAAGCCTCAGACCCAAGCATTGAGAGCCAGAGATTGTTTAAATAATCTTTATAAAAGAGTTTCAATAATAAGAAATACTGGCTGTAATTCTACAAAATTAAATGACAACTAGCCATTAACTTGAATTAATAATAATAATAACTTTATTCTTCTTCGGTTTAATGGCGTATTTGATTTTTTTTTAGTGACATGGCCTGTCTTTTTGGAACTCATTCATAAAACCTCTTTATTTAGAAGTTTGGAAATAAATCCTATAATCTTTAACTTTAAATAAAACAAACTTTCACGCCAATCAAATTGTACGTAAAAAAAATCCCAAAGCTAGTCTAGGAAAAATAAGGTTTGAGATTGCATTAAAGACACTTAAGTAAATTGTGTTTCAAATAATATTACTGTTAGTTTATAACACTTTTGTCGAGATTCCGTGGTTATATTGGCTCAGGAACCTGAGAAATACCTTAAAATTGAAATAAATGTACAAAGGGCAAGCTTATTTCGAAAGATATTTCTTCCAGCATACTAGCAAAAGAGACAGTTAATTATCACAAGGCAAATTTAATGACTACAAACAAACAGTAAATAATTTAGTTTTGAGGTTATAATTTTTGAAGACTTACAAAATATTAAATATCTACTCAAATTTACGATATTAACCGGGGATTATTATTGTTATAAGTAAAACGTATTGAATGAAACCATCCTGTAGAAAATCATCAGTTTTACATTTAATGTTCATACCTAAATTTAATGTTTTGTAAATGTCTTAATTGTTCAATAATACACAATAAAAAATTGGGGATTATTGAGAATTTATGTTTTTCAGGTATTTATCTACTATATTCCAAATTATCACCTAAAGTGAAATTAGTGCAACCTTCTCCATACAAAAATCCGTAGATTTCCCCGACTAAGCGCGATGGAATGAATGAATGATGAAATCATTCACTCACTCATATCTTGGAATGGAAAATCAGCCTAAAATAATGTACGCCTCGCGTACGCACCATCAAACTCAGTCGGAAGCCGAGTTCGTGCTCTAAGCAACATAACGAAAAGTTAAGTGCCTTCAATCATGAGCCGGTAGCCGTTAGTGGGGTCACAGGTTCAATTCCTGTTTGATGAGAAAGTGTTTAGTCTAATTAGGTACAAATGGATGGAGGAAAGGTGATGTGTAAAGAGATGAAACAACACGATGCCTGAGAAATCTGTTTTGTGTACACACGGCGACAGATCAACCTACCCATAGTTGAACTCTATGTTCATGGACATAAGGTCCAACTATGGGTAGGTTGATCTGTCGCCGTGCGTACTCTGTAAAACCGAACATAGGTAGGTACATAATTAGCACTACAATTTTTAATTGTTTTTATTCTAACTACCATTGAAACAATTTTTTTTGCTGTATCAAATTTTAAAACCGTACAAGTGGTAGTCCGAATCGCGTTCCGAGAGTTCTGTACCAGCATATTTTCAAAAACAAAAAATCTGTGAACCTTAGCGCAAGACCAACACACACTTGACAGGATTTTATTATTTTGGTTGTTTAACATTAAACTCTGGAGTGTGATTACATAACCAGACCAAGTTTCACGCTATATTGCTGTTTTTACGATAAAGAAAAACTAAAAACTCAACCCTCAACCACGCCAAAAAGGTATCTCCTGGAGTCTTGACAAGCATTTCAGGGCCTACAGACAATCTATCCTAGGGCCTATCTTTCGATTAGCGTTAACGACAGTAGAAAATATCCAAATATATGGACTTGACGTATGGTGACGAAAGCAAACGTCAAAATTTTTCGATCGCTAATGTCAAATCCATACATTCTGTCATTTTCTACTAGAGTCAACGCCAATAGAATGTCACTTTGTCAAGGCTGCCCCCCTTGACAAAGTGACATTCTATTGGCGTTGACTCTAGTAGAAAATGACAGAATGTATGGCTGCAATCGCGGTAAATATTCGGTGATTGAACCGTGACTACGTACGAACCATAACTTTTGACACATTTGGTATTGCGCTAATCGCGGTACAGCTCACGACAGCTGTTAGAGCCATTTTGACAGATCGCTCAGACGTTAAGGGCTGTCAGTTACATAGAGTTTAGCGCGATACGGAATCTAGCACAGTTGAATAGTAATTGGATTGCAATGTGATTAGAACTGAAATTGGATAAGAATATAACGATGTTTTAAATTAGCGCAATCGGTCTCCAGAACTAATTATACTGCAGATAGATCTGCATCTACACCACTTAAACCATATAACGTCAGCACCATTACCTTGAAGTGGAGCTACCTGTAATTTGACAACATATTCGCTAACACGAAAATTCGAGACACTACAAAAACATGGCAAAACGCGACAGCATCGCCTGCGGCCGCGCACCTGTCGGGACGATTGTTGAACCAAATTATTACAAGCACGCGAGCCAACAGACGCGATGAACTGATGCATTTTTTAACCGACAGCTAGCTGGGTAACCTTTGATTAAATTAAAATAGGAAGATAGGTGAAGGACTTGCTTAACCTACTCGAAAAATGGATCTGCTTTTCATATATCTTAAGGGGATATAATTCGGAGCGCGCCCCATACAAATGTACTATGGTGATATTTTCAATACTAACCAATTAAAGTCAATGAAATTTTGCTGAAACAATCTTGAAACAAATATCTATGCTTGTATGGAGTCAGATTTTCGTTAAAATATACAGTTTCAATGCTAGGATTAATTTAAGATTTGTATGGATATCTTTGAGACACTGTAACTTTAAAACTATACATTTTAACGAAAATCGGACTCTATACAAGCATAGAAATTTGTTTTTAGATTGATTCTGAAAAATGTCATTGAGATTAATTGGTTAGTATTGAAAATATCACCATAGTACGTTTGTATGGAGCGCACTCCGAATTATATCCTATTAAGAGTGAAAAGTAATGCCATGTGATTTGTTTTTTTGTAAAGGAACACGAAGGCATTGTGCTACCTTTATTCCGCCTAAAATAAAATAGTAACTCAATCACGCAATGCCGCTCGTATTGTACTATGGAAATTAGGCGACGGGGGCTCAATTTATGCGGTCCATACGCTGTAGGCTAGTCACCTATCTTCCTGTTTTAATCTATGAAGTTCAGCGAGTCTCTAATTGGTCATGGAACCGGCAGTGAATATAGGAGGAGTAGAAAACCCGGCAAGAGCGCGTCGGACTCGCCCATGCTGGTCCTCACCAGTAGTTCCGTAGACATGGACACTTGATCCAATGAGAGGGGATTCAGATGGTGTGAAAGAAACCAGCAAGAATTTATCAAGAAACTAAATTAATAATAGCTTGAATTACTTAGGGAATTTGAAATTTTAATTACAATATTCAGCTCATCAAATCCAATTACAATATAAACTATATATAAATACTTCAATGATATTATTAATACATAATCGTCCTCCCTACTTATTTGCCATACCCTGCAAACTGGGTTCACAATGAACTTTAGATTGTAACACCTTTATAACATTATAATGTGAAATAAATAAATTGAAATTGAAATTCTGTTTCTGTTTTTGGGTTACTATCTTACTATATTATTTGTCTTCTTGCCAAATTTTGATTCAAAAGGTTCAAAAATGAAGGCGCAATTGAGGGGGGGCATACAGACAGACATACAGAATGGAAGAAAGTATAAGGGGTCCTTGCTTAACTATAAAACGGATATCCGACTTCCCTCTGCAAAGGAGACAGCTGTAGGAAAGCAAGGCTCTCACTCATGCAACTCCAGCGGCGATAAAATCACAACACTGGACACCAGCGACTTCAGGGTATCGCTCTTGCAGTCTGCTGTAATAGCCCAGTAAAATTACGGTACGTTTTTATGGCGAAAGTAAATAATTTATAACAGCCGTTTTTTTTCTTTTATACTTTAGATTACAATTCTAGTTATCATTTAGATTGAAAATCCAACAATGTCAATGATTATTCAGCAACGTAGTATCTTCACATCCCAAATACCGCAGTGTCTAAGAACGAAAGTCTTCGATCAGTGTGTGTTGCCAGTGATGACATATGGAACAGAGACCCTCATAAAAAGGCTGAAAGTCACCCAAAGTGCAATGGACAGAGAGAGCTATGCTCGGAGTTTCCCTGCGAGATCGAATAAGAAATGAAGAGATCCGCAGAAGAACCAGAGTAGCTGACATAGCCCAAAGAATTGCTGAACTAAAGTGGCAGTGGGCGGGGCACATTACTCGCAGAACCGATGGCCGATGGGGCCCAAAAGTTCTCGAGTGGCGACCGCGTACCGGAAAGCGCAGCGTGGGTAGGCCCTCCACACGGTGGACCGACGACCTGGTGAAGGCGGCGAGAAACCGTTGGATGAGGGCAGAGAGGCCTATATCCAGGAGTGGACGTCCATCGGCTGAGATGATGATGATGATGATTGTTATTCAGTAGCAAAATGAGTTTCAGTTTTGATAATTTCAAAATAAAGCGAATAACCGAACGGGTGTCAATGTCACAGTTAGATGTTGTGGCTTAATGCTCTCTTAACACGGTCTTAACGTTCTGTTGATCTCTTACCTAAAAAACTGCAACAAAAACACATTTAACGGTGACCAAAAGACATTTAAAATTAAAACGAACGGAATCAACGGTCTATATAAAATTCAAAAACAAGCCGTTTCTCTGTAGCACCAACAATAGGTAGCTAAAAAATACATTTACCAAAGAGATTGGTCCGAGACGCAAGCCAAAAAACGGGCGCCTCGGGAAAAAAGCGGCCACGTGCGAGTGGGACTCGTAGCCGTGGGGTTCCGTACAAACTTGATTATGAAAGACTAACTTAACTTTGCAGTGGATTAAAGTTCTCTCCCATACATCGGTCTACATTAATTCGGTCTATTGACGGCCCGATAGCACAGTCGGTAGTGAACCTGCCTGCTGCGTCGAGGGTCGCGGGTTCGAATCTCGTAAGGGACAAATATTTGTATGATGAATTTGAATATTTGTACCCGAGTCATGGATGTTTGTATCTATAAATGTATGCTACATCGTTGTCTAGTCATCATAATACAAGTCCAGGCTAGATTCTGGTACTTTAAATGTGACTAGATAATTTGTGTGGCAATGTAGAAGATATTTATTACTGTCGATCCAAATGAAAAAGTAAGTTTGTAATCGAAAAAATATTGTTGTGTAATATAACTACAAATAACCTCCTCCTTTTTTTGAACCCGGTTCCTTATCAATTGCCGGATTTTTCCGTTACTTGTGCTGTGGGACCTTGCTTCATGCCAAAGTTCCTAATTCTAGGTCCACGGGAAGTACCCCATAGGTTTTGATTTGTTTGCGAGGACAGGGTCCAACTTAATATACTGAAAGTTTTGTAGGAGAATGATCAGACCATCAAACTGAACAACTTTATCTATGGGACCAACATTGAAATCGCGAAGAAAAAATCAGCTGTCCCATACATTTGAGTCGAGTAGGTTCGCAGTTTTGTATGGTACAGCAGATTAAAAAAGTGTCACCAAATTAAGAAGGACCCTATATGTGACCAAAATTGGCATTATCTTGTGATTGCGTCGACTTAGAGCCTTGAATTTTTCACACCTCCAAGGATAGTATTTGATATTAATTAAAACTTGAAATATCTACCTGATCGTAAGAAAAAGGGTTTGCCAGTCGGACAGACAGACAGAGACAAACAGACAGACAGATGGACAATAAAGTGATCTTCGAAGGGTTTCGTATTTTCCTTTTAAGGTTTCGGAACCCTAAAAAGATTATAGTGAGGGAAAAAATCGATATCGAATCGAATGGTCACCGAGATCAGATAGAACGTGCGTGACATAGCACGAGCATTGAATCGATCCGAGAGGCGCGTGGCCGAATAAATCGATGCAAAAATCGATTTTTGTAACATCAAGGCATGGATTGGAAAGTCTAGTTTTAGTCTAACAGGTTTTCCGTTAGAAGTTGAGAAATTTATATGTGACCTGAAAATTCCTGTAAAAGCTTTAACTTTAGAACTGTTTTGTACATTTTCAAATAAATAAATTATATTTGAAAATCTGAATTGGCCAGAAAGCTATATAAGAATCGGAAAATCTTTTCGTCCTTATTTGAAATGAAGTATAGAGATTTTGACTGTGGGAACATTAAAAGTTGGAAAGCTAGTAATTTTAGGTAAGTACAAAAATAATCTTAGCGTCAATAACGTCTAGGAAAAGACGTTTATGCGAAAATACCTACAGGGTGTATCCCCATCCCCATCAAACTGAACAACTTGGACTATGGGAGCAAACCTGTCAGAGCTAAAAAAAACAACTGTTCCATACTAAACTGCAATACCTACACGACTCAAATGTATGAGACAGCAGATTTTCGTTTTGTTCTGACAGGTTTGCTCCCATTGTAATAGTTTTTCTGTTTGATGGGTAGAGTGTGTGGTTTAAAGGTTAACGATACTTTTCCTTACACCCTGTATAGGTATAAAAATAGATGGTTGAATATTGCTCTTGAATATTTGCGCTGACACATTCTGACCCTCTAGCATGATTTGTCTACACGCGCGCGACTCGGCTTTTTTCCATACTAAAAGTTGCAGCAAGCATGGCTTGCGCTCTCTGAAAAGCGCAGGAACAGCACGTCTAGTATGATTTATTTACACGCGCGCGACGCGCCTTCGCTGCATAGAAAATAACCTTTTCGCGCGCTTTTCGGAGAACGAAAGCTTCGCTTGACGCGACATGTAGTATGGTAAAAAGCCGAGTCGCGCGCAAGTAGAGAAATCATGCTAGACGAGCGGGTTATTATGTATGCAGCGAAGGCGCGTCGCGCGCGTGTAGAGAAATCATACTAGACGTGCAGGACGAGTTTGATTTTGGTACCGAATAATTGAACGAGCAACATTTTTTCTTGTGCATACCAGCCCACCTAGACAAAGTGACATTCTTTTTTTTTTTTTTTTTTTTCTTCTTAATTAATGGCCGGTTGCTTGCGTCTAGGGCGGCAATTCTGCCAATGTCAAGTAGTTTACAATCTCAAGTTATTGTTTTATGGTTAAAACACAAAAGAGCTTCACAAAATGGCGGAGCCACGTGCAAGCCTAAGAGAGGCCACCACGCACGCGTCCACCCTCAGTCAGACTTGCAGCGCGACTCAAAGTGACATTCTATTGACGCTAGTAGAAAATGACAGAATGTATGGATTTGACATTAGCAATCGAAAAATTTTGACGATCGCTAATGTCAAATCCATACATTCTGTCATTTTCTACTAGCGTCAACGCCAATAGAATGTAACTTTGTCTAGGGGGGCTGTGCTCATGGTTCAGATAGTGGCGGAACAGTGACCTTATGTGTCAAAGTTACGTAGAAAACGATGTCATCTACGGAATTTTCCCGAACCTAAATCTGACAACCAGGTACTTCTTCAACACAGTAGATGTCGTTAAAGTGCAAGTATGGGTATTCGGCTTTTTTGGGGTAAAATTCCCCTAGTAGGGGTACTTTAATAAGCCCTTATTTATTGTATATTAATCAGTTGTTCTAACAATAAACATGAGTAGACAGATTAACATTAAAATAAACAAAAACACAAATGATTTTAAATTAAAAAGGACCGTCTCTTAAACGCTATGAGAGTATGTTTATGAAATTACACAATAATTTTTTCAGCACAACTTTTATTATTGAAATAAAAGTATTTGTATACTTTAAATTATTTTTTAAAAAGCATCTTAGGGTAATTTATACAATAGCTTAGTAAATTTGATCCTAGCTACTGGCAACTCTCTTTGTATCAAGATGGCGGAGCTGCGTGTTGCGTGTGGAATGATAGTGTTAAGTTATTTGTGATTCTTCGAAGAATGAGTCCTGTTTCTGCTTCTCGTTTCGAAATGTGACTTTAAAGGGTACCTATTGTATTTTAAAGAGACATTTCAAAGCCGAGGCAGTATATCCATTGAAAGAAAGTAATATTAGGAATACATACCTACCTATACCTACGTATATATATAGTAATCAGTCAACCGTCCATTGGTTAACTACCAACCAATCAACTGAAGGGGTAATTTGTAATAAGGATAGACGATTTCAATTTGGGTTACCAGAAACCGCGCGAGTAGGTTCTCTTTGGTTCAGATATCGATAGGACACGCTCTATTGCTTGCTTAGACATACTCTAAAGTCCTAATCTTAGTTCTTAATATAAAAGAATAATCATAAATAATATAGAAACGAACCATTTATACAAACTGGAACGACAAAAGATAATAACAGGCAAATGAAGCGTTGGAACGTCGCGATATAAAAACACTGCCAAATCTCCCTCCATGTTATTTTAGGCCCTCCAAAAATATTGAGCTCCGTAAGCGAAGAATAACAAAGGCGTGTGCGCAGGGGGGGGGGGGGGGGAGGGTTAGGGGGAAACACCCATCGTTATTGTAAATTTTGTGAAGAAAAAACTTGTTATTAAGGTTGATGTTGGAGGTTATACAGGGTGTAAACTACGTAACATCCTACTTTACGCGGTGCTTCAGAACATCAGGCCTGCCATATACAGGGTTCAGTTTGACGGTCTGATCATCCCCTTAAAAAAGTGACAGCATATTAAGAAGGACCCTATATATGCGGAATTATTCTGGACGGAATCACGATTTCGCACGGATTTGTAATTGGGTTCGGAATTCTGGAGGGGGAAATCCAATCGAAATCCTATTCTGATTCGAAATTCCGTGTCTTAATTCCGTATGTGTATGGCAGGCGTTATGCTAAACAACTTTTACAACTTCAAAATCGCGAATTAAAATCAGCTGTACATTTTAATTGAGTACCTTTTTTCTATGAAACAGCTGATTTTTTTCACGATTGTTCAGTTTGATGGTCTGAAGCACCCTGTTCTACAGAGTGTTAAGGTAAACAATTGCATTACTTTAAGGGGTGATTGTACCCATTATATACTGAACAACTTTCCCTAAGTAACATATAGAAAATTAGCAAAAAAAGGGTGTTTGGGCGTTAGTCCACCACGTGTGCCCAATGCGGATTGGTAGACTTCACATACGCATTAGAATTTCTCCTTCAGCGTATGCAGGTTTCCTCACGAAATTTTCCTTCACCGTTTGATTGAGAGCAGTTGGCAATACGTACATAAGTTAGAAAAACTCATTGATATATGGCATGTCATCCGTGCGGATTCGAACCCGGACCTCATGTTTGTCCGTACATCTCCTCAACGCGCTACTGACGCTCAGATTACTTCATTATATAAAATAAAAAATGATTTTTTATAATTTTTTCAATTGAATTTTCAGTAGAGGTTGTCTTCTTAACTTACTCTGATCAAATCGGTTACGTTTTCCAGAATGTTTTTTTTTTTTTAAATGACTTATACAGCGTTGCTCAGGGAGCATTTACTGCTTTTTACTGCGGACTATTGGAGGGACCAGAAGGGTCACCGAGCCAATTGAATGAACTTAAGCAACCGACCTAGGGGCACCCCAGGGGGGTACGGACCTCGGCATAGGACGTTGCTGGGGCTACGCGGCGGATTGGGTAGCTGGTGATCGGTGAGACCAGAAAGGTGAGGTGCAGAGTACTTGAAACCGGCTGGCATGTATGAAGAGATGTATGGATGTGTATGAGGCCAGAGAGGTATGCAAGGACCGTAGCAAATGACGTGATTTGTTCGCTGCCTACCCCTCGAAAGAAAGAGGCGTGACGTTATAGATACAGGGAGAAAATGATATCATTAGCATCATTTCCGTCAAACTGAAGTCGTAGCAAAAAAAAAATCATCTATTGCATACATTTTGAGTCGAGTAGGCATTGCAGTTTAGTATGGAACAGCTGATTTTTTTGTTGCTCCGATCAGTTTGCTCCCATAGTAAAAGTTGTTCAGTTTTCTGGTTTAAAAGGATGCTAATGACATCAATTTCACCCTGTAAATAGATACAAACCAACTACTATCGTTACTTGCCACATTCCACATTCTGAATGGATTTAATTAAGTAAATAGGTACCTAAATATAGGGTCCAACTTAATGTGCTGACACTTTTGGGGGATGATCAGACCATCAAACTGAACAACTTTCTCAATGGGACCAACATCGAAAACGCGAGAAAAAATCAACTGTTCCATACAAAACTGCAAACCTAGTTGAGCGAAATGTATGGGACAGCATATTTTTTTCGCGATTTCGATGTTCATCCCATAGTGAAAGTTGTTCAGTTTGATGGTCTGACCTAATTACCATACACTCAGTTGCAGAAACGCTCATTAGAGTTAATCCTCCATTAAATCTCTTGCTAGCTTTTACTACGCCAACAAGACAAAAAGTGACAGGAAGAGATTTAATGGAGGATTAACTTTAATTAACGTTTCTGCAACGGAGTGATAGTGTCTCTAAATTTGTTAAACAGGGTTCACAACACATGTAATTAAATTTGATAATTTAAAAACCATAATATTTTTAAAAACAAAATCAACTGATTTTTTTTCATTTAAAACAGTTTTTATTCTATAATTAAATAACGTTTACTTTTAATTTAGAAACAGTAAAATTTTGATCAATTAATTTATTATAAAAACGTAAAAAAAATTATAACAAACATAGAGCTAATTAAAAACAACTAGAAGTGACATTCAACAGATCTTTTTTTCAAAGACTAAAAACTGTTAACTCTCATTTGGAGAGAGTGTCGCTTCTGTCTCGACACAGAGTAACGTTTACACTTTGTAGAACAGGGTTGCTACATTGAGGAATCAAATATTCTTATGATAAAATAAAAAGTTAATAAACAACTTATACTTCATTTCAAATAAGGACGGAAATATATTACAATATCTATTTAGCTTTCTGGCCAATTCTGATTTGCAAATACAATTTATTTATCAGACAGATATAATCCGAAATATCTTAGAAGTTACTAAAGCTATTCTAAGAATGAGTGAGAGAAAGTGTTTCAAATCACTGTTTCTGTAATTCAAAATAGCCTTAAAATTTCAATGCAATTTGAAATGGATGTTGGAGGGGCTTTACAGGGTGTAAGGGACAGCCCTGCGAATACTGAAACGGTGAACGCAGACCATCAAACTGATCAACTTTCACTATGGAGCCTACCTAAGGAAACGCGAAAAAAATTTGCTGTTTCATACAAAAATGCTGTACCTACCCAACCCAAGCTGTTTTTTTTCACGATTTCAATGTTATAGTGATGGTTGTTCAGCATGTATTTAACTTTACACCCTGTATAAATTTTCTGCTACATACAGACTGCAGATTTGAGTCGAGTCTCTAATGTATGATCGGAAGTTTTCCTCGTTTCAAAAACCAACGAGAAGCTTTCAAAATATTACAAGATATTATTATTCGTTTCTATCTGTTAATTATGTTTATTACCTACATTGTTGTGTACCTATATTCTAGCAAAAATAAAGAATCTGAAGAAAAAACTCCCATAACTATACTTCATTCCAAATAAGGACGACGAGGCCAACTTTCTGGCCAATTCTGATAACAAATATAATTTATTTAGCAGAAAGATATACTATCCGACATATCTTGGACGTTACTAAAGCTGTTCTAAGAATAAGTGAGAGTAAGTGTTTCAAATCTCTGTTTCTGTAATTCGAAATAGCCTTAAATTTTCGTTACTATTTTGAATGGAGTATACAGGGTCCAACTTAATATGTTGACACTTTTTTAAGGGGATGATCAGACCATCAAACTGAACAACTTTCTCTATTAGACCAATGTCGAAATCGCGAAAAAAAAATCTGCTGTTCCATAGTAAACTGAAATCTTACTCGACCTAATTCTATGGGACAGCTGATTTTTTTTTCTCGTTTTCGACATTGGACCCATAGGGAAAGTTGTTCAGTTTGATGGTCTGATCATCCTCTTAAAAAACTGTCAGCATATTAAGAAGGACCCTATATGT
Source organism: Agonopterix alstromeriana (assembly GCA_963924505.1). Classification (NCBI taxonomy): domain Eukaryota; kingdom Metazoa; phylum Arthropoda; class Insecta; order Lepidoptera; family Depressariidae; genus Agonopterix; species Agonopterix alstromeriana. The sequence continues at coordinate 14,250,741 of OZ004673.1, forward strand.
GACCTAAAATGGCATTATCTTTTGATTGCGTCGACTAAGAGCCTTGAATTTTTCACACCTCCAAGGATAGTATGAGATACAGGGTCCTGTATTATCTCCTACATACAGACTGTAGATTTGAGTCAAGTCCCTAATGTAAGATCGGAAGTTTTTCCTCGTTTCAAAAAGCAACGAGAAGCTATCAAAATATTACAAGAAGAAATTCCCATAACTACAAAACAGTAGGCAACCCTAGACCCCAGTGACGGTCGACTGCTGTTTTTTCATTTACGAATATTTTCCTTGGCTCACGATATTTTTTCTGTCTGTTTTCCCAGATGTAAGATAAACTACACTCCATCAAAATGTACCTAATTTTTTTTTCTGTATTTTCTCTCTCGAAAAAAAATGTCTGCTGTAAAAATTTTAGGCCTAGCCTATTTAAGTAGACAATTTAGGACATTGTGTATTTAGATCGATTGAATTTCTTTTGAGGTAACAGTTGTGTTTAGTATTAATACCTTTTCAAAAGAAGTAAATGTATTAAAGATAAATTAGATTACCAATAAAATGTTTTTTGACAGTTTGTTAGTTTTTTTTTTTTTTTTTTGGAAATGACTATTACAGCCACAGACAATTAAAAGAGGGGTTAGAAATGCAAAGTAGCGCTTTTGCTTCGGAGACGACTGTCGCCACTTGTCTTCCCGCTCACGCTGCTACAATTACTCATACCCTCTCGCTCGCACCACGCCACGCGCCTTATGGTGTTATGCAAATTATTGCATAACCTGTGGCGACACGTTCCACGCCTACTTTGCACTTCTAACCCCTCTTATAATGTTCTGTGGTAGTCACTATCGCTCAGATTACTTCATTACTCGTATATAAAATAAAAAATGATTTTTTATAATTTTTTCAATTGAATTTTCAGTAGAGGTTGTCTTCTTAACTTACTCTGATCAAATCGGTTACGTTTTCCAGAATGTTTTTTTTTTTTAAATGACTTATACAGCGTTGCTCAGGGAGCAGTTACTGCTTTTTACTGCGGACTATTGGAGGGACCACGAAGGGTCTACTGAGCCAAATGAATGAACTTAGGCAACAGACCTAGGGGCACCCCAGGGGGGTACGGACCTCGGCATAGGACGTTGCTGGGGCTACGCGGCGGATTGGGTAGCTGGGATCGGTGAGAAGTAATTTATTGGTAAGTGATTTTTTTACTAACTGTTGCCCGCAACTCCGCCTGCGTTGATATGACCTGAAAAAGTATCCTATGTGTTAATCCAGAATATATTCTGTCTGCGCGCCAAATTTAATCCAAATCTGTTCAGCCGTTTATGCGTGAGTGACAAACATTCAAGCATCCAAACTTTGACATTTATTATGTTAGTGAGATGTCTAATACCTATTTTCTTTTATTATACAAAATAAATATAACATTTATAGTAACGTTAAATAAAATTACGAATTGAGATCTTAAAACTAACTCAGTCTATCCAAAGGTTAAAACTTTGTAGAGAAATCCTCTGAAACGAGAAACATTTGCTGCTCAAAAATAGTTTATTGCAATGGTAGGTACAAAAAGTAAAAATGATGTACAGGGTGTCAGTGCGGATTTCATTTCTTAAGAGAAGTTTATTCCGAATGAGTAAATGCGCGCTGCATACAAACGAAGTCTGGTGATATTTTCAATACTAACCTATTAAACTCAATGGAATTTTGCAGAAACAATCTAGGAACAAATCTCTATGCTTGCATCGTGTCCGATTTTCGTTAAAATATACAGTTTCCATGCTAGGATTAATTTAAGATTTGTATGGAAATTTTGAGGCCCTGCAACTTTAAAACTGTACATTTTAAGGAAAATCTGACACGATACAAGCATAAAGATTTGCTTCTAGATTGTTTCTGCAAAATGTCATTGAGTTTAATCGGTTAGTATTGAAAATATCATCAGACTTCGTTTGAATGGAGCGCGCCAACAGTAATATACCCTTAAGGCGCAATAGTAGGACGAAATACCTTGGAGGCATCTTTTATTTTTCATTTTTCGACTAAATTTATATAATTTACCGAAACGAAAGACATACCTCAGTGGTCTTGGATAGTTTATCTAATGAAATTATAAATTGAATAGGTACACGATTCGAATTACTTCATTCGATAGAAAATCGTCACAAAAATGACGTATTTTCATGTACATTTTTCTCGTTTAAGAAGAACTTAATATAGATTTCAATTTCTTGTATTTATACTCACATATTTACCATTCGTTTATCTAGTGGAATCATAAAAAAATGTATTAAAAGTATTTTTGTTAATTCTTTTGAATCGAAAATACTTACGCACTCACTTTTCGGAGGGCAATCATGTTTCTCATAGAAAATATTCGTCTGAACCTATGGCCCCTTTAAATAATGTTTAAGAAATAAAATCCACACTACTCTACTTTATAATAATTACTACAAAATAACTGTTTATCTCCCATAGTTTTTTTTTTTAAATTTCAAATCCGAATTCTGCCACCAGATACCCTGTACCTAATCTTCTTCTATTTAGTCGTATCCTCATGGCTGAGAGACCTGACAATCGTGGGCAGCTTGTGCCACCACAGCTCTCCAAACCGCTCGATCTTGGCCCAGGCGCGGACGCAGCCTGAAATTTGGGGGGTCACTAATAATGAAATATGACGAGTAAATTAAACTTGCACATAACACAATTTTAATGCACACATTATGACTCATGGGAGGGGGGGGGGGGGGGGGGGTCCATCGGTCCATCTCGTAGGCATGTGTCCTCTGTTTCCAAACTATCGGATCTACTGACCGTAAGCCCAAAGAATTTAAGGACTCGTTGCATTCAGATGGTGATGAGCTTCGTCTTGATGTTCAGTTTCGGTAAACTGGTGAAACGTGGATGTTCTGAGGTTTCAGAATATCTCTAACTACCCCCTCAGGGAATACAGTCGTGAATTATGCTTGATGTTCAACTCATATTATCTGTATAGTATCAATTATTTTATTAAATAGACTATGTATTATTGTATACATAACTTTAGCTTAAGAATTTATTTTGTAATAGTTATTAAGTCGTGTTATGTTGTAGAGTTTCTGGCCGCATCTTCTCTACAGCGACAACACGTTCCGACGCGGTGGTAGCTTTAAAAAAGATTTTACGTTTGATAAGTGTGCTGTAAGCTCCTATATTGACTTTGACTTTGATCGAGGATGAACTCATTTGTGCGGCGTTCAGTAGGATATTCGGAGCATCTTGCCCACGCGCCACATTTTGAATGCCGTCAATCCTTTGACGAGCGCGTGCTTTTAACGTCCATATTTCTGATGCAGTTATGAATACGGAGAAAATGAGATATTCGCATTAACCTGATCTTTGTTTTGCGGTTGATACCTCTTTTTTTCATACCAATTAATTCATAAGCCTACGTTGTCCGTCCGTCCTACCTATTTAGGGCTGTAATTTCTGAACCGTATAGCTAGACAGTTGAAATTTTCACAGAGTGTGCTTTATTGCGTCGGATTTGCTAACAAATAGTAAAAATTTCAAAAATTTTAAAATCGACTTTGTGTCCTCATACAAGAAACTTGTGTTATCAAGTGTTTTTCTTCTCGCTCTATCGTAAAAATGGTAATACATACAAGCGTCAAACTTGGTTTGATTATAGATCAAACTCTACAGTAAAATAACATATTATATTAAAAACAGACCAGGTGTGAGTCGGTCTCGCGCTAAAAGTCCTGGAAAAAAAACCGTTTTTATAAGTTAAAATGTTGTGTGGTGTTGTGATACGGAACCCTCGGTGCACGAGTTCCCCGACTCGCACTTGACCGGTTTTTTTTTCAATATCTTTTATCGAAATCAGCACGTTCTGTGCAATAAAATATTTAATTATTGAATTATAGTTCTCATGAACATAAAGCCATGGTGCATGTTTATTGATGCAGATTTTTGCATCGCAGACGCCTACATGACTACATTCCACACTTCGCAGAATTTTCAAAACAAGTTTTTTATATGATCATGTTTTAGATGTTTAGTGCCTTAACGCTTATTTATTAAATTTTATAGTCGTAATCGAGTTTCAATGTTTGTTTTCCTTAATACTAATAAGACATTCGATAAGTTTTCATTCCCAGCTTAACATTATAAATTATGATAAAGTGAACCTTTTATAACTGCACAAGGTAAAAGCAGAGTTACAAATCACCCCGAATGGAAAAACAGTCGTAAGGTTATGTGTCAACCTTTTTTAGAATTTTTGTTCGTCTGTGTGTTTGAGTGTTTGTTTGTGCGAGCATCAGGCGAAAACTACTAAACCGATTTTGATGAAACTTTGTTGGTTTGATAGCTTATGATCTGACTTAAAATCTGGTATATAATTTGTGCGGACGAAGTTGCGGGTTAACTCTAGTTATAGTGATATTTAAAGGGGTGGTTTGGGACCATCCAACTGAGGAACTTTCACTATGGGACCAATATCGAAAACGGGAAAAAAAAATTACGTTCCATACTGAACTACAAAACTACTCGAGCTAAATGTATGGGACAGCAGATTTTTTCTCGCGATTTCGATGTTGGTCCTATAGTGAAAGCTGTCCTTACAAATCACCCCGAATGGAAATACAGTCGTGAGTTTATGTGCCTATTACCAATTAGCACTGTAGCCGCGGGACTTTTTAATTTCCAAAAAGATTACCGATTGCCGTTTTGATATTGATGTAATTAATGTAAGGTACGAAATTACTAATATAAAAACCTAAGTCTTACAGATGACAACCCGCCGTAAAAAAAAAAGGGACTTGTCAATAAGACATCAGACTTGACAGTAGTAAAAGCTGGCAAGCCGTTAGAAATCAGACTTGTTAGTAGTAAACGCTGGCAAGCCGTTAGAAATCAGACTTGTTAGTAGTAAACGCTGGCAAGCCGTTAGAAATCAGACTTGTTAGTAGTAAACGCCGGCAAGCCGTTAGAAATCAGACCTGTCAGTAGGAAAAGCTGGTAAGCCGTTAGATATAGCTGGTTACTGTAGTCACGGTAACAAAAAGATAACCGGTGTAGGCGTGACGTCACGGGCGACTGGATGCGCGGGCGCATTCGACACGCTGAGCGCAATCATTATTATTGTCTAACGATTTGTCATCAAAGTGATCGAGTTGAAACAACAGTAAGACCAGGAAAATAATTCCGCTCGACAATCTTCGTTTGAGCAGAGCAGACCCGAGTCCCCGTCAAAATACGAAGTCATTTAGTAATTTAAAGGGTGGAAAGTCGGATCAGCCCCGGATCTAGAAGGGGTCAAACCGGGGCCCACGCCCAGGGCGGCAGGTTAAAGGGGCACCAAAAATCAAGAGTTTGTCAAATATTTTAATGCAACGATTTGGAAATAATGCAAAAATGTAAAATCTCGAGCTCGCTTCGCTCCCTCCAAGTTTTAGGTAAGTATTATTGCAACGACTTAACGTGGACATAGCCAAAAAGGCTCGGATAGCAGCAAAAAGGCGCGAAAACATTGAACGATTTGGATTCCTGATTGGTCAATATAACTTCCTAGAAAATGACCTACTCAGAAAATGTCTTGTAACCAAAAAGAAAAAAGTTGTTCAGTTTGACGCGACGGTCTGATCATCCCATTAAAAAACCGTCAGCATATTAGGAAGGAACCTGTATATAGACTTGGTTGTCTGGAAGAAATCGCTTTTTAGCGATAAGACCGCTTTATTTGTATCATAAACTTTTTTTTTGTTTCTTTTTTCTATGCTGTATTCTGTGTTTTGGTGCAAATAAAAGTATATTTCATTCATTCATTCATAGATTGATGACTGATGAATGATGATCCTTAACCCTATAGATGCGGGACAGTGACCAGATGCAATGTCACGGATGCAGCATTGCACTGTATGCAACACAAAAACACATTCTTTATCAACCCTTCCAACGCGCCCAGGTGATGTGTATAGTGGAGGCGGTAGGTTTTGATATGTTTTAACCGTGTACCTAATTCATTTTATAATGACTGTCTTTGAAGCCAAAGAGCACGGGTTTTAATGATGAAATGTATAAATTTAAATAAAATACGAGAAATGAAAAATAATCGGTAAATTACGAATTGTTTAGTGTTCATGGTGTGAATCTTCGTTAAACTTATTCAGTTTGATGTTCTAAAGCATTAAATATGACCATACCATTTTTTCTTTATTTACTTACAAATTTCACGATTAAAACAAACGTAGAGCAACTTAATAGCTCATTAGTAATTATTTTAGTTAGTACTACAAATCGGTGTCTAATTTTCAATGAAATGAAAACTTACCTAATGTTAAATATTTGGCTACTAAAGACTTAAAGCCAACAGTTTCTTTTGCAGTATTATATTGGGCAATAATCAAGCCACCCGTCACCATATTTGCCACATCACACCATTTTGAAACTTGAATCTTACTTACTTACCTAAACCTTGTTACAATTACAACCTTAAAATGTGATTAGCAGATGAAGCGACGATTTACCCAAAGATTATGGTCGAAAGACCAGTAGCGTAGCGAGGGGGCAGGGGCTAAAGCCACGGGCGGCTCTTTACTAGAGGTGGCAAATTCTGGAAAAATATTTGATTGATTGATTTCTGTTTATAACCAATTCGCAGAGCAGAGAAAAATCGAGCTCGCTTCGCTCGCTCTAAGTTTCTTTTTTCTTTGCTGTACCTACACATAATCCTAAAAAGTTCTAAACACAGCTAAGACGTGGTGCTAAAAATTTTGAGCTCGCTTCACTCGACCCTAAGCTTTTACTTAGGTTACTTTGAACAGGTTTTGCACGTAAAAAGCTCAGGCTACAATCTATTCGTATTGGGGAGAAAAGTCGAGCTCACTTCGCTCGCTCCAAGTTTCTATTTTTACATGAAAAAAACCATAAAATGTCTAACCACAACTCGAACAGTTGTGTTAAAAATTTCAAGTTCGCTCCGCTCGCTTCGTAATTTTGTGACTAGATCTTCTTATAAAGATAAGAGGGCGGCAAAATCGGTCAGTGCCCCGGGCGACAAAAACCCACGCTACGTCACTGCGTAAGACTTGTGTGTGTAAGTTTGTCTGTATGTAACAAAGTATCAAGATTGTTCAAACTTCGTAGCGTCCGGCCATCAAAGATGGATAGAGCACCTGTTCCCGCTTCAGGCGTTCGGCATCTCTCGGCAATCTCCGGAAACCTCTTTACCCTCCTTATTATACTTCTTTTCCAGCACCGACAACCCTCCAACCAAGCGATTTTCATACTTATACCAAACAATCAAGTGTTATTCAATGAGACTTGTGTGAAATGAACTTTTAAACCCGTAATTTATATATCATATCACAAAACAATAAGGTTTAATTTAGCTCGCTCTGTATTATCGGGGGTGGGTTCGGTTCGTGGGAATATTTAAGGATAAAGATGGTTATCAGATTTTATTAAACCAGATGGACATTCCTCATTGTATTTATTGTTGTTTTAGGTAAAATTTTGGTTGTTTGTGTTTATCTTTTTTTGAAATTGACAATTGCACAAAATCAAGTTTCCCTACACTTCAATTCCATTCTGTATACAACACTATTTTGAAAAAATTTAAGGGTTTATTTAGATACCGAAACTAAACTAAAACAACCTTCCCTAATAGCATAAGAGATAGACGTATTTTTTGTTATCATCAGCTGCAAGGCTGATTCAGTATTCATAGTGTGTAGAGCATCTCTGTGATGTGGATGGACCAGGTCTGCCTGCATAACTCCAATCGGTTTAGGAGTTACAGCAGTTCAAAGTTCAGAAAAATTCAAGATCAGTTGCGAGGCTGATCATCGGATATTATTGTAATATGCACTGTAGCTTTGTGAACAGTACAAAAACTGACATGATCTGTCAGTCGGTTTAGGAGATACAGCCGTTCAAAGGTCTGACCTATACTTCATTCCAAGTAAGGACGACGAGATTTTATGATTCCTACTTAGCTTTCTGGCCAATTCTGATTACAAAATGTAATTAATTTATTGGATACATATACAATATCTTGGACGTTACTAAAGCTGTTCTATGAATAAGTGAGAGTAAGTGTTTCAAATCTCTGTTTCTGTAATGCAAAATGGCCTTAAAATTTCGTTGCTATTTTGAATGGAGTATAGATACCGATTGCGCTAATTTAAGACATCGAATTTCTGTTCTTATCCAATTTCAGTTCTAATCACAATGCAATCCAATTAATATTCAACTGTGCTGAATTCCGCATCGCGTTAAACTCTGTCTGCTTTTCCCGTCTGAGCGATCTGTCAAAACGGCTCTAACGGCTGTCATGAGCTGTACCGCGATTAGCGCAATACCAAATGTATCATAAGTTATGATTCGTACGTAGTCCAGTCACGGTTCAATCACCGAAAATTTACCGCGATTGTAGCCCTTATTGGTGTATGTATTTCCCACTGCGACGAATAAGCATGAAAGGGAGTGGTCCAAACCATCCACCATGCGAGCGATCGAAAACTTTGACGAGGTTTTTACGTTAACTAACATACAGGTGAGAGGGGTAGTATAAGGGCTGGTTTAGACCATCAAACTTTCACTATAGCCCAGTAAAGTTACGGTGCGGTTGTATGGCGAAAGTAAATAATTTATAATTTTAGATTATTATTCTAGTTATCATTTAAATTGAAAATCCAACAAAACATGATCTTAAATAATTAAATAAAGATAAAAATCATGTTTGCAATGATAAAATAGTATATAAAATGTTTGTATGCCATTTGTTAAATACATTTCTATTCTTTTGTATTCGAAGTAAATCCAAAGAAAAATCACCACGGGACCTTTGTTTTAAACTTTGTTTAAGAATTACTAAATTTTTGTACAAACTTTACACAGTGTATGTAAACTCATAACCACAAAAAATAAAAAAAGACAAATCAGACACCATAAATAAAAAAAAACATTTTAGTACTAAAAACTAAAAATACGAAATTTAGCGAATTCGTTAAGCAAAAAAAAATTGCTTATCATAAATTATTTCCTTTCGACACGTATTTTTACTTGGCTACTATGGAGCCAATATCGAAACGGTGAAAAAAATGTTGTGTTTCATACGTAACTACTGTAGGCAACTTGGGTAGGTTGCACTAGACGCGGATAGAGGATTTAGTTTAAGGAGGTCAATTAGCCCATTGCCCAGGGCATTGCAAAGGGGAGGGCCCTTTATACTAGGTTGCACTGCGAACTATGCTAGCCGGATCTGGGACATTTGCGCGAAAGACACTTGCGCGAAGGACATTTGCGCGAAGGACATTTGCGCGAAAAACTTTTGCGCGAATGGACATTTGAGCGAAAGACTTTTGCGCGAATGGACATTAGCGCGAATGGACATTAGCGCGAAGGAAAATTAGCGCGAATGGACATTAGCGCGAATGGACATTAGCGCGAATGGACATTTGCGCGAACGGGACATTAGCGCGAATGGACATTTGCGCGAACTGGACATTTGCGCGAACGGGACATTTGCGCGAACGGGACATTTGCGCGAACGAGACATTTGCGCGAATGGGACATTTGCGCGAAAAACGCCCTAGAGCCTAAACGGCTTGATGGATTTTGACGTGTGAGGTGTCGTTGGATTCGTAAAAATTGTGAGAATGACATAGGGTATATTATTTTTATATGGCGTCTACCAATCTAAAAAGAGAGTGAGAATAAACAACTTTTTTTGTAAAAAATTACAAAATGGGTATTATACGAAAACTAGTGACGAGCAGATTTCAAATACATATACAATGTGTTTAATTAAGTAATTTTAAGAATCTTGTGTTCTTAAAATGTATCCACAAGCACGCTAGAGCTTTCATTCTTAGCTGAAATGATAACAACTCATTTTTGCCTGAAAAGTTATAATGCGAATAACTTTTAATTTTAAGTATCAAATTTATAAAATTATTGTTTCAATCTAATTATTTTGTTATAAATCAGTTGGGGTGTATGAGATTTTGCGCTTATTCATTAACACATTGTATATGTATTTGAAATCTGCTCGTCACTAGTTTTCGTATAATACCCATTTTGAATTTTTTACAAAGAAAAGTTGTTTATTCTCACTCTCTTTTTAGATTCGTAGACGCCATAGTAAAATAATATACCCTATGTTATTCCCACAATTTTTACGAATCCAACGACACCTCACACGTCAAAATCCATCAAGCCGTTTAGGCTCTAGGGCGTTTTTCGCGCAAATGTCCCATTCGCGCAAATGTCCGTTCGCGCAAATGTCCCGTTCGCGCAAATGTCTCGTTCGCGCAAATGTCCCGTTCGCGCAAATGTCCATTCGCGCTAATGTCCCGTTCGCGCAAATGTCCATTCGCGCTAATGTCCCGTTCGCGCAAATGTCCATTCGCGCTAATGTCCATTCGCTCAAGTGTCCTTCGCTCAATTTTTTTTCGCGCAAGTGTCCTTTCGCGCAAATGTCTTTGCGCGCAAATTTTTTTCGCGCAAATGTCCTTCGCTCAAATGTCTTTCGCGCAAAGGGATTCGCTCAAATGTCCTGATACCATGCTAGCCATCAACAAACATTTAAAAAAAAAATCCGCACTATAACTTGCTTGCGTTAGGAGGCTTGCCGCCATTAATCTGTTCGGTCGGTGTTGTATTTGATATTCGTGAAAAATTGGTTTTTGTGGTTTTTGTGACATAATTTCGTGCGGATTGTGAACCAAAAAGTTGCGTAAATCGACCAACATAACAGGAATATCAAATACATATATACGAAGAAAGAACAAAAGTTTTGGTGCAAGTTTACTCGTTCATGTTGATTTTGGCGGCAACGCGCGAGCTTACAAAATCGACCACAATTTCATCGTCATCTTTCATCTATCATCATCAGGAGAGTTTTGCACGGGAATCGTGAAGAAAAGGACGGGCTTTATTTCTTAATTTTCTAAATTAGTTTTTCGTGGCAATTATTTTGTTAATGTGGTGGATTTGTTTAATAATGTGCCATTAATGGAGAACAATATAGTAAAAGTGAGAAATAAAGAAGGCACTCCCGTTTGATTCGGATTGATCCTTGCGTAAAACTCCCCTCAACATTGGAATGTGTGTACCACCCTCCCATTCCAAGAGTTAGGTATTAAGTACAAAGAAAAATATCACTAAAGACCAGGCTGTAAGGGCTAGTTCCCATTGCCTTTCCGAAAGGATAAATTGTTTAAAAAATTGCTTGCGTTATCCGCATAAAATAAAAAGTAAAAAAATAAATAGACGGTCGCCAACGGTACCTTTATTACATGTTATTTATAAATAGAACATAAGTAGATACAACTTTCGATTTTTATATTAACTATTCTAAAACTGTAACAGGAGTGTGTCTGTACATTGAAGATATATATATATATATATTATTTTTTTTGGAATGACGTATACAGCTTTGCTCAGGGAGCATTTACTGCTTTTTACTGCGGACTATTGGAGGGACCAGAAGGGTCACCGAGCCAAATGAATAAACTTAAGCAACCGACCTAGGGGCACCCCAGGGGGGTACGGACCTCGGCATAGGACGTTGCTGGGGCTACGCGGCGGATTGGGTAGCTGGGATCGGTGAGATGAAGATATTTACATGAAAAAGATTACGATATGGTTTATAGTTTATACTTACACAAGCATATTTGTACTTATATACTTTATACTATTTATATACTTAGATAGCTTAGCTTGGTCATCGGTATGCTTAGGCTTAGGATAAATTTCACGTAAGTAGCATAAATTTATAATAATAAGTTCCCAATCTGTATTTTCTTGTGTTTTAAGTTTTACATGAATACATTTTATTATTATTATTATTATAGGTATCCCGAACTCCAAATCAATCTTTTTTAGAATTTTTGTCTGCCTGTTTGTTTGTTTGTTGGTTTTTTTGTTTGTATGTTTGTAACAGCATCACGCAAAAACTACCGAAACGATTTTGAAGATACTTTTTTTGTTTGATAGCTTATGATCTGACTTAAAATCTGGTATATAATTTGTGCGGACGAAGTCGCGGGTAAACTCTAGTATTTCATACGTTTGTAATTATTAAAAAATTAAACACAATTTATCTGTCTGCACTAAAATAAAACTGTAACAGGAGTGCGATTTTTGAAACTCATACTTTGAACTCAGCAGTTGTAAATGTCAATATTCCTATGGAGATACCTATCTTTCTACTGATGATTAGACTTTCAAAAATCACAATCTAGGAGTGCGATTTATGAAAGTCAAATCAGCAGCTAAAAGATGCGTGTCTCCATAGTAATTTTGACATTTTCAACTGCTGATTTCAAGGAATGACTTTCAATAATCGCACTCCAGAAATGTGTCTTTATCGTTGATATTGAAAAAAAATGGTTACGATATGGTGTTTAGGTACCCGTGACTTCAAACCACCGTTTTTTTATCCGTCTGTCTGTTTGTATGTCTAAGTATCACGCAAAAACTCCTGGAACGATTTTGATGGTGGATTAGACGTGTGGCGAGTAACCGCGCCACGGTTTTGTCGATGGTATTTAAAACGCTTTAGAGGGTTTATCTCTGGTAGCTTATCTACGTTTATAACGGGCTGGTTACTAGGCTGCAGTTTCTCGAACGACTATGTATATTGTATCCTTAGTTTACCCAAAAAAAGCAGTACATGGAAGCACATCAATCCTATCATTCATCGTTACTCCTGCTCCGGACGTTACTAAGTTTCCACCTTAGACGTAAAAACTTGTATTTTATCTCGCTAAGGTGCGGACGAAGTCGCTGGCAAAAGCTAATACTCCATTTCAAATAGCAACGGAATTTTAAGGGTATTTTGAATTACAGAAACAGAGATTTGAAACACTTCCTCTCACTTATTCTTAGAACAGCTTTAGTAACGTCCAAGTTATGTCGGATAGTAATATCTTTCGGATAAATAAATTATATTTGCAAATCAGAATTGACCAGAAAGCTATAAACGAACCGAAAAATCATTTCTTCCTTATTTGGGGTCCCGGTTTGTGGATAAAAATTACGTTATATTTGCCGAGACCCCCTTCTCCCCCACGTGAGATTGAGTGAGACCCCTTGACCCCTCCCCCCTAAAAAGCCTCACGATCACGTAATTAATGGACGCTCCCTTACTCATCCAGTCGCTCCCAGCTACCCGACTCTGGACTCAGTCCAGCCAGTCCAAATGGTCTCCATTCTATAACTTTTACTACCTATCAGTTGTCCGTTCTTTGGTCGATATGACTAGGCTAATTGCCACTGTGGTAAGCTGAAACTTGATAATTTTCCGAGCTGTGGTGGAATTTAGCCACTCCTTTTCAGAGAGATCCTCCTCTTTGGTCAGAGGAGGCATTTGTGCTACAGTGGGATCCTACAGACGATAAACTTAGTAAAAAACCATCAATTATCAGTACAAGATCAACCTGTACCTGCATAACCCTTTCTTTGGACCATCTTTTTTTTAAATCAATCCTTTTTTCTTTTTTTACTGGGCATTAGCTTTTTTTACTCGTTTGGCTATCTTCGTTTTTTGTGGGTATCCCAAATTAATATAATGTTATTTTTTTCCTTTTTTTCTTATGACGATGGTATCGAAACAGGTTTGGACCTCGTCTCGTGGTGGGAAAGGTATAATGAAAGTGTATTTTTTTCGGTTCTTCGTTAGTTTATGTTTATGCTTTCGATTTCGTTTGAGTCTATGGATCACTAGGTAAATCGACAATATCTTTGTTTTTTTATTTATTTATTTAACAATATACAAACTAGTTTTAATTTAGTAGTAAATAGAAATAGGTAGAGCAATCTGTCAATATTTAAAACGTGAAGTAAGTTATAGCCTTTAGAATCCCACTGCAGAGCAAAGGCCTCCTCTCACTGGTGAGAGGGAGTGGGCCATACTCCACCATTTACTATGGGAGCAAACCGAAAGGAGCAAAAAAAATCTGTTGTTCCTTACTAAACTGCAAGAAGATAAATAAGCTTTTCCATAAGAAAACGTCTATGACTGCTCGACCGAAATGTAAGTAGGTAATTTTTCTCAAAATATTAAATAATTTGTGTATTTACTGAACTCGATTTCAACCCACCGCCGATTTCAACCAAAATAGCCTTAAAATTTCATTGCTATTTGGAATGGAGTAAGTACCTAGTGTTTATGTAAATTTGTGATAAATGCCTCCTACTTAGGCTTACCAACCAATACAACGTGTTAATGAATAAACGCAAAACTAGAAATTAGTTTGTTTAGAATCGAGAGCAGAATCGAATTATCATGGTTTCAACATAGGTACTTTTTTCAAAATAAAAAGTAATTTGTTTGTAAAGTTTAAAATCTACTGAACTCGATCTCAACCCACCGCATGGGCACACTCACCCTACTTACTACCAAAATAAGATTCTTAAAATGTATCCACGAGCACGTTAGCGCTTTCATTCATTGCTGAAATGACAACAAATCATTTTTGCCTCAAAACTTAAAATGCGAGTAACTTTACATTTTAACCATCAAAATAATGAAATTATTGTTTCAATCTAATTATTTTGTTATAAATCAGTTGGGGTGTATGAGGTTTTGCGCTTATATGAGCCACATAGAAAAATTATAGCCCAATTAACCTCCATTGAAACAATTTCAACGTAACTACAATTAAAAAAAAAAAGTATTGACTGCAGGACATCTGTCCACTCCGAAGATCCTGACTGTAGTTAATTAACAGGATGTTACTGTACCTAGCCATCGGACGGACGGACAGGTTTGTCGGTATGTAGACATGCTAATACCAACCTTGTTAGGGTTCCGCAGAAGCAGGACGCAATGATAACAGCGATTAGATTAATCAATTATGCGTCACATCTTGTCTTTGATCTTATTTTTTTGTCTTCTAAATCCTAGAATATTTATAATATCTAGGCATTTTATAAATACATATAAATTTTTTTTTTTGGTGTGGATGTACTTTGGAGATATTTTTTGCAAATTAGAATTTTTGTCTGTTTGTTTGTGCACGCATCACTTAAAAACTACTGAACCGATTTAGTTGGGGTTTGCACAGGAGTATAGGGCTTAGTTTGGATTAACATTTAAGCTTCGTGTCATCGCAATCGATTCGCCTAATAAAAAGTTATGAGTATTCAAATTCAGTTGTCTGCGCGTTCGGAGTACTATAATAAAATTATAATGAGCTGTGTTAGTTCATTAAATACACAGGGTGTAAATTTAAATGCATTACATATTTTAGGAAGTTTTTTGGATCATCAAACTGCACAACTTTCACTATGGATACAACATCGAAATCGCGAAAAAAAAACAGGTGTTCCATAAAAAACTGCACTTAATCTTCTCAAATGTATGAAAAAGCACATTTATTTTCGCGATTTTGATATTGGTCCCATAGTGATAGGTAACGCATTCAATTTTACACCCTTGTTATAGTACAGGAAAAATACTTGGTAGAAAGTATATGAAAGTATCTGCATTTTTTATTTTGGTATGTTTGACATCACATACAAATTACCTACTTACAGATTTTAATGAAATTGTCATCGTTCAAATGCCTATCTCTGTTATAGCCACGGTTTATAAAGAAGAGACGTGTGGCGGTGGCGGATAATCTAAGTAACACAATATAAATCTTATAGTACGCAGCATAGCGTCGTTTTTGTCGTAAAGGAGAATCGCGCCCGCACCTCCAGGCGACGTCGCCTGGAGGCGCGGGCGTAATTCTCCAAACGACGCTATGCTACGTACTATAAGGTTTATAATTGTGTTACTTTGAGTATCAGCCACCGCCAAACGACTCTTCTGTTTAAACCGCGCCTTAGGATACGAAATCGTAAGCTCTGTTACTTTCATTAATAAATACATACTTTAAATTACTCTAACAGAGAAACTGACAATACGGAACCCTAATAACTATTACCGCATCAGACTCGCACTAACAGTTTTTTCTTCTATTAGTTGAATATTTAATAAAACAGTTATTTTCTATTAAAGTTAAGGTAGGATAAAAAATGGTAGGAATAAAAAAAAAACATTTTTTCGCAATGTAGTAACAGCTACTAGCTTACACGCTATAATACAGGGTGTAAGGAAAACTATCATAAATAGAGATCGGATATTCGAATGCATATTTACATAACTACATTTTTGACTAAGAAATTATGGAAGCGACTTCTTAAGGGGCTATGTTGAAAAATAATTGAAGCGAAATGGGCGTGTGATAGCTTGATGCGAGAGAAAAAGATGGGGCGTAGCGCGCGACTGAAACGACGCAAGCGTAAAACAAACTTTATTTAATTGTGATTGCACTATTTATGTAAGTTCATTTCTGCTCTAATCAAACTTTACAAAATATCAATTTCTTTTTTTAAATCAAGTCTCGTGTTTCAATTATTCACCGTTTAGCAGTACTAAGCGTTTATCGATAAAGACGGAGGCTACTTTGGCTTATTTTTCTATCGAGAAAATGTCTCTTAATCGTGTTTTGGCTCTAATCAAAATTACAATTATATGTTCAATGCACACATCCGCAAATCATACTCCTACTTTTAGTACTTCGTGATAGTATATGATGCTTTGAAGAATCCTATTTATTTCACATATCCTCTTAAAATTTTCGTTTTTATTTAAATCATGTATGCAAATCGGATGTAGTGTGGAGGGGACTTCATAAAACTGTTTAACTTAAAAAAGAAAAAAAATTGTTTTTCGGAAAATAAATCCCGTTATGTCAGGAAGTTTGGGAATGCATAACTTATCAGATGCATAGTATGGAAGCGACTTATTAACAATTTTAAAAGAAAAATAAAAATAAAATGTTGATACAAAAGTGCACTCCATAATAGCCAACACCTCAACTTTAGGTAAATATGCATCCGATTATCCGATCTCTAATCATAAACCTTTAAACCGTTGATTTGACATAATCTACCCATCAAACTGAACAACCTTTACTGTGGAAGCAAACTTGTCAGCACAAAAAAAACAACTGTTCCATACGTTTGAATCAAGTAGGCATTGAAGTTTAGTAGATTTTTTTATGTTTTGACAGGTTTGCTCCTATGGTAAAAGTTGTTCAGTTTGATGGGTAGAGTATGTAGTTTAATGGTTAATGATAATTTTCCTTATACTCTGTATAATACGTTGTACGCATGTGTACTCAACTCATTTTCAGATGGTTTTTTGTGGTGGTCCTCGTATCTTAACTTACACTTTAGACTTAAACTTAACTTTATTTAATAGAGATAGTCTGCCAGTTGCACGTACGTTCATTAAAGTGAATCCTCCATTAAATCTTTTTGTCTTGTTGACGTAGTAAAAGCTAGCAAGAGATTTAATGGAAGATTAACTTTAATAAACGTACGTACAACTAACCGTTAATTTTTCAATCTTTAATTTAATTCGAAATAGTACAACATGGCTATAACATGTTCAAAATCAATAATATTTGAAACTTTAACGACTTGAAATACCTAATAAATGATTATTTATTTTGACCTTCTACGAGAATAATAACAATTATCCAAAAAAAAAATTGTGGTGGTCCTCGTATCACATCGTATGGACACCGAATAGATATCCAACAGAAAATATGCACTTTTCTATACTACCGACTAGATACTAACACTCGTCGTAGGGTTATTTAAAAAATTGGACTTAACTTAAATTGTTGAGACCACGATCACTCCGTCATTTTCTGTCGCATTCCTACTATGTAGATGTCAAATATGCAAAAACAAACATAATTCTTTACTTCACCCCAAGCCATGCTAAGAACCTCCAAGAACGTTTAGCATGATTTCTCTACTTGCGCGCGACTCGGCTTTTTCCCATACTTCAAGTCGCGGCAAGCGCGGTTTACTCTCTTAAAAATTTTCAGAAAAAATTAATGCTTCAAAAAAAACGAAATTTATCAAAAAAAAAACGAATTAGTCCTGAAAAAACGAAGAAACCAAACCAAAGAAACGATTTGCTTCTAAACACTGCTCTATAGTAATTTTTTTTATTTTGCTTGTGTTCAGTCCCACTACTGAGCATAGGTTTCAGTACCCCAAACAATATACATATTAATCTATGCCTTTTCACTCTCCGATCACCTATTGTGTGCAACTATTAAACAAATCGCAAAGAATACAATCACATAATTATATAAATTCAGGAAATTTAAAAAAAACGTCAGGAATGCGATTTTTCAATCAGCAGTACAAAATGTCAAAATTAATATGAAGATTAATGCATCATTCGATCATGATTTTGAAAGTATGCGTTTCTAAAATAGCACACTGTGGCTCATGCATACCGGCCCTTAGGTAGGTATCTTAGTCTCAGACACCGTCTACTAAACTGTGATATCTCACCAAACGACCATTGTGGTCTCAGACCCGCGAAATTCAGCCGAAAATCGCCTTTTTTAATCCTCAACCAATCCTTTATCCGAAGATCTCGCCAAAATGCCAGACACAAACCATAAATCCTTATTTAAATATACCTTTTAGTTACTAAATACTAGAGGACCTAAACAACATTGAATATGCAAAGAAAATTTAACTTTAGAACGTGTTTCTTAGAATCCATTATCCCTTCTTAAGGATTTAGATCGTGCCCATCTGAAAAGGTCTTAAGACTATCCGTTGACATTTGAAAATTATCTGTATGACTTTTTTATAAAGTTCATATTACTGTAAGTAGTTAGGCAAAGGGTTTTTATAGCAATAAATAAAGGAATATCGAAGTTGGCTGTGTCAACAACGCATTGCATTCTTGTGCAGTGTGTAGTGCACACACACACAGTGTGAGGATGTGTGTGCGGACACAAATACTTATTGGTAAATGTTGACTTGAGAACAGAGGCTTCGGACCACAGTGGAGACGCGAGTTGGTAGATGTTTAACTAATCAAGATCATCAGGAGTGTGATTTTTGAAACTCATACTTTGAACACAGCAGTTGAAAATGTCAATATTGCTATGGAGATATGCATATTCCTACAGCTGAATTGACTTTCAAAAATTACACTTCAGGAGCGCGATTTTTGAAAGTCAAATCAGCAGTAGAAAGATGCATATCTCCATAGTAATTTTGACATTTTCAACTGCTGAGTTCAACGAATGAGTTTCAAAAATCGCATTCCAGGTCCTTTTAAAATAATGCACAATATTATAAGGGAAAGAAATTAACTTCTTCGGGTTCTTCTCCACTACTGGAGGTTGGCAGTCAGCTCTGCATAACCTTGCTTATCTCTGGCTAACGTAAACAGCTCTGCTCTCTGATGTCTGTCCACTTCAACAGGTTCGCGAGCCACGAAATATAGTTACATACGGCACCATTGTTACCATTAGGTGTGGTGTGATCTTTGACTAATTATTATAAGGACTAGCCTTGCGGTAGCATTTCCCCTCTGCCACGGTATAAGCACAATTGATCTTGTGCATTTACATTCAATTTTACACCTTATCACTAAACGAGACAGCCTATAATTGCGAAATAATAACTTCGAACTTCGAACTTTTGGGGTTCACACGAGACTACTTTTCGTGATTTTTAACATTCAAAATTAGAATCTAAAGGTATGGGGAATTAAATCCAATGTAGCGGATTTAATGTTACCTCGCCCCCCGCAAAAAGTGGCAGAAATTTTTGTTAGTAGAATTACACGCGTAACCAGTCCACATATAAATAGTCAAAGGGTGTGACATAGGCCAAAGGCTTTTAAACTTTAAACAATAATCAGAATAAAGACTACAACAACTGCCTCTGTAGTCTAACGTTTGAGAGCATTGGGCTCATGACAAGGAGGTCGTGGGTTCGATTCCCACGGAGGACACCTAATGATATGTCACTTTGTGCGTTTTTCCCCACTTGGTTAGGACATTGCAGGTTGAATCACCAGATTGTCTGAAAAGAAAGACGATTCCGTACTTCCGATGGCACGTTAAGCCGTTGGTCCCAGCTACTATCTCTGTTGGTAGCAGTCGTTGCATAAAAACCACGTCAGAGGCCGTAAGGCGGTCTGAAAAACTCTGACACCAGGGCTTGCTGCCCACACGATAAGAAAAAAAGAACAATAAAGAAACACAATTGGCGATCCTTGGGGAAGGCCTATGTCCAGCAATGGACTTCCATCAGCTGAAATTATGATCAACATAATTTTGTAACTAAATGTCCTCTCCACAGATCCCCTGTCCATCTTCCCCTGACCTTGAGCCGACTTGACCCGATCCTGCGAATCCGCTGCCGTGGGGTGCCGAGTTAACTTTACTCGTAATCGCTAATGTTGTTTTTAATGTTATAATATCTACAGCATCATCATCTTCCTCCCCTTATCCCACTACTTTGAGTCGGCGCCATATCTCGTCTTTCCCCATTCACATCTTTTAGCCGTAATTTCAGCGCACACTCTTTTTAGGGTTCCGTACCCAAAGGGTGAAAACGGGACTCCTATTACTAAGCCTACGTCGTCCGTCCGTCCTACCTATTTAGGGCTGTAACTTCTGAACCGTAATAGTTAGACAGTTGAAATTTTCACAGAATATGCGTTATTACGGTGAATTTGTTAATAAAAATGTCAAAAAGTTAAAAATTAAGGGGGGTCCTCATACAAGAAACTAGTTTTTAATCAACGTTTTTTCTTGTCGCTCTATCGTAAAAACGGAAATACATACAAGCGTCAAACTTGGTGTAACTATAGAGCAAACTCTACAGTATAACCACAAATAATAAAAACCGACCAAGTATGCGTCGGTCTCGCGTCAAACGTCCCGGAGAAAACACGTTTTTATAAGTTAATATGCTGTGGTGTGGTACGGAACCCTCGGTGAGCGAGTGGCCCGACTCGCACTTGAACGGTTTTTTATGCTATAAGATATGCAAAAGGTGGTCGTAATCGGTCGCGATATATCGAAAATCGAAAGTCCGGTTACAGGGCCTAGAAATTAAATCTTTTTCAATGTGTGTACCTAGATTTGATTAGAAATAGTTAATCATTTTTTAATTTTTAACGTCAATCTTGAATATGAAATAATG
The DNA here is from genome assembly GCA_963924505.1 of Agonopterix alstromeriana. Classification (NCBI taxonomy): domain Eukaryota; kingdom Metazoa; phylum Arthropoda; class Insecta; order Lepidoptera; family Depressariidae; genus Agonopterix; species Agonopterix alstromeriana. The sequence goes on from OZ004673.1 coordinate 14,271,762, forward strand.
ACATGCATATGCTCACGACTATATTCCCTGAGGGGGTAGTCAGAGATATCCTGAAACCTCAGAACATCCACGTTTCACCAGTAGTACCGAAACTCTGTCCAGTGTGACGGGGGGTGAGCCCGTCGCCACTTAAAATGGACAGTGGGTACAACACATGCCTCGAAATTGAAGCGCGCAGGTTTTCTCACTATGTTTTCCTTCACCGAAAAGCCAGTGGTGTTAGAAATCGCACATAAATTCCGAAAAACTCATTGGTACGAGTCGGCCTGGATGGGGATCGAACCATCGTCTCCTGCACGGCAGGCAAGGTTACTCGCCACTGGACCACCACGACTTTTAATATAGAAATAATGAATGCGTAGTCCATAAATGTTGTAAATTACTGATTATCCCTTTTTACGATAAAATGTGATTAGTGACCACTTCGTCAAATTTTTTGTAAATAGAAACATACACGTAAACATTCGATCGTACTGCGTTTCGAGGTGGTCAGAAATATTGCTACAACTACGAACCTACTAACGACTTTAATATTGGATTTATGTAATTCTTCTTTGTTTATTTTGTTTTGTTTAAAAATAAGTGTGTTGTAGAGTTTCTGGCCGCATCTTCTCTACAACTGAACACCTTTCGAAGCGGTGGTAGATTCTAAAACATGACGTCAAAAAGTTGTCTATGTGATATTATTTTGAATAAACAATTTTGACTTTGACTTTGACTTTAAAAACCAAAAAGGTTGCGATTACCATAAACTACCGTTGTTAAAAGCAAAAACAAAATAAGCAATAACAAAACGCAATCCCTCGTTCTTGTCTCTTCTCTCTCTTTGTCCCTCATAAAAATAATCGTAATGAACTTTAAATCAATACATAATCATAAACAAAATCATTGTATAGTCTCAAACGCAGCTTCGTCGTGGTCCACGAACCAGCCCTTCAAAATTAACCGGTTCCCCATCTTTTTTCTCTTTTACTCTTTTAGAAATAACCTATATTGGTCTCCGTTTACCCTTTGGTCATTTTTTCATCTCACTCTCACCAGTGCTTTAACTACCACTTTCCCTTTTCAAAGGACGAAGACACCAAGGTTTTCTTACTCTTTCTTTCTTGGAGACGTTTTCTATGTTTGTCTCGCTCGTCAGGAGTCAGGATTTGGCCTTGAGACTGAGATGCAGAGTCTGGTCAGAGTTATTTTTACTTTTTGGCGGTTGTTCATAAACTACGGCTAGAAGGCAGGTATTAATAAATAATTATAATGTAGAGATAGAGCCATACAAAAACAACATCTTCTTTGTTTGTAATGTGTTTGAGGGATGAAATATATATAGTTTGATAGGGTCTGGTTAAAGTGATGCGGTGGAATTAATTAAAAGCGCAGGGAGTAATTTCAGCACTGTTTATAATTCTTACCGATGTACCTGCGCAGTAGACAAATTTTAATAGCGCGCGAAATTATATTGACCAATCAGGATGTGTCTCCTTGAATCCTTTGGCGCTTTTGGCTATTATATTTCGCGCCCTTTTCGCTGCCATCCGACTTTCCACCCTTTGATTACTTCGGGTTTGGACGGAGACTCGGGTCTGCTCTGCGCAAACGAAGATTGACGAACGGAATTATCTTCCTGGTCGTACTGTATATTATACTACTATACTATTATAAAACTGTAACAGAAGTCATATGGTTTTAGGTGCCCCTGGCTACATATCAACCTTTTTTAGAGTTTTTGTCTCTTTGTTTGTGCGCGCATCAGGCAAAAACTACTGAACCGATTTTGATGAAACTTTTTTGTTAGATAGCTTATGATTTAACTTAAAATCTGGTATATAATTTGTATGGAAGAAGTCGCGGGTAAATTCTAGTTTCGTATAAAGCCAGAGAAAAAACATACAATATGCTGCCATTATGGCATATTAAATTTGCACTAATATTAAATATTTTAATATTGTTATATTCTATGAAAATTTGCTTCAATTTCAATTAGATTTTCGTAAAATATACAGTTTTGATGCTAGAATTAATTTAAGATTAAATTTTAACGAAAATCTGACTTCATACAAGACAACATAGAGATTAGTTTCTAAATTGTTTCAGAAACATTTCATTGACTTTAATTACATAGTTAGTATTGAAAATATCAGCAGACTTCGCTTGTATGGAGCACGCTCCGAATTATATTCCCTTAAGTTATTATATTAACTTCATAGTAGTTTATAAGCTACCCCTTAGTCGGAATGATGACTAAATGCGTTAAGAAGCCAGTGGCGAGTCCCCAGCCTGTTTTATGGTGGTATGTAGATATACATACATGTGTGTAGATTGTATAATGTGTCTGTTCCTACCTAGCTTTTCGCCTTAACCTGTTGCTTGGCTAAGTTAAGATAATAATGTCGCGAGAAAAGGTTAATATGATAATTAAATTCTATGATTTTTCACTTTTTTTAATGGTACAAGTTTTAGAAACAGGAAAGTGACTTTTACACGTTTATTAATAATAGTTGAGCATATGTTTTTTACAATTAATAAAATTGTTTAATTTGAGACTTAGAAGGTCATGCCTTCCGTCTGATCGTTTTTTTTGTTATTAGCATAAAGGTTGTTTTTTATGATGATGCTCTTAATCGATTTTGACTACAGATACCTAGAATTTTAGTTACAAAAACGGTCAGGAGTGTGATTTTTAAAGTCACACGTTCAAATCAGTTATTTAGCTTCCTGGCTAATTGTGATAATCAAATATAATTAATTTATTGGATACATATACTATCCGACATATCTTGGACGTTACTAAAGCTGTTCTAAGAATAAGTGAGAGGAAGTATTTCAAATCGCTGTTTCTGTAATGCAAAATGGCCTTAAAATTTCGTTGCTATTTTGAATGGAGAGTGCCGCAAATCGTCTAGTCTCAAAATGTCTAGTGTTCTAAAACGACTAGTGGCACATCGGGTCTACAGTGTGAGATTGTGTAACTAACTAACCGATTCCTTCGGGTTTTTTGGAAGTTCTTAGCGATTCTGCTTCTAAATATCAATAGTAAATTAATTAAAGAAAGCCGTGGTAGTCCAGTGGCGAGTAACCTTGCCTGCCGTGCAGGAGGCGATGGTTCGATCCCCGTCCAGGCCGACTCGTACCAATGAGTTTTTCGGAATTTATGTACGATTTGTAACACCACTGGCTTTTCGGTGAAGGAAGACATCGTGAGGAAATCTGCATGCTTGAATTGCGAGGCATGCATTGTACCCACCGTCCATTATAAGTGGCGACGGGCTCACCCCCCATCACACTGGACAGAGTTTCGGTACTACTGGTGAAACGTGGATGTTCTGAGGTTTCAGAATAACTCTGACTACCCCCTCGGGGAATATAGTCGTGAGCATATGCTTAAATTAATTTCAGACTGTCGTCTGCAATTATACTTAAAAATTACACAGTACGGGATCAGCCTAGCAATCCAAAGAGGCAATGTTGCCAGCCTCCTCGAGTAGGCGATTTAAGTTAGGCTTTTATATCTATACTTCATTCAAAATAGCAACGAAATTTTAAGGCCATTTTGCATTACAGAAACAGCGATTTGAAATACTTCCTCTCACTTATTCTTAAAACAGCTTTAGTAACGTCCAATATATGTCGGATAGTAAATGTATCCATTAAATTAATTACATTTGGTAATCAGAATTGGCCAGAAAGCTAAATAGGAATCTGAAAATCTTATCGTCCTTATTTGGAATGAAGTATATAATATTTTGAACCTGTTTTTAAGAGGATATAATTTGGAGCGCGCTGCATACAAACGTACTATGGAGATATTTTCAATACTAACCAATTAAAGTCAATAAAATTTTGCAGAAACAATCTAGAAACAAATCTCTATGCTTGTATGGAGTCAGATTTTCGTTAAAATGTATAATTTTAATGTTACAGTGCCTCAAAGATTTCCATACAAATTTTAAATCAATCCTAGCATTGAAACTGTAAATTTTAACGAAAATCTGACTCCATAGAAGCATAGAGATCTGTTTCTAGATTTTTTGCTTCAAAATTTCATTGACTTTATTTGGTTAGCATTGAAAATATCACCGTAGTACGTTTATATCCCCTTAATTTGCAAAATTTTCAAAATTCAAATTCAAAAGTTATTTCTAGACAACATTAATCCTTTGGGGTTAGTGTCTACGTGGACCAGGTCACCGTGGTGGTGGTCCAGTGGCAAGTAACCTTGCCTGCCGTGCAGAAGACGATGGTTCGATCCCCGTCTAGGCCGACTCATACCAATGAGTTTTTCGGAATTTATGTACGATTTGTAACACCACTGGCTTTTTGGCGAAGAAAAACATCGTGAGGAAACCTGCATGCTTAAACTACCTGCACTATCCATTACAAGTGGCGACGGGCTCACCCCCCGTCACACTGGACAGAGTTTCGGTACTACTGGTCAAACGTGGATGTACTGAGGTTTCAGAATATCTCTGACTTCCCCCTCGGGGAATACAGTTGTGAGCATATGCGATGCTAACAATTTTTACATTTTTATTACCTCTCGTGCGTGGCGTTTCGGTATTGGAAACGATCACCGAAGTTAAGCAACGTCGGGTCCGGTCAGTCTTTGGATGGGTGACCGTTTAATGGTATTTCATCTCGAGCGATTTCGTGCTTCGGAAGGAACGTTAAGCAGTTGATCTCAGATAGTTCCGTCAAGCCAGGTCAGAGGCCTTTATTCGTGGGAGGAGGCCTATGCCCTGCAGTGGGGTTCTACAGACTGTAACTTAATTTTCACTTACTTACTTATTAACGTGTAATTTTTAATATCGTAATGTTTTAAATTTTTATGTAAATCTACGACGCAAAATTTTTCCTCGCGGGCTTGTTCGCTCGAGTGAAAACGTGGATGTTCTGAGTTTTCTGAATATGTCTGACTACCCCCTCGGGGAATATGGTCGTGAGAATATGCTATGTATTAAAAATAATACTAGTACTCTAATATTATTAATTATTAATATTTTAGTACTTGCAGTAGTATAATAAGATACCAGAGGATATTCTTTAATTCCCATGTTAAGCAAGTCCTCTGTAAAAAGGTTACTATAAACTCGATGATTATATGAATGACCAAAATGTCTGGTCTTGACAATGTTACACTATGTAATACAATATTGTATTGGTGAGTGTACTTTGTATATTATGTTTTTTTTAAAAGACGTGTGTTGTAGAGTTTCTGGCCGCATCTACTCTACAACGAAACACCTTCCTACGCGGTGGTAGAGTCAAAAATTGCGTCTGAAAGCTATCCATGTGATATTATTTTGAATTAAACATTTTGAGTTTGAGTTGAGAAGGACTCTTCTAAATATGCTGACACTTTTTTAAGGGGATGATCAGACCGTCAAACTGAACAACTTTCTCTATAGAACCAAATTCGAAAAAAAAATTGGTCTTCCATACAAAACTGCAAACCTACTTGAGCCAAATGTATGGTTTGCTCCTATAGTAAAAGTTGTTTAGTTTGACGGTCTGATTATCCCCTTAAAAAAGAGTCAGCATATTTAGAAGAACCCCGTATATTATGTTAGGTATTTGTCAAAGCGATACCGATCATAAATTCCAATTTAGTTTCGGTTTGGAAATCTTGGAATATACCACCAAAATTTCTTCTCCTTTTCTTAAGAGGTGATTAAGGGTATATTACTGTTGGCGCGATCCATACAAACGAAGTCTGGTGATATTTTCAATAGTAACCGATTAAACTCAATGACATTTTGCAGAAACAATCTAGAAATAAATCTCTATGCTTCTATCGTGCCAGATTTTCCTTAAAATGTACAGTTTTAAAGTTACAGTACATTTAAGATTTCCATACAAATCTTGACTTAATAATAGCATTGAAACTGTATATTTTAACGAAAATCGGACTCGATACAAGCATAGAGATTTATTTCTAGATTGTTTCTGCAAAATTTCATTGAGTTTAATTGGTTAGTATTGAAAATATCACCAGACTTCGTTTGTATGCAGCGCGCATTTACGCATTCGGAATAAACTACTCTTAAGGGGTTAAGGTACCTGTTGTACTTTTTTAAGGTATATTATATACCTCTTCATACATCATTTCGACCTAAAACCTTAATTATTATGCTAAATAGGAAATCCGTCACGAACTGACAGTTTTTAAGGGAATGATCAGACCATCAAACTGAACATCTTTCTCTATGTGACAAACATCGAAATCACGAAACAAAAAATCTGCTGTCCCATACAAAACTGCAAACCTCCTCGAGCCAAATGATAGCTGATTTTTTTTTCGGGATTTCTATGTTGGTCACATAGAGAAAGTTGTTCAGTTTGATGGTCTGATCATCCCCTTAAAAAGTGTCAGCATTTTAAGTTGGACCCTATACACCGTGTTAATGAATTAACGCAAAACTAGAAAGTAGTTTGTTTAGAATCGAGAGCAGAATCGAATTTTCATGTTTTTAACATAGGTAATTTTTTTCAAAATATTAAATAATTTGTTTGTAAAATTTAAAATTTACTGAACTCGATCTCAACTCACCGCACGGGCACACTCGTCCTACTTAATACCAAAATAAGATTCTTTAAATGTATCCATGAGCATGTTAGCGCTTTCATTCATTGCTGAAATGATAACAAATCATTTTTGCCTCAAAACTTAAAATGCGAATAACTTTAAATTTTAACTATAAAAATAATTAAATAATTTATGCAATCTAATTATTTTGTTATAAATCAGTTGGGGTGTATGAGGTTTTGCGCTTATTCATTAACACGTTGTATAGGTACCTAACTATCGTTTTAGGTAAAATTATAGATAGGTACCATTTCTTTGTGCTGCAATCTTTCTTGGTAGCTGAAAAAACCAAGAACATTGTATAGATATATACAACATTTTTGGAAAAAACGTAGTACCTAGGTACCAACTAAAAACTTACTGCGGTGTGCTTTTTTAACGCACAAAGGCCTCATTTATTTTTGGTTGGCTATAATAATTCGTCAAATAAAACACATAGTGAAGTTCAATGATCCTCAGAGCAACTCGAGCGCGTCCACAACATTATCTCGCACGCAAAACGAACAAACTCCGCGACCTTGCCGAGAAAAACCAAAAAAATACCCCACGGCTCCTGACCTACATACTGTCGACTCATGCGATAAAAACGAATAAAATAATAAGACTAAATAATAACAAAAAAGGAGCAGACAGTCGAAAAATAAAAATAATAATCACCAGATTACGGTTACGCTCGTAGCGGCGTTTTTCATTCACGCTCCGGTAGAATAGTTTTCTTTTTAAACGAGACGGTACGTGCCTCGAACTTGAGTCTTGTTCCTTTTCTTTTATTTCCATCTTTCTTTTTTAATCATTTCTCGAATATGGAGCGTCGTTTTTATCGTTTTCCCGGTTGTTTCGCGCGGTCCATTCATGTAGCAGGTTGCTTACTTTTTGTTGTTTTAAACAATTACGATGGACTGCGATGTGCGGGATTGTGGTATGCTGTTTATATTTTTTGCTGTTACGTAATGGAAGGCCAGGGAACGATGAGGTTCATTTGATCTGATTACTTTATTTTGTTTGTTTCCAGTCTCTTTGGGTTTGATTCGTCGTATGCTCTTTGGCTTGTCGGCGCATATTCATGGTTATACAACGGGTTAATGAATAAGCGCAAAACCTCATACACCCCAATATGAAAAATGATTAATAACAAAATAATTAGATTGAAACAATAATTACATTCAAATTAAAGATTGAAAAATTTGTCTCGGGCGTGCGTCATCCAACTTCGCTACCGAGTCCACTAGCCAGAGAACGAAAGTAGTCGAATGATAGTTGAAACTGGAACAGGGTGTGCCATCTATATCATATGAATTCAAGTTGCAATGCTTGACTTACGTGTTGGTTAGTTTGTAATAACTTCCATTAGATGGCGCTCACGTCCCCTTAAGACGCAATAGATTGAAAATTTCGTTCTGTGGCTAGTGGACTCGGTAGCGAAATTGGATAACGCACTTCCCCGGTTTGGAAGAGTGCGGGTTCAAGTCCCGCCTGAGACAAATTTTTCAATCTTTAATTTGATTCGAAATAGCACAACATGTCTGTAACATGTTTATAATCAATAATAGTTGAAATAATTACATTATTTTGATAGTTTAAATTTAAAGTTATTCGCATTTTAAGTTTTGAGGCAAAAATGATTTGTTATTATTTCAGCAATGAATGAAAGCGCTAACGTGCTCATGGATACATTTTAAGAATCTTGTTTTGGTAGTCAGTAGGGTGAGAGTGCCCGAGCAGTAGGATGAGATCGAGTTCAGTAGATTTTAAACTTTTCAAACAAATTATTTAATATTTTGAAAACAATTACCTATTTTGAAACCATGATAATTTGATTCTGCTCTCGATTCTAAACAAACTACTTTCTAGTTTTGCGTTTATTCATTAACACGTTGTATTGGTTGGTAAGCCTAAGTAGGAGGCATTGATCACAAATTTACATAAACACTAGGTACTTATTCCATTCCAAATAGCAATTAAATTTTAAGGCTATTTTGTTTGAATTTCTGAAACAGAAATTTGAAACACTTAGGGTCTGTTTCACCACTTCTGGTTAAGTTCCTGTTAGCTTATCCGACAGCTCATTTCACATATTTTGTATGAAGAATATGCCAAATGAGCTGTCGGATAAGTTAACAAGAACTTATTCGGTAGTGGTGAAACAGGCCCATACTCTCTCATATTCTTAGAACAGCTTTAGTAACGTCCAATATATGTCGGATAGTATATCTTTCTGATAAATAAATTATATTTGCAAATCAGAATTGGCCAGAAAGCTATATAGGGTGTAGGGAAAAGTATCATTTTACTATGGGAGAACAACAACTTTTACTATGGGAGCAAACATGTCAGAACAAAAAAAATATCAGCTGTCCCATACGTTTGAATCGAGTAGGTATTGCAGATAGTATGGGACAGATGATATTTTTTTTGTTCTGACAGGTTTGCTTCCGTAGTAAAAGTTGTTCAGTTTGATGGATAGAGTATGTGGTTTAAATTTTAATGATACTTTTCCTTACACCCTGTATTTGAATCGGAAAATCTTTCCGTCCTTAAATGAAGTATAGCTTGAACGCTGCCAGGGACCATGTGTCGTAGGGATGTACCCGACGACCCTTTTTAGCCCTTTTATACTGTTTTGTTGTTTTATAAAATAAAAAAACCTAAAATCGTAAAAAATAAAAACAAATTGCAAATATTTGATTCTGATCCATTATTTTGACCCTACCGTTAAGCCGACTGTAAAAGTTTACTAAACCTAGATTTGTCTGAATTTAATAGCAACTTAATAACAAAATATCAGGAAGCCTAGTGTTCCAAATGACCGGACACCTAGACCGCAACTAGAAAGTGTCAACTCGGGCCTAGTGCAATGAAAACTAATAGTGGTGAAGCTCCCGTCCCCGGTCCCGTCTGTTCAATCGAGCGCGCTACGCGTCCCTTTCCCCTCTGCCTGCGCGTGTTCGAATAGTTGTTATAAAGTATGAAAACTATATGTAAATCAATTTAGAGTTTTATTAAGAATTGTGATGGAATTTAAAAACTCAAAATGTTTTATTTATTATTTTTATTTGTTTATTAGGAAGCCAACATGACACATACAGTTTTACATTCACAATGGTACAATATAATTTTGAGTGTATACATGTCATACTTATAGCATGCATATTTTCACAATTTGAAGAAGGTGCATACAATTTTATTTTTCATTATTAAATAACGTGACCACCGTGGTCGTCACGCCAATTCCGAAATTTTATATTTTATATATTATATTATTCAAAATAATATAACATGGATAGCTTTCTGACGTCATTTTTTGACTCTACCACCGCGTCGGAAGGTGTTCCGTTGTAAAGAAAATGCAGCCAGAAAAACTACTTATTATTTTTTATTGTTTTCAGTAAATCATTCATATGGGTATAGGGTACTGTTATAATATTCTGTATACTATGCTTGTATAAGGTACAGACTGCTGACATAGCGTGCAACGTGGTTTTATTGCATAACATCTGTTTTCGATATTTCTAAATTAATTTGCACGCGCAGTCTAGATTTGAACCTCGCGAAGGACACTCTATTAATTTGTATCCATTTTGTTTTTCAATAAACTCATTTCATCTAAAAAACCTTTTTTAAAGACTCAATCGACCCACACCGTAACAGTACACCAACGTTCGCCCGTACCTACCCCACACACCGCGCGGGCGTAGACCCGCCGCGACCGTTGAGCTTCACCACTATTAATTTTTATTACATTATGGCTCGGGCTTAGTGCAATAACAGAACAAGAATGCCCTTTTTTATCCTTTTACTATCTCCTTTGTTGGTGTGTTTTGTCTTATTTGTCTGAAGCGCCAATTTAACACTTGTCGCCTTGCTAGGCTGTTAGGTGTTTTATAGTGCTCATTGCTTGTTATTTGCTTTGTGTTAAATTAAATAAGTGTGTTATAATCTTTGACTATTTATATGTGGACTGGTTACACGTGTAATTCTACTAACAAACATTTCTGCCACTTTTTGCGGGGGGCGAGGTAACATGAAATCCGCAACTTTGGATTTTATTCCCCATAACTTTAGATTCTAATTTTGAATGTTAAAAATCATGAAAAGTAGTCTCGTGTGAACCCCAAACGTTCTAAGTTCGAAGTTATTATTTCGCAATTATAGGCTGTCTCGTTTAGTGATAAGGTGTAAAATTGAATGTAAATGCACAAGATCAATTGTGCTTATACCGTGGCAGAGGGGAAATACTACCGCAAGGCTAGTCCTTATAATAATTAGTCAAAGGTTATAATTTACTAGCTGCGCCCGGCATGCGTTACAATGTAGTTTTTTTTTGTCCGAAAAATAAATTGTCTTATAAAATCAAAACACAGGTAAATAATATTTAGATTAATCAACTGAATATTACAGTTATACTCTAGTTATATTCTAGTATGAGGACCCCTCTTAATTTTTAACTTTTTGACATTATTATTATTTGTTAGCAAATTCGCCATATATGGCGAATTAATAAATATATTCTGTGAAAATTTCATCTGTATAGCTATTACGGTTCAAAAGTTACAGCCCTAAATAGGTCGAAGGACGGACGGACGGACGGACAGCGTAGGTTTAGTAATAGGGTCTCGTTATCATCCTTTGAGTACGGAACCCTAAAAACTAAAAACTTAATAAAGAGTTAAGATGGCGTGTAATGACAATCTGATTACGACCGTTGTCACGGCGATGTGGTCCATTGTTCGGTTCCCTTGCAGTATCACGAGATCGACGTAGAGAGTTTATCATCACCATCAAAGTCAAAGTCAAAGTCAAAGTCAATATAATTTATTCAATATAGGAGCTTGCAGCACACTTATCAAACGTCAAATCTTTTTTAAAGCTACCACCGCGTCGGAACGTGTTGTCGCTGTAGAGAAGATGCGGCCAGAAACTCTACAACATAACACGACTTAATAACTATTACAATATAAATTCTTAAGCTAAAGTTATGTATACAATAATACATAGTCTATTTAATAAAATAATTGATACTATACAGTAAAGTAAATAAACTATAAGCTGGTGGGAAGTTGAAACCCTCGCTACCTATCGCTATATCATTAGCATCCTTTTAAACTATGAGTCTACACATCAAACTAAACATACTGTACAAAGGAAACCGCATTCCTCTCGATATTTTCCTTCACTGTTTGGGAGCATTCGGTATTACGTACATAAGTTAGAATAACATACAGGGTGTAAGTGACAGCCTAGCAGATACTAAAACGGTGAACTCAGACCATCAAACTGAACAACTTTCACTATGGAGCCTACCTCAGGAAACGCGAAAAAAAATCAGCTATCCCATACATTTGAGTCTGGTAGGTACAGTAGTTTTGTATGGGACAGCTGATTTTTTTCGTGTTTCCTGAGGTAGGCTCTACAATGAAAATTTTTCAGTTTAATGGTCTGAGTTCACTGTTTGAGTTTGCGGAAGGCCGTCCCTTACACCCTGTATTATAACTCATCAAACTGCAGTGCGATTTTTTTAAGTTCTAACAGGCAGTAGAAAATAACAAAATAAAATTCTATACTCCATTTCAAATAGCAACGAAATTTTAAAGAATATTTGAATTACAGAAACAGAGATTTGAAACCTAAGAGGAAGGATCTCCATAGAGTCCGCATAAATTTACGATTGTAGTTGGTCTCTTTTGTCTTATGACATACCTTTAATAGTAGAAGGAGATGGAACTATATATATTTGTTTATGCGGCTGTCCACTTTTTTTTGAGCTAGTGTGTGTGAAAAGTGAGCGTAAACATAAGGCCATATGTCACTTGGTGCCTTTTGTCCATACTACTTGACACCACACACTCAAACCTAAACGTCAAAAAAAGTGGACACTTTACAATTGGTATGGCTCACTCTAGTCTTAAAGAGAGATCCTTCCTCTTAGTTTGAAACACTTCCTCTCACTTGTCTTATTCTTAGAACATTAGTAACGTGAGAACGTAAGTACAAAATGTCGGCTAGTAATATCTTTTCGATGAATAAATTATATTTGCAAATCATAATTGGCCAGAAATCTTTATAGGAATCGGAAAATCTTTTCGTCGAAATGAAGTACATATATGAATTTTGAATCGCATGATTCAATAAAAGCACTTCTGGCACAGATTAAATAAGTTACTACGTACTTTTGGGTACTTTTTTCTTCACACAGTACCCTATCTTTATAAACCATCCCGTTATAGATACCTAATAATATCAATGCGAAACGAATTAATTATCGATTTGATCGAATTAACGCTTATTAAATCGATACCACGGGTCGTTGAGCACCATGAGATAGGTAGGTAACCATTGTTTGAAACTGTTCTCAATAACTTCTAATTTTAGAGCTTATTATTGACCGGTGCTCGTTATTGACCGGTCCGTCATGGGAGCTCCTTGTTGCTGTTGCAGCTTTGCAAAGTCAAAGTCAAAATTGTTTATTCAAAATAATATCACATAGATAACTTTTTGACGTCATGTTTTTGAATCTACCACCGCGTCGGAAGGTGTTCCGTTGTAGAGAAATCTGCTGTTCCATACTAAACTGCATTGCCTACTCGAATCAAATGTATGCAACAGCCAACAGCGATATTTTGGTATATCGATACAACACAATGCGATATCTCGATATTTTGTTTCGATACATGCCAATACGATATTTGGCAGTATCGTATCGCTTCGCAGGAATATCGCATGAAAAGTATAGTACCTATCATTTTTTCAGTGAAATGTATAAAAAGGGATGAGTTGAAATTGATAACTTTGAAGACTTGAATCTTTGTTATGATTATAATTATACCTAATCAACATGTAAAATTTTAATAAAAACAAACTTATCTTGATAGCACGGACACTGCCTACAAAAATCTGAAATTGACAAGATGACGTCAGCACATGCGAAACGGAGTCTAGGGCTGCAATAACTTTAGCTGCGTGTGGTACATGACTTTTTCGTAAATAAAACGCATTGACAACTGTCTATTGAAAAAGAATTGTAATCATTCGTCCTGAGATTATATGCTCTGTTTTGAAAATATAAATGCTAGCGTGTCAATTGTGGTGACAGTCTAGGCTACTGGTAACCGCCGAGGTAACCAGAGGGCAATAGAGGGGGTGAAGCAAAGAGATAATACCTAATAGAGTGAGCCATACCAATTGTAAAGTGTCCACTTTTTTTGACGTTTAGGTTTGAGTGTGTGGTGTCAAGTAGTATGGACAAAACGCACCAAGTGACATATGGCCTTATGTTTACGGTCACTTTTCACACACACTAGCTCAAAAATAAATGGACAGCCGCATAAACAAATATCTATTGTTCCAATTTATGCGGACTCTATGGAGATCCTTCCTCTGAGGGGTGAAGTAAAAAGTTGGAGGTAGGGAGTGTCCATACTGTATGTAGTAATAGATACTCTTTGTTATACTGTGTTGATAGTGGTTGCGGCATCATTGCTTTCAGTGCGATTGTTTTCTTCAGCTCAAAATTCGATGAAATATTATATCGATATTCACAGTAACGATACAAAGCCTTGCGATAATATCGATACAGAGCAAAATATCGGATATCGCTACTACGAATCTCTTCTCATCTATAATTTTAAATTAAAGTCACAGATTCAGATTCTTTAAGATTAAGATTATGAATATGACATTCAAGTCGTCAGTTGATTAATTTAATGAAGGGGACGGCGCGTACGCAGTCCCCACTACCAAAAATAACGCACCCGAGTTATCCACATTAGGGATAATCGCAGAGGTCAGCCCAGCCGCAGTGCAATGGAAGGGCCTCGCTCTGGGGGAACCGCCTTCTTGATCACGGTGTCCCCTGTGCCAGGTAAGTATGAGTTGCTTGCGTCGAGCCGGGAGGGTCGTTGCGACAGGGCAAATCTTAACAGCGCGATGTAGAAAATGTTGAAAAGTAGCGCAGCGCCATCTAGTTTTGTTTTAGGGAACTAATGGTGCCATGGTAACGCACCATTCCTGTACGTTACTTTATTAACATCCTTGGTATCCTTGAGTTATTTTATACTTTTCAACTACTATCATCATCTCAGCCTACTATGATCATAGTCATTTACTCGTATTCTTGTGAAGAATTATTAGAAATGTTGGTAACTAAGGGAAAATTTGTTTGAAAATTTAACTCTACCAATTTACAATCTTACTCATGCCCTCTCGCTCGCACCATGCCGCGCGCCTTATGGAGTTATGCAAATCATTGCATAACCTGTGGCGACACGTTCCACGCCTACTTTGCACTTCTAACCCCTCTTATAATGTTCTGTGGTAGTCACTATCAGTGCGGCCAGACTTGCGATAATTATCCTAGAACAACGATATTTTTGAGTGAGATGCGATATTTAATAAAAGTAGAGTATAGTACGATAATTCATAAAAATTCCACGATAATCCACGATAATTTTTAAATGTTATGAAATCTGTGAATCCAATCACAATTTTAACCATATTTTCCGTTAAATTACGATACAGCATACTGACGTTTAATACCAAACGTGTTAAAGTAATCAAATATGACTAAAATTGAAGTTCTATTAAGACAAATTTTGATAGAAATATTTCCTTACCTGTGTCAGAATCAAGAGTTTTTACTAAGATTCCCTAAACCTTACATACCTAGCCATATAAATAGGTAATATTAAGTACTGGCATGTAATGTAGTTGTAAGAATGAGTGAATTTCATGCATCGTTACCATTAGGTTCTCTTTTTTAGACTCTAAGATACTATAATTTTGGGAATTGGTGATGCGCTAAAAACACGATAATTTTGCTGTCAATCTGGGATATTGTTAACTCATGGATCTGGCAATACTGGTTACTATTTTTGTTTTGTAAATGATCCGCCATGACTACGAAACTTCGTAGCCACTATCTACCGTACAAAAGACTTCAACGTGACCTACATTATATTTCTTGCCTCTGTTACGTAGGTACTAAATAAATTAAGCATCGAAATTTCTTCTTCAGTGTATGCAGTTTTCCTCACGACGTTTTCCTTCACCGTTTGAGAGCAGTCGGTATTACGTACTTAAGTTAGAAAAACTCATTGGTACATGGCATGTCATCCGTGCGAATTCGAACCTGGAGCTCAAGATTGAGTTTCCATAGATATCCGCAACGCGCCACCGACGCTGTCAACCACGCTCTCACCAAAGTACGTCAAAAGTAAAAGTCAAGTCAAAAGTCAACATTGTTTATTCAAAATAATATCACGTTCCGGTGTCTGGTGTTCCGGTCAAAAGGTGTTCCGTTGTAGAGAAGATGCGGCCAGAAACTCCAAAATATACAAAGTACAATTACATAAATCCTTTGACTAATTATTATAAGGATTAGCCTTGCGGTAGCACTTCCCCTCTGCCACGGTATAAGCACAATTGATCTTGTGCATTTACATTCAATTTTACACCTTATCACTAAACGAGACAGCCTATAATTGCGAAATAATAACTTCGAACTTAGAACGTTTGGGGTTCACACGAGACTACTTTTCATGATTTTTAACATTCAAAATTAGAATCTAAAGTTATGGGAGTAAAATCCAAAGTTGCGGATTTCATGTTACCTCGCCCCCCGCAAAAAGAGGCAGAAATGTTTGTTAGTGGAACACGCGGAACCAGTCCATATAATAATTACTATAAATCCAATATTAAATTACATAGTGTAACATTGTCAAGACCAGACATTTTGGTCATTCAAATAATCATCGAGTTTCTAGTAACCTTTTTTACAGAGGACTTGTTTGACATGGGACTTAATCTTTTTGTCTGTCAAGTTTAGAATATTCTCTGGTATCTTATTATAATAACGTATACAGTGCCCCATGAAAGATGTGTTGACCTTACTAAGTCGAAAATGCAGGAATACTAATTTATTTTTATTTCTTGTATTGTAATTATGAACGTCACAGTTTTTGGGAAAGAGAGACAAATTTTTGCGAACGTATAAAATATTTACGTAACTGACTGTAGAAAATCAAAATATTGTAGAAAGTCAAAATATGTATGTACTTATTTCAAAAATACACCGTCAAAAAGCTGACTAAGCTAGAATGTACAACTATTTAACTTTCTAAACAATAATGAAAATCAATTACCAACAAGTAGCCTATAATTTAAGCCTACTTACGATAACGATTTGTCTGTCCATCTGTCCAAATGTTCAGATCGCGTGAGCACAGACTCTGCTTAACAAACTATGTTTGATTTTAAGTTTGAAATTGTGTTGAGATATATACGAAGTTTTAAATACTTTTTAGCCTACTAGAGGTAAATGAGAGAAATGTTTGAAAGTGGATTTTATGTTATCATTATACCAGCAGCTTAATCGCTTCAAACGTTCAGACAAATAAAGTCTAATTATACAGGCTACCCCTCAAAATGAACAACTTTTACTATGGGAGCAAACCAGTCAGATAACAAAAATAATATCAGCTGTCCCATACTAACTAAACTGCAATACCTACTCGATTCAAACTTATGGCCCAGCTGATTTTTTTTTGTTCCGACAGGTTTGCTCCCATAGTAAAAGTTGGTCAATTTGATGAGTAGAGTATGTGGTTTAAAGATTAATTATACTTTTCCTTACACCCTGTATAGAGACCAGCCTCGCGGTAGCATTTCCCCTCTGCCACGTTACAAGACCTATAATTGCGGAACAATAACTTCGACCTTATCACGTTTGGGGTTCACACGAGACTACTTTTCATGATTTTTAACAATCAAAATTAGAATCTAAAGTTTTGGGGAATAAAATCCAAAGTTGCGGATTTCATGTTACCTCGCCCCCCGCAGAAAGAGAAGGCACGGTTTTTAATTTTTAATAAAGCAGGAAGTAGTTTTTCTCCATGGAGTTCGAATTAATTTCTATCCAACATTTTTGCATTTAGAGATTACAAATCAAAGTAATTTAAAAATTAATTTACATTGATAAACTCTTTGACTAATTACTATAAGGTCTAGCCTTGCGGTAGCATTTCCCCTCTGCCACGGTATAAGCACAATTGATCTTGAGCATTTACATTAAATTTTACACCTTATCACTAAACGATATCACAGCCTATAATTGCGAAATAATAACTTCGAACTTAGAACGTTTGGGGTTCACACGAGACTACTTTAAATGATTTTAAACATTCGAAATTAGAATCTAAAGTTATGGGGAATAAAATCCAAAATTGCGGATTTCATGTTACGTTGCCCCCCGCAAAAAGTGGCAGAAATGTTTGTTAGTAGAATTACACGCGTAACCAGTCCACATATAAATAGTCAAAGGATAAACTCGATGAATCGCAATAAAAATTAAATTGGTAAAAACTATTTTTTTTAATTTATGACTTCTGTCCGTAAAAATATGAAATTAAGAGTAACAAAAAACATTACATACCGAATTAAGGGAATATAATTCGAAGCGCGCTCCATACAAACGAAGTATGTTTATATTTTAAATACTAACCAATTAAAGTCAATGAAATTTTTCAGAAACAATATAGAAACTAATCTCTATGCTTGTATGAAGTCAGATGTACGTCAAGATACATTTATCCTTTATTTTTAGAAGTTGTTCATAGAGACAGCTATTAAAAGTCTTACTAAAACAACATCGCATCGTGGTTCAAACTAAAAAAGGCATAATACTGTTTCTCGGAATGTCTGTAGGTCGTTTAAAATCTAGATAGTAACTCGTAAACCAAAGGTCAGACATACCCTAAATTCTAAGTTATTGGGACTAACATCTGGGCATGTGTGCATTCTTTGTTAGGTTTGTTATTCATAATTATAGAATTTCAAGGATATCTATGGTATCTATTGTTTTTGGTAACATAATACCAATTCATATTCACAGCATATACCTATACATGCATGCATATACTCACGACTATATTCCCCGAGGGGGTAGAAATAATTTATTCAATATAGGAGCTTGCAGCACACTTATCAAACGTCAAATCTTTATTAAAGCTACCGAAAAACTCATTGGTACGATTCGGCCTGGACGGGGATCGAACCATCGCCTCCTGCACGGCAGGCAAGGTTACTCGCCACTGGACCACCACGGCTTCCACATATGCATGGTGTAAGTTTAAATGATTGATCAGTTTGCTCTAAACCACCCCTGTAAATATTATTAGGGTGTTTTATTTCACCTTGTATAGTCATGACTGACTACCTCGGGGAATATAGTCGTGACATGTCATAGACAAAATAGTAGTTAGGTACGTTCAACCAATTTGAAATGTAGTCCACCTTAGAATCTCATCTCAAAGTAGTTTGCTGTGACAAAGTTAAGGCTTACAAATGGATCAGGTCGGTTACGTACTTTTCCCCGAACGTCCACTGTAGACCCGAACGTCCATTTCCCCGAACGGCCATTTCCCCGAACGGGAAATTGGTTGACTATACATAACTTAATTATTGTTTTCTAAGACGCATTCAGTTCCAAATACCTAATATCGTTCTAGCATCGTGATATTGATATCTTGACAACAATAATTGCTTTCTAAAAACCTAATTTCTTTACATTGTCGCGTTCAGACGCTCACCCAATACAGCATTCGGATGTAAAGGAGACTATACACTCGCTGTATTAAACAATAACTATTTTATAGATACCTTTTTGAAGGGTTGGCCAGATAAGGCATTGCATAGGGAGGATTGGAGGAGAAGAGGGGAGGCCCTTGCCCAGCAGTGGGACACAAAACAGGCTAAATAAAAAATATCCACTTTCTAAGTCCAAAAGTGGCGACGTGGCGCGCCTACCTGCCACACTGGACAGAGTTTGAGCAGAGGCAATGTTTGAGCCAGCTGTAATTTATTGAACTGTGGATCTTCTAAATATATGTATATGGTATACTTACCTACCTATTTAGAATAATTCGGCTATAGTCTGCTGCTTAATATTTAGGTAGTCGTGAATTCACTACGTACGTACCTATCTATCTAGGTACCCACACAGCACAGAATAACTACTAGATATCTATTCGATATTTTGTAGATATTTGTGCTGTTGGGGTAGGGTACCATAAATCTGGTCGCCGACGGGCAACATCAAACAACGACACCAAAAGTTGCGCAATATTCACAGAATACCTAAATATCACATATTGAATATAGGACATTATCGTCTATCGCATGATGTTTACTTGTGTTGCATATAACTACCTAAGTTAGTTAAGAAAAGTTTCTGCCAACTCCAAATGCCTGGAACCACGGTGGTGATTTTAATCTTAATTTAAGTCACTTTGGCGTACTTTCGAATTGATTAGAAGAACTCTGAATTTTCTCTCCGTCTGTGGTTTTAGCTTGGCAGTAATCTCAAACGCGACTACTACCGCCATCTAGAAGCGTAGCAATGAACTAGCCTATCTTATTTTAACAAGAACGAGTATATTAAGACATGGAGGATAAAATCTGAAAAAATTAAACTGAGATAATGGTAGATATTTAATAGGTAAGTAGGTTTAATAGGTATAATTTTCATAAATTTATTAGGTTTTAAACAAGCAACCCCGAAAAAAAAATAACCTTACACCTATATAATTATCGAACTTTTTTACGCGGTTATGCCCTATTGATCTAACTTATTTCTAATTTCAATGATAATTTATGAATCTCTCTCATCATCTTCGTAAAATATTGTTTTCGATACTAATGTTGTCGTCTAAGCCTTTAATATACCTAGTACCTGCCTACCAGTAGTGGGCCGATATTGAGTTAAGAATGCATTCGGTTGTTGTTATAATGTCTTTAACGGCTCTGGATACTAGTCCTTTTGAGCCATTCGTTATTTCTTTTCTTTATATTCTTTATTTTGATGATGGGATGATAAATGACGATGAATCTGTGGTCGATTTCGTAAGTTCGCGCGTTGCCGCCAAAATGACCGTGTACGAGTTAACTTGAACCAAGACTTATGTTCTGTTATCGTATTTATTTGAGATTCCTGTTACGTCGGTCGCTTTACGCAACTGTTTGGAACACAATCCGCACGAAATTATGGCACAAATATCACTAAAACCAAATTTTTACGAATTTCAAATAACACGAAACACAGCAAGAGCAATGGCGCCAAGCAAACTCAATGCATTCTGAAACTAGAATAGTTGCTAGATTATAAAAATAATCAGTAAGTAAAGTCACATTTAATCATTTAAAAAATAAGTAAAATTAAAAAGATCGAAATTCAATACGAATTCCATTAACCTGTCTTCTTAATATCTCTACCGCCAACTTGTAGGTACTTACCTAATTAATTTAGATATATGTCTAGACTGAGCCTCACGCTTCTACCGTTTAAAACAAAATGGGCCAAATTTAGGTGGGTGTGCGTTAGGCGTCATACAAATTATCCCTGTGTGCGTGCATAGCGAAAGGGTTTACAAGCGTTACCTGGCTACAATTTTTTTTGACGTGTTCGTATCTTTGACTGTCTATCTTGACATACAACTTATCAAAGCTAATTAAAGTATAATGTAACAACTCCTTAACCCCTTATCAATGGTATTTTCCCGTTATCTAATTTCAGTTCGAATGGACGCCCGAGACGGTACCGTGACCAAACTGCATCGTTCGCTCTTTTATAAAGTGTTCTTATTTATGTTAACTAGTTATAAGAGTTCGGTACGCTATCAATGAACTCGGTACCTAGGTAGGTATTTTCTCAGAAAAGTATCTCTGTGCCTGGAACGTCTTCCGGGTGTGATGTGAGCATAAGTTGGTACCTATGTATAGGCTCCTTTTTAAGAGGCATATTACAAGCTCAGTGGCGCCCTCATCACAATAATAAAGATTTCTCAATAAAGAAAGCCTAGATTTAAAAAAAGGTACTTTAATAAACTACAAAAGCCTTCAAGCTATTTTTACCCGACTGCGCCAGAAGGAGGGTTATGTTTTTCGAGCGTATGTTTGTATGTCTATTTCTTTGGCACGGCCGGCCTACAGCCTAAACGGCTTGATGGATTTTAATGTATGAGGTGTCATTGGATTTGTAAAAATCGTGAGAGTGACATAGGGTTTATTATTTCAAGATGGCGTCTACGAATTTAAAAAGAGAGGGGGAAGAAACAATTTTTTTTTTGTTAAAAATTACAATATGGGTATCAAATGAAAGCTAGTAATCAGACGATTCCACATATATAAATATTATAGTACTTTTATGTTACCGTTTCGACACAAGACTAAAAAGTATGAAATAAACTAAATTATTAAGATAAACAAAAAACCCGACTGCATAAAAAACCTATTAACTGAAAAGAGAAAAACAAGCTCTATCATCACTAATCAGCTATAATAACTTTGTTTGAGCAAATATAATTTGATTCTTATTAGGTAGGTATTGCAGGCGGGGACAAACCAATCAATAACCAATAAAACATTTTCTTTGTCCCCGTATGCGAAAAAAAAAAAAATTATTTCGTAGTTCTTAAAAGTAGAATGTTTGGAACCTATAAAAGTATAACAATAGCCTGAAGGCTTATGCAGTTTATTGGAGTAGCAGTTTTTAAATTTAGGCTATCTTTATTGAAAAATCTTTATTATTGTGATGAGGGCGCCACTGAGCTTGTAATAGGCCACTTAATATGCTGACGGGTCAGACCTTTGATAATATATATGCCAAGATAGACAATCGAAGCGACGAACGCGTCGAAAAAAATTGCAGCCAGCGCTAGCATCTACACCCTACGCTATGCACGCACACAGACATAATTTGTATGACGCATCACGCGCACCAACCTAAGAACTTTGGCCCCTTTTGTTTAAAACGGTAGGAGCGTGAGGTTCAATCTAGACAGTGCTGACACTTTTTTAAGGGTATGATCAGATCGTCAAAATGAACAACTTTCTCTACAGCACCAACATCGAAATCACGAAAAAAAAAAAATGCTCTTCCATACAAAACTGCAAACTTACTCGAGCCAAATGTATGGGACAGCAGATTGTTTTTTCGCGTTTTCCACCATCCTCTTAAAAGTGTCAGCATATTAAGAAGGCTGGGTCCTTCTTAATATGCTGACACTTTTTATACTGTATCGAAGGCTCAGACCACAGAACATTATACGAGGGGTTAGAAATGCAAAATATCGCTTTTGCTTCGGAGACGGCTGTCGCCACTTGTCTTCCCGCTCACGCTGCTACAATTACTCATGCCCTCTCGCTCGCACCACGCCGCGCTCCTTATGGTGTTATGCAAATCATTGCATAACCTGTGGCGACACGTTCCACGCCTACTTTGCACTTCTAACCCCTCTTATAATTTTCTGTGGGTCAGACCATCAAACTGAACAATAGTCTAGATGGGACCAACATTGAAACAGCAGATTTTTTTCGCGTTTTCAATGTTGTTCCCATGGAGATAGTTGTTCAGATTGATGGTCTGATCATCCTCTTAAAAAACCGTCCTGTATATGTTGCTTAATTCTTAGTATGTTCATAGGTACCTACACATACACGTTTTATAAGCTAGAATTTACTTTCACACTACCTACATAATTTCAGCAAAATAGTAATAATTTTGTATTCTGTTTAAAAAAGGTACCACTTATTTTTAAACTTGTGCATAGCATGAGGCATGGTGCAGGGAAAAAGAAAATGCAGCAGTAACTATAGCAACCATGTCGTTGTTTTGTCGATTTTCGCCTACACACGCTGTCTGTTATGCCTGATGAGATTTTATTGTCCTTTCTGTAGGTACCTGTATTCAATAATAAATAAGCGTAGGTATTATTATTTAAGTAGGTAATCAATTCATAATTTAAAATATTTTAATCAAATTCTTTGTGTAAGTATGTATAGCAATTAGAATAGAGATTTCTTTGATAATAATTCAGTCTCTTTCGTAGGAAACCTTCACGGAGAAGATAGTTTTTAATGGGACTGGCAGCAAGACGTCGAAAAAATATTACATAGCCATAAAATTGTAAAAGAAGAAAAGCTGTTTTCTTTTTTTCCAAGCTAATGGCTAAGAATAATTTTTTTCAGTTATATTTTGGCCAGTCCGGTTTGTTTTCATTTTCTTTGTCCAATATTAAATCGAATGAGTAGCTAATATAATTATATAGGCTTTGAGAAAGTATATAGGTACAGATTTTTTTATTATTTCTTTTCTTTTCAGATGTCCTATCAGAAAAACCATGATTTATAAATTCCCGCCAAATTGGTTCACTGTGATGATAGTCACAAGACGATGCGCAAACGTTGTCAACATTTTATTTCCTCCACGAAGAGCGAAAGAGAAAAACCTATCTAAATTTAGTTTATCTATCTCTCTTTTAACTTACTACTTGAAATTCGTTAGACGGAAAAAAAGCGCCATCTTTGCGACTCGAGTGAAGTTATAAGCAAAAGGAATTCGCGAACAGTGTTTCGCAATAATTTTGGAAAAAAGTCTTCAAAATCATCTAAAAAATCATGTTATCCAGCCTTAGGTCTGGAGTTCAAGGCCTGGTACGTCTATTCAGTGATCTTTTTAATCCAAAAGTTCAATAGAAGTGTAAATAAACGCGTTATATAACATCAGTTTGACACTACAATGTTTCGGCCATCGTGATAAGGTTGTGAAAATGATTGTTTGCAGTGGCGTGCGTCGTCCAGGGCTCTGCAGACTTCCTCGACCCTGCAGCATGACAGCTTATACGTGCACCGAGACACCCCAGAAGACAACCCCAGCATTCCTTTTGAGTTTACGCCGGAGAATAAAAAGGTAACCTTCTTTTGTTTTTCCGTATTATTCTTTCAGATTTTGAAAGGATAGTTGGTTAAATCTGTGTCCGTTGTAACGTCTAGTTAATTCTGCAAACTTTCGTCTCAAAAAACAAAATTTAAATTTTCTTTGAGACAGCTGTCAAAGTTGAAAAGAATTTTAGGTTTGAAATTATGCTCTACACACAGTCTGCTCAGATAGGCTGCCTCCGTGGTCTAATGGTTAAGAGCATTGGGCTCTTGATGCGGAGGTCGTGGGTTCGATTCCCACGGGGGACACCTAGTGATATGTCACTTTATGCGTTCCCCAGTTGTACCCCAACATGTACACCCGACACACAGTAGAGTAGCTAAAACTAATTAACGAACTTCAAAAAAGGAAGAGGTTCTATGTTCGTCTGTATGTGTTTTTTTTTTGTAGTAAATGTAATCAATGTGCAATTCTACACCAGAGGAAAGCAAATATCTCATTCAAATTATCCTTTCATCATTATCAGCCTTTGTTCGCCCCACTGCAGGGCATAAGCCTCCCCCCCAAATGCCTATCTTTCTAAATTATCCAGTACCAAAGAAAAAACATTCCAAAACATCCCAAACAACTTCCTTATAATGATATAACATTTTCCAGCGTGCCGATGCCCTCCTAGACATATACCCAGATGGCCACAAGCGTGGAGCTATGATCCCACTGTTAGACTTGGCCCAACGTCAGAACGGAGGATGGCTGCCCATTTCTGCTATGCACACCGTTGCTGATATGCTCAACCTGCCTCGCATGAGGGTTTACGAGGTTGCTACATTCTATACTATGTTCATTAGGTGAGTTGTGACTAGAAAGGTATGTACATTAGTACCAGGTTTATACAACATGTTAATGAATTAACGCAAAACTAGAAAGAAGTTGGTTTAGAGTTGAGAGCATAATCGAATTATCATGTTTTTACCATAGGTAATTTTTTTCAAAATATTAAATTATTTAAAAAAGCCGTGGTGGTCCAGTGGCGAGTAACCTTGCCTGCCGTGCAGGGGGTGATGGTTCGATCCCTGTGCAAACCGACTCGTACCAATGAGTTTTTCGGAATTTATGTACGATTTGTAACACCACAGGCTTTTCGGTGAAGGAAAACATCGTGAGGAAACCTGCATGCTTCGATTTCGAGGCATGTATTGTACCCACTGTCCAATTACAAGTGGCGACGGGCTCACCCCCCTGTCACACTGGACACAGTTTCGGTACTACTGGTGAATCGTGGATGTTTTGAGGTTTCAGAATATCTCTGACAACCCCCTCGGGGAATACAGTCGTGAGCATATGCTTTATGCTTAGGTGATGTATTCAATAATTTGTTTCTTAAATATTTTTTTTACTGAACTCGTATCTCAACCCACCGCACGGGCACACTCACCCTACTTACTATCAAAACAAGAATCTTAAAATGTATCCACGAGCATGCTGGTGCTTTCACTCATTGTATGTATATTGGTGATAATTGCAAAAAAAATCTATTGGGGGCGTTAAGGATATGTAATGAAATGACGCTATTTTAGAATGTTTGTCTGTTTGTTTGTGCATGGATCACTCAAAAACTACTGAATCGATTTAGATGGGTTTTTCAAAAAAGCATGGGGATTCGTATGAATTAACATTTAGGCTTTATTTCATCGCAATCGGTTCTATCAATCAAAAGTTATGAGTGTCTAAAGTCAGTGGGCTGCGCGTACGAAGTCGCGGGCGCTGCTAGCAGAAAATAGTAATCTATTAGGAGTAGGTACTACATACAGAATGGCCACACTCTGCCTATCACTAACTTCAGAAACCTCACCCTGTACTTCGAGGGTAACTTAAGGGGAGCGGAGTGAGAAGCATATACAGAGGGAGCGCGC
Organism: Agonopterix alstromeriana; assembly: GCA_963924505.1. Lineage (NCBI taxonomy): Eukaryota > Metazoa > Arthropoda > Insecta > Lepidoptera > Depressariidae > Agonopterix > Agonopterix alstromeriana. Next base: position 14,297,962 of record OZ004673.1, read on the forward strand.
GTGCGAACGGGACGATGCGTGTCCCGATGTTTCTCTTTCAAAAGTACTTTGTTCATCATTTCTAGGCGACCAATAGGCAAATACCACTTACAAGTGTGCACAACGACTCCTTGCTGGCTCCGAGGGTCAGATGCCGTCCTGAACACCATCACGGAGGCGACCGGCTGTAAAGTGGGAGGCAATAGCCCTTGTGGCAAGTTCTCCGTTTCTGAGGTGTGTTAACATTTTATTTACCTTTGTAGTGTTCGCTTAGAATTGGCTTATTTCTTTCTCTGTGTGTCGGATTTGATTAAGCGACTTAAAGCCAAGCCACACGATGCGGATAAGGTGCATCGTCGCACGACGCTGTGGCGTTCTACCTACGAGGAACCACCGCGGCAACCGGAACCCTTACTAGAACTTGTCATATTTTTGGTGAATTAAAAAAGTTTAACAAAATATTGCGATAAATAAAAATAAAAAAGTGACCGTCGCGGGACGCCTGGCAGATGTGAAACATCGAAATATCGCACTATCCCGATTTGGCGCGTATCTTATAATAGTATTATAGTTTCGCCATGTCCGTCCGTCTGTCCGTCTGTCCGCGGCTTAGCTCAGAGACGCTTAGTACTAGAAAGCTGTAATTTGACATGAGTATACATATTTATCACGCCGGCAAAGTGGTCAAATAAAACCAACCAACTTGTAACTTTGTGACGGGCAACAACGGAACCCTACCCTGCGCGTGGACCGACACGCACTTGACCGTTTTTTTTCTCATAAAGCAAGTAGACCACTTGCCTCTTACCATTATTCGTGAGAAGATCCTACAAGCTAAAACTTAATTCCAGGTTTTGTGTTCAATTTTATACAACAGTGAACCTTTATAATAATTTTTTTGTGTATCTGTTTGAAGGTGGAATGTCTCGGAGCTTGCGTGAACGCTCCCATGCTGCAGGTGAACGATGATTACTATGTAAGTATGCAGTTGATTCATATTACGTTAAAATTCGCCTAAAGAACCATTTAACCAAATGAAACCTTTCTTAAAAAGCTGTAAAATGTAGCCTGAAACCTTAAATCAATCTTTCTACACGAGCAGCCTGTGGGTGAGATATACGCAGAAGGCCTACAGCGCCTTACGGGTCCAGTACAATAACGCTTTCAGAATGTTGTTGGGGCGGCCACGCTTCTGCAGTGCATCAGTCATGTTTGCCGAGGCGCGTACAGACGGCTTTCACGCTATAATGCGTAAGAAAGTTGCATCACTGATGAGTAGAGTCCACGGCGGCTCCAACAGCATCCTGAAGGTGGTAGGGGGCAAGTTCGAGTGTCCCATCGCCAGTCATTGGTCTGCGCTTATGACTAGATATAATATGTAGATAGGCAAATTGATTTATTTATTTTTCATCTTAAATTCTAAATTATTGTAATTTTTATTTTTCTTTTCGATTTGTTTATTTGAAATCTTGACATTCAATGTAATTTACTAACATAGGTTGTAAGATGACACTATGTACTACTAATAAAAATTTTATGGAACTTGTTTTCCGAAATAAACGTATTGAATTGAATTGAATTAAATGTACTTAAAGGTCTTGCCTTGCTACACGGTATGTCAAGGATTCAATCCTTGAAACCTTTTCGAAATGTCTCAATAACAATTACTTTCTATGTTAGAGATTTTAAGATGAAAAGATTACTTTGACCTTTGTATCTTAACATCCCTAGTAACCTTATTAAACTCCATGGTAAAATTAAATAATTATATAGTCTAGGAATACTATGGTGGACGACAATATCGGAATCTGAGGAGTTCATGGAAATAGGAAGTACTACAGTTATTTAGGCTTCATTGATTTTAATATTAATAATATTTATTCATAAACAGATAATAAATGATCCATGTGTTAGTAACAGGGGTTGACTTAATAACTATGTTATGAGGTACACACATAAAAACAATAAGGTTCATAGGCATAGGTATTATATCAGGATGATAGGGCAGTAAAAACTGCCAGCTATCATCTCCAGCGCACGCGGCATGGTGCCTCGATAACAGTTTTATCGCGCCTGCTAACTCGTTCGTTCGTGCGCAAAAAGACAGGGAGCTAGGGCGCGATAGAGTTTTATCGCGGCATCATGCCGCAGGCGCAGAATGCTGTTGTAGCTGTAGAGGCGGCTTTTTCACGCATTATTGTATGATATCCGTCCGTTCTCGCATTGTTTCGAACATGTTTTTTTTATTGGAAATTCGGGAAAAATTTGTTGTGATTTGTCACATAATTTCGTGCGAATTGTGTACCAAACAGTTGCGTAAATCAACCAACAAAACAGGAATCTCAAATTATAATCAAATCAAAATAATTGTTACATACATCCATTTTATTAACTCGTAAACCTTTTCGTCTATTACAGGAGGACCTATCTGTTGAAGACACAAAAGAAATTATCGAAAAACTGAAGAAAGGTCAAAAACCTAAACCAGGACCAAGGTTTGTGATTCACATATTTAAATAAGAATTTAATTAAAGCATTTACAACAAAAACAAACATTTAAATAGGTGAATTAATGTGTAGGGGACCGCTATGACATGACCATTGATTTTATTACGATCCCTTCGGTCCCCGACACATTAATTGACCTAAAATATCTTAAAGAGAGTTAACAAGTAAAACATACATTTGCTTACATCCCCAAATAGGTGACAGAGTTATTTTTAAATTTTTAGATGTTTGTTTTTGCCGTTGGGTTTTTTTTTAATTTGTAATTAAATGTTATTTCGTAATTTTTAAAGTTACTGCTGAATCGATTTTTACTAAATATAGTGAAGAACCACCAGGAAAATTGCTTTCACGTAAAAAAACCGCATCAAAATCTGTCAATCCGTTCGAGAGCTACGATGCCACAGACAGACAGACATTGGCGTCAAACTTATAACACCCCTCTTTTTGCGTCGGGGGTAAAAAAGTTTTAGTGGTGGTAGTAAGGACTAGTGGTATGTAGCCTCCCCATACGTGCAGGATGCATCGGTTCAACCCCGCTAATCCGTCTCGTACTTTTTCGAAGTTTCGATCATGTTTGTTTTGCGTAGCATGATGTGCCGCCGTGTGTACATCGTGAAGAAACCTGTATACTTCAACTTCGAGGCATGTATTCAGGCCAAAGCGAAAGCGACGTTCAAGTGGTGCGGAGGGGCATGGAAACTCAATCTTGAGGTCCGGCACGGACGACATGCCATGTTTCAATGAGTTTTTCTAACTTCAGTCAAATCAGCCCACATCAACTCACTGCTGGGCATAGGTCTCTAAGTTTCAAACTTATGTATGTGATACTAATGCGTCTCATACTAAAATTAAATACCTAATTTAATGTTACTGCATAAGAAGTTTGCGTTCGAAAAGCGACACGCTCTTTGGCGCTGGCGTAGTGGAGCTTCGGTATTGGAAACAATCACCGAAGTTAAGCAACGTCAGGTCCGTCAGTCTTTGGATGGGTGACCGTTTAGTGGTATTTCGTCTCGAGCGGTTCCGTGCTTAGGAAGGCACGTCAAGCAGTTGGTCTCGGATAGTTCCGTCAGATGGCGTTGTAACTATTCGTTAAGCCAGGTCAGAGGCATATTGAGGCGGCTTGAAAATTCTCTGACAGCAAGTGGACCACTAACTTGCCTCCACCAACACGCACTGGGCCCGCGTGGGTGGAGTATGGCCGACTCTCTCGCACCCTTATTCGTGAGAGGTTTTTGCCCTGCAGTGGGATTCTACAGGCTATAACTTACTTTTACATACGAATAATTAGTTATTATATGGTTAGTATGAGACAGCCTTTGACTATTTATATGTGGACTGGTTACGTGTGTAATTCTACTAACAAACATTTCTGCCACTTTTTGCGGGGGGCGAGGTAACATGAAATCCGCAACTTTGGATTTTATTCCCCATAACTTTAGATTCTAATTTTGAATGTTAAAAATCATGAAAAGTAGTCTCGTGTGAACCCCAAACGTTCTAAGTTCGAAGTAATTATTTCACAATTATAGGCTGTCTCGTTTAGTGATAAGGTGCAAAATTGAATGTAAATGCACAAGATCAATTGTGCTTATACCGTGGCAGAGGGGAAATGATACCACAAGGCAAGTCCTTATAATAATAAGTCAAAGGAGACAGCTGATTTCATTTTGAATTCTCTTAGTCCCATATTGAAAGTTGTTTGTATTGATGGGTACTTTCACACCTTTTGAGTTTTCAGGAGCGCTTGCCTTGCGCCCGGTATTGTTTCCACTGTCCAAGAGTTCCGTATGCTACTGCGAAAGTCAACACTTAGATTGTCTCTTCATTGATTATGCTTGACTATCCACGGGAGTACAGTCACAGGTCCAGCACTTCAAACAACGTTTTAGATTTGACATAATGACGTTCGCACATGCGCACTTTGCGCAAATTGTGCATGACATATGTGCAGGGTTGACTTACCACGCATCGTATGAACATCATTATACATTTAGTTACTTTTAATAGTTCATTCTGTTATTAAAAATAGTATTTAAGCTAAATAATCACTAAAAATTTGAATTTAGCGTTATTTTCCCACGTTTATTTTTACTGAGAGGATAAAAATTTAATATATTTTTTGTATTTAAATCCAACGGGCGCCTGACTGCATTCCCTTGCTCGGCTCCCCTCAAGTTTCCCCTCAAGCGTGAGGTATCTGAAGTCAGAGGGGGCGGGGATTGGCCGTTCTGTATATATAGAACTATATACTATTACCTATTATTCTGTGGTACAGTCGTAAACATCTACTTCTAGATTCAAATTATTATTTTTTTGATTCCAGGAGTGGCAGATTTGCATCAGAGCCCCTCGGTGGCCTGACCTCCCTCACCGAAGAGCCCACAGGACCTGGCTTCGGCCTCCAGGATGGTCTGAAGTCTTAAGCAATCATTGTATATTTTGTAAATTTTAATTAATAGGAAATATTTAAATAAATCATGTTAGATCAGTATTTGTTTTTTTTGACAACCGGGGATTAGTTATGTGGGTTCCATATAAAAGTCAGCAGGGTTCCGTAAATCAGTTATATTTATCAATAGGTCCAAATGAACAGCATGAGATATGCTCATAGCATTGTTGATAAGGTTTTTTTTAGTCTTAAAATTACAATATCTTCTTGTTCATCGTATTATGATGTGGAGTTCTATTAAATGAAAGGGATTTAGTTCCGTGGCCTTAAAAGTTAGGGTCGATTCACACCAGAAGAGCATCGAAGAGCATTTGCTCGCAGCGGTAATCTTATCACTGGTAAATAAAGGTCAAATTTATTTGGAGCGACACAGGCAGCGCGGCGCCGCGTGAGTTATGGATGTTGATCCAGCATCCGACATCCAGTTCAAGTAAAGTAGACCACTAAGGACGCACTTTGCACCTTTATCTCATAATCTGGGCCAGCGTCCGATGCTTAGTTAACATTTAAGTAGTTTCTAATTAGTATATAAGCTATTGTAATCGATTATAAGATCTCTTACTCTTGTCGGACGATCTCCGACTCACAATATACTATACTCCCGTAAGTATCATTTCTTAATTCGTGCGGCCGTCGGCGTTGCAAATAAATTTAACCTTTATTCACTAGTGATAAGATTGCCGCTGCGAGCAAATGATCTTCGGTGCTCTTCTGGTGTGAATGGATCCTTAAGGAACCGCTGCCGTAGACCCGTGGACTTAGCATGTCACCATCGATAAAATGAGATAAATCGGGACGTGCCTTTGTCTCTGTTATTTTACACATGCCAAAATGATGATACAGAAATATTCGATGTTTGTATTTGTATTCTATATCGTTATCTAATCGACATGACACAAATCTAAGCTCGATTCTGGTAGGTACTTCAATTGGGACTAGATAATTTGAGTGAAAATGCCCAACAAGATGCAGATTTTGGTAGTTAGAACCATGGAATGTTTTCCACCCCTCCATTTCATACATTTTGCCTTTTCATACACATAACTGCCTTCGTGGTTTAATGGGAGAATTGGGCTCTTGAAACGGACGTCGTGGGTTCGATTCCCACGGGAGGCACCTAGTGATATGTCACTGTGCGTTTTTCCCCAGTTGGTTAGGACATTGAAGGCCGAATCACCTAAAAAGAAAGATGATTCCGTGCTTCGAATCTACTATCTCTCGTGGTAGTAATCGTTACATAAAACCACGTCAGAGGACTAAGGCGGTCTGAAAAAACTGACTCCAGGGCTTGCCCACACGATAAGAAGATGTCAGAATGCTTAGCACAGTCGGTAGTGAACCTGCCTGCTGTGCCGAGGGTCGCGGGTTCGAATCCCGTAAGGGACAACTATTTGTATGATGAATATGAATATTTGTACCCGAGTCATGGACGTTTGTATCTATATATGTATTCTGTATCGTTGTCTAGTCATCATAATACAAATCCAGGCTAGATTCTGGTACTTTCAATCTGACTAGATAATTTGTGTGACTATGTCCAAGATATTTATTTATTAGATGGACAAGTTCTAACATCCTAATATACTCCTAGCATTCGTTTTTGTTGGCCGGCACTTCCACATTTGGACCAAAAATGTACGAAACGCGGATTCTGTTCTTCATACATAAAGATACCAATTGCGCTAATTTAAAACATCGAAGTTCTATTCTTAACCAATTTCAGTTCTAATCACATTGCAATCCAATTACTATTCGACTGTGCTGAATTCCGCATCGCGCTAAACTCTATGTAACTGACAGCCCTTAACGTCTGAGCGATCTGTCAAAACGGCTCTAACAGCTGTCGTGAGCTGTACCGCGATTAGCGCAATACCAAATGTGTCAAAAGTTATAGTTCGTACGTAGTCCAGTTGTACTCTTAGGCCGAGATTCAGAGACGATTTGTAAGTCATAGTTCGGACTCCCGTATGTCAAAATCCATACATTTTCGCCACGTTTAGCTCGAGCTAAGACCAAAAAAATCGTCTCTGAATCTCGGTCTTAGATACTCCGTGGTCCAGACACTGTTTAATCACCGAATATTTACTGCGATTGCAGCCAAGTACTTATAACACACCTAGTACTTAACTAGTGTGTGTATGTGTCTAAACTGATAAATAAACGTAGCCATGAAATTAATTATGTAACATTGTAGTATTTCGTATTGGTGTAGATAAGGCGTGATATTAGCGAGTAGGTTGGTACATTTTACAGTGAGGGGTCGTCCATCAAACTCTTCGCTCATTACGCGAAGCATCACACCACACTACATTACTAACTAGCTTAGACCTTCGTAACAGATACAGCACAGGGTATATTACCGTTGGCGCGCTCCATACAAACGAAGTCTGTTATATTTACAATACTAACCTATTAAAGTCAATGAAATTTTTCCGAAACCATCTATAAACTAATCTCTATGCTTGTATCTTGCCAGATTTTCGTTAAAATGTATAGTTTTAAAGTTACACTGCCTTAGAGATTTCCATACAAATCTTAAATTAATCCTAGCATTGAAACTAGATAATTTAACTAAAATCTGACACTATACAAGCATATAGATTTGTTTCTAGATATATGCGACGCTAGTGGCAGAATTCATACAAGCGCATCGCTTACGATGCGCAAAAGTGTAGGTAGGTACTTATATCGGTTCCTACGGTTAGCATGCCACGCACGACAAAGCGACAAAACAAGAAGCAAAGTAACAAATACAGAGCACATCTCGATTATTGTCTTTTTCTCTAGGGTGGCATGCTAGGCCTACAGATCACACTGCAACATTTTAATTATAATCTCTCTTATTTCTTCTTTAATCTTCTGTGTGGCCATACTTTAATAGATACCTTCTCTTTTAATGAAGGAGTATGTTTGTCTTCGTCTTTGATGGGCATCCTATACTTAAATAGGCATTACGTACCGAGATAAAAGGATACCAACAAGCTAACCGATTTCAAGACTAATTTAAAGGCATTATGTTGTAGGCTACTTAGACTTAGGGTGGCTTGCACCAAAAAGTTTTTAGTAATTGGTCTGTCTCTCACAATAGTCATAGCCAGCCTAAATACTTTATATGGAAAAACTATTAGATATAGGAAGTACTACGTACACCTATCTAAGTGTAAAACTAACCTTAGGCTGAGATTCAGAGACGCTTTTTAAGTCTTAGTTTGAACTCCCATTTGTCAAAATCCATACATTTTCGTCCCACTAAGTTCGAACTAAGACTAAAAAAATCATCTCTGAATCTCGGCCTTAGTGTACGCACGGCGACAGATCAACCTACCCATAGTTGGACCTTATGTCCATGAACATAGAGTTCAACTATGGGTAGGTTGATCTGTCGCCGTGTGTACTTAGAAAGGTGTTTAATGACTTCTCTCACTCAGTAAAAATATCATCATAGACAGAGTTATCTTCAATACTCAATACTCAATACTCAATATTTTATTGCATTCCATAATGTACAACAAGGTGTTAACTTATAAGCTAAGAGATCATTATGGACCCTGTAGGGCACAGCAACATTACAAATAAGTAGGTAACTTATGTGGGCATATCATTAGAAATAAATATAGTAGGTACATAGCATAGCTCTTAAAAGTAGGTAAACAATGTTAATATCACAATCATGGCACAAAGTTTTTTATATTAAGGTAGGAGCAAATTTTATATCTACATAATTATTAAATTAATTAGTTTACTACATTTTTGTTAATGGATGAATTTTGTGTTTCCTAATGGTTTCATCATTTAGGAATTCGTCGAGACTATAGTAACACTTCTCTAGTAACAATTCTTTTAGATTTTTTATAAAATTAACGTCTTTAGTTACTTGCTTCAATTGCTCAGGTAATTTGTTGTATATCTTAATAGACATAACAAATGGGCTTGACGAATGAATTGTTAGTTGCGATGTTGGCAGCATTAATCTGTTCTTGTGTCTGAAAGAGTAATTTGTTGGTACGTCTTCGCGCTTTGTATAGAAATGTGGGTACTTTCGAACGAATTTGCAAATCTCAAGGATGTAAATTGAGGTTAGGGTAAGTATCTTAAGTTCTTTAAAAAAGGGTTTACAACTTTCTATTTCATCTATGTTGACTATTATTCTGATAAGTTTCTTTTGTAAAGTAAATATGGCAGGCGCGTCGGTACTATTTCCCCATAATATTACACCGTAGTTGAGCCACGAATAGGCGTAAGCGTAGTAGGTAACGATAGCTGTCTGTACGTCTGTAGTTTTTTTAACTTCTCGGAGCGCGTATGTGAATTTTGAAAGTTTAGATCTAAGTTTTTGGATGTGTGCTTTCCAATTTATGTGAGTATCAATTACTAAGCCGAGCAGTGTGAAGTCATTGACAACTTCTAAATTTGTACCATTACATTCTATATTTATGTTTAGGGGTTTTCTTTGATATGGGTGGAAAGTAATTACTTTTGTTTTCGTAAAGTTTATTTCTAGGTTATGCTCGTTCATCCAGTTTTTTGTTTTTTGTAGGATAGAATTGAGTTTATTGTTGAGGTTTAGGCTGTTTTGACAAGAAGTAAGTAGGGAAATGTCATCTGCAAACAAGACACAAGGCTCTTCCATTATTTTTGGGAGGTCGTTAATGTAAATTAGAAATAGTAGACATCCTATAACACTTCCTTGAGGAATTGATGCGTTTATAATTTTGACATCAGAGCGAACATAGTTTATTTCGTTTGAACATGAATTAAAATATTCTACTTCTACAATTTGTTCTCTATTTTTTAAGTATGATTCAAACCATTTGTGACTTATTCCACGAATTCCAATTCCATACAATTTATTTAGAAGAATTTTATACTGAACTTTATCATAGGCCTTGGTCATATCCAATAGTAACCCAATAGCATATTTTTTATCGTTGATTGTATTAAGAACTTCCTGCATATATTTATAAACCGCTAAAATTGTGGATCGATTCTTCCGAAATCCATTTTGGTTTTCATCAAAAATATTGAATTTTTCACAGAAGGTGTACACACGATCATACATGGCTTTTTCAAAAATTTTAGAAGCTGTTGGTAAAAGGGCAATAGGACGATAGTTATTTGGATCCGTTTTAGAATTTTTCTTATGAATTGGTTTTATTATTGCTTTTTTTAATAGTTCTGGAAATTCACCTGTGGTAAAGGATTGGTTTATTAGTAAAGTAAATGGTAAAGCTAGTTAATCAGCGCATTGTTTTAGTAAACTCGGTGGAAGTTCATCTATCCCGTGACTTTTTTTGTTCTGTAGGTTTTTTAATATTTTGTGGATTTCATTGTAATCTACTGGGTTTAGGAATATTGAGTTTTCAGTTGGATGGAGGACTGGGTGACCCTGCGCAGAAGGACAACCTTTTATGCCTCCTTGTTGTATACCTACTGAAGAGAAGAAGTTATTAAATGTATTGGCTACTTCTTTTGGCTCAGATATTATAGTGTTCTGTATTTGCAGAGAAATATTATTTTTATCTTTTTTTATCAGTTTGTTTGTACGTTCATTTATGATATTCCACATAGTTTTCACTTTATTCGACGATTTTTTTATTCTACTTATGTACTGAAGTTTTTTCGATGTATTTACTACTCTTTTTAGTATTTTTTCATATTCTTTATAATACTTAGTTATTATATGATTATCTGATTTAAGTGCAAGTGTTTTTAGTAGTCTTTTATTTTGGCATGAACGTTTAATACCAATAGTTAACCATGGTTTTTTGAAATGTGTTTTCATTTTTATCTTCTGTTTTGGTATACATTCATTCAAAATTATATTTAATGTATTGTGAAATGCTTCGTAGTTTTCATTTATATTTTTATTTTTAGTTATAATGGCACACCAATTAGTATTATTCACTTCTGTTTTAAATTTTTTTACATTAGTATTATTATTAAGGCACCTAAGATGCAATACAATTCTTCACTTTTAAGGACAGGCATTATTTATGGATGGCCCCTAACGTTTGGAATAATTGGATAGATAAGGAAACAAACCATATTTTATTTAGTCATGCATCTGAATTTATCCTCTTAGTACTATAAGAACTGCCTGTTTATTTATTTAATGCGGGATCTTTGTTAGGTGTGTAACTGATAAATGATTTTAATTTTTATTGGTTTTGAATTTCATTTTGCTGTGAAAGTGAAACCGAGATTAAAGAAAAATTTTCTAACTAGATAACGCAACTATGAAATGTTGAGTGTTGTCAGAATCATGTAGTGAACTAGTGATTCAGTGATAGAGTTTTTATCGTGGATAAAATACCTAAAAAGTGCTGAGCGGTTTTTAATGTGCGTCTTTGTGAATTTTAAAAGAACATTCCTTGCAGATGTTCCGTCGTAATTTTAAAAATGATGGAGATTCTAAAGAATATACGAATATACAAATGTGGGATAATGAACCCACTAGTAAAAACGTGAGTTAATATTTGTAACTAATTTTTGGTTTCGTTTCTATTTTGTTTTTGTTAGATTATGTTTGAAATAAGAAGGAAACAGGTGTACACACTTGTTTCCTATTTCCTATTAAAATTTGAAATTCCCGCTTATTTTATTTCTGTGGTAACTTCGTTCATTCGTTCAGTTTCGTTCAGGCGAGTGTTCGGATACACGCTATGAATTTATAAAAAGGTCACAAAAAAGTTAAAATCAAGAGAAACGTGTGTGGCTACGAGAATAGAGCCACACAGAAAGTGTTTTTTTTTAAATATCACTTGAGTGAGCTATTTGTTTACAACTATCTTTAAAAAATCATCGTCATCATCAGCCTGTATCTAATAGGAAGGATCTCCATAGAGTCCGCATAAATTTATGATTGTAGTTGGTCTCTTTTGTCTTATGACGTACCTTTAATAGTAGAAGGAGATGGAACAATAGATATTTGTTTATGCGGCTGTCCACTTTTTTTTGAGCTAGTGTGTGTGAAAAGTGACCGTAAACATAAGGCCATATGTCACTGGGTGCCTTTTGTCCATACTACTTGACACCACACACTCAAACCTAAACGTCAAAAAAAGTGAACACTTTACAATTGGTATGGCTCACTCTAGTCTTAAAGAGAGATCCTTCCTCTTAGGCCTGTATCCTCCCGTTGCAGGGAATACGAGTCGATTTTACCGTCAAGGCGCGCCAATAGATGATTCACATAAAAAATCGTACCTACTAAAAATGCTTGTTGCAGTATCCGAGTCTTAGCCATTCATCATTCACTCTTTCATTCGTTCACACCTGTCATTTCCACCTCAATTCTTCGTTCTTTCTTCGTTCAATTTTCTGTCAGTAATTTCTCTTTCGTTGTCGATTCGTGTTGTCTTTTCGGTGCGAAAAAATGTCTTTCGAGGCCTAAACTTGGAGCCATTCGGAGGCGCAGTGTTAACAATGAAAAGTAGTCCTACGCGCAAATATGAGAATTTCTCCAACGACCATCAAGGGAAGGATTCCGACAAGTATTCTTTAGACAGTCAAGACACCGCGAGTTTGGTTAGTTGAAATTATTGATTTTTGTTTGTGTACCATACGGACTGTTATTGATTTACTCCTTTCTTGTTTGGGGTTACTCATAGAAGTAGGTTTCTATTATGACGTGGATGTAGCACGGTTGGTGGACATATTGCTGGAAGGAACTAATTATCTTGTTTGTCGGCACGTATCCTACGTAGTTACTTTTACGCGACCTGGATCTTGGTGATTGGACGCAATGCTGAGTTTATAATACACAGATCCTTTCGGTCATATTTTTAGGGTACATTTTGTATGAATGCCAAGTATATACGCTGCCTGATTCACGCATTCTCTGTGAGTCTACACTTTCTCTCAAACACGTGATGTACTTTTACCGCCAAATAATGAAAGGATACAACCTACTTTACTTAATTGGAAATAACTAGATATATGATCATGTTTACTGTATCTTAAAAACATTACTATCCTATTCAGGAAGCTTTTCTTAATACAGGATATACCAGAGATTAACATCACACTTTAAAAGGGATGTAGATTGTGTTGCCTGATGGCCGGGAAATCCAGGAAAGTCCCGGAATTTTGCGTCTGGTCTGTGTCCAGTAATTACACTTATTATAACCAAGTCATTAACCTGGGAAATATAGAGCTCTCTTTGATCCCTCCAGCCTTTGCTTCAATTATAATTAAATAGCTTTGATTCAATTTCAGCATGAGTTTGAAAATCGAGTTATTATGTAGGAAAAACTCAATCTCTCTTCTTGTTTTGAAAGAACCTAGTCTTGTTGCAGTAAAATCTCTAGCTCATGAATTTTAGTATAATTTTCTATTGTGCGTTCAAAATGGAACCGGGACTCCAATTTGTTCATAAAAATGTCCAGGAATTGATAAACCTGGATGTGGCAACCCTAGATGTATACTGTAATGGCCCTTCCAAGCTTAAAAGTTGTTTACCTTTATGACTTCTTGGAGTTTGCTTGGCGCCATTGCTCTTGCTGTGTTTCGTGTTATTTGAAATTCGTAAAAAATTAGTTTTAGTGATATTTGTGACATAATTTCGTGCGGATTGTGTACCAAACAGTTGCGTAAAGCGACCTACGTAACAGGAATCTCAAATAAATACGATAACAGAACATAAGTTTTGGTTCAAGTTAACTCGTCCATGGTCATTTTGGCGGCAACGCGCGAGCTTACGAAATCGACCACAGATTCATCGTCATTTATCATCCCATCATCAAAATAAAGAATGTAAAGAAAAAAATAACGAATGGCTCAAAAGGACTAGTATCCAGAGCCGTTTAAGACATTTAAAAAAAAAAAACTGTAATGGCCCTTCCAAGCTTAAAAGTTGTTTACCTTTATGTCTTCATCAGTAAATAAATGATGTTAAAACACATTGATTATTTTCTCTTTGGTTGATGTTATTAAAGTTTTGCATATGATAGCACCTTTGACTATTTATATGTGGACTGGTTACGCGTGTAATTCTACTAACAAACATTTCTGCCACTTTTTGCGGGGGGCGAGGTAACATGAAACCCGCAACTTTGGATTTTATTCCCCATAACTTTAGATTCTAATTTTGAATGTTAAAAATCATGAAAAGTAGTCTCGTGTGAACCCCAAACGTTCTAAGTTCGAAGTTATTATTTCGCAATTATAGGCTGTCTCGTTTAGTGATAAGGTGTAAAATTGAATGTAAATGCACAAGATCAATTGTGCTTATACCGTGGCAGAGGGGAAATGATACCGCAAGGCTAGTCCTCATAATAATTTGTCAAAGGATAGTACTGATATAAATGTGTACCATAAAAGTCCCTAAACAATGATATAATAAAACTCCTTTGTATGTTCACAAAATCAAATTAAAAAATAACCAACTTGATTTGTCTTTAAGTTAGATAGTTTTCATCTCACTAACTCAGAAACAAATCCATAGATTCCCTGGTCAAAAAATTCTTACACTAACTTCCTTATACATTTTGGAATCCAGTAGGTTTATAAGAAAATTTAGGCATGGGTTTCCTGAATCTAGAGATCATAAAATTAGCTCCCTCAATCTGTGACCAAGAAATCAAGTAGTTCAACCAGCATCTAAGATGAAAATGTTCACTTCGGACCCATATGAGTACACACGGCGACAGATCAATCTACCCATAGTTGAACTCTATGTTCATGGACATAAGGTCCACCTATGGGTAGGTTGATCTGTCGCTGTGTGTACACGATGTGCATAAAAACTTATAATAAAAATAAAATACAAAAATCCATTAGGGACGAAACCAAAGAAGTAACATTTAATAATAGTCTAATCCAATATTTACTTTCCAATTGCTTCCAAGAATTTTTCGAAAGCCAAGATCAGACTTAAATTAAAACAAAGATTTGTAATTATCTTAATACAGCTAAAACTATAATTTAAGAGTGATTAACAAATATTATTATATGTACCTTAACTTATAGCTTTATTAGTTTTTTGTAATCTGGAAATAGAATTGTAGGTAAATGTTGTAGTGCCCAACCGGGTTTCATGTTTGGAGCTATTTCATGACAGCAACCAAAATATGAATAACTAAATTTACCAAAATCATCACTTAGTAGCTTTGACTAATTAATATAAGGACTAGCCTTGCGGTAGCATTTCCCCTCTACCATGGTATAAGCACAATTAATCTTGTGCATTTACATTCAATTTTACACCTTATCACTAAACGAGACAGCCTATAATTGCGAAATAATAACTTAGAACTTAGAACGTTTGGGGTTGGGTAATTTTACGATTTACTTTCACTAATAAACTATTCTAAACATAACACCAAAATTTCTGTTATAAAGAACTGAACGTCGTTACACTGTTGCGTCTGTGAACCCTTTTTTTTAACATTAGGGATATAAATGTAACCCAAAAAAATCTAAGTAAAACGTGCTTCTAACAAACCGCGATATTCACATATAATTCGATTCACGTATGTTTGAAATCCGTATCGATTCATTGACTTTAATCGATGTTTTTAAGCAGGTCAATTCACTACGAAGCTAAAACTTGCAGATGTCAAAGGTGACCTATTAAAATGGCCCTTCTTTACAAGCTCTCGTTATAAAAACAAATGCGTCCCGATAAATTGAAAACCAATAATGACTGCAATGTGACATTTGCCGGACCCCTCCCCCCATTTTGAGCTCACGTAATTAACGGAAGCCTCCCTAACGTTAATAACCAACTCTTTAAACCTATAGCAGTATAGCAAAGTTCACATGTCAATTTTTTTGTGTTAAAATGACAGAAACATGTGAAAGAGAAATGAAAAGCAAACATTAAACAAAAACTCTTATCTTTTATGCATGGATAGAGTTGGCGCAACGCTAGCTACCTTAATGATCCCGGTGTTGGTGGGACTTAAGATTTTAAAACCTGCGGGATTCCTCAACACTAGAAATAAAAAAGTCTGTTAATTAATTATTAGGAAGAAAGTCAAAGTCAATATAATTTATTCAATATAGGAGCTTGCAGCACACTTATCAAACGTCAAATCTTTTTTAAAGCTACCACCGCGTCGGAACGTGTTGTCGCTACGAAACTCTACAACATAACACGACTTAATAACTATTACAATATAAATTCTTAAGCTAAAGTTATATATACAATAATACATAGTCTATTTAATAAAATAATTGATACTAAAGAACCTACATAAATTGTGTACCTAAATACGTAATTATTGTTAAGTACAGTGTAGTACCTTCAGCAGTGGACGATGATAGGCTGATGATGATGATGGTGAGGATTAGGAACATATACATAGTATAAATAGGTAGTCTCTTTTGGTTACCTTTATTCATACTAGTGTTAACAAGTGGCCACAATTTCTGATACAGTACGACCAGAAAAATTATTCCGCTCGTCTCCGTCAAAACCCGAAGTAGTTGATGATTACTATCAAAGACCCGACCGACCCGAAAAATGATTACTATCATAGGGTACAAAGTCATTAGCCGTTAGCGCCAAAGGATTCAAGGTGACACATCCTGATTGATCAATATAATTTCGTGCGCTATTAAGGGTATATTACTGTTGGCGCGCTACATACAAACGAAGTCTGGCGATATTTTCGATACTAACCAATAAAAGTCAATGAAATTTTGCACAAACAATCTAGAAAGTAATCTCTATGCTTGTATCTTGTCAGATTTTCGTTAAAATGTATAGTTTTAAAATAACAGTGCATCAAAGATTTTCATACAAATCTTAATTTTATCCTAGCATTGAAACTATAAATTTTAACGAAAATCGGATAAGATACAAGCATAGATATTTTAATCTAGATTGTTTCTGCAAAATGTCATTGATTTGAATTGGTTAGTATTGAAAATATCACCAGACTTCGTTTGTATGCAGCGCGCATTTACGCATTCGGAATAAACTTCTCTTAAAATTTGTCGTTGAGGTACTTCGGAAAGACTTATTAAAAATTTTTATTACTGTACCTAGTTACATTTTTCCAGTATCCAGAACTTAAAAAAAAATCATATTGTTTCTTTTTGAAATTAGCATATAATATTCCCCAGTTTTGATACTATCAGCCGCGTCGACTTTCGAGTTTTTACGATAAGTAAACATTATATTTTTATCTTCACCACGCTTGGTAAACTTGATCCCGTAACATAATATACATTACTCGGGATCACGGTATACCGGGACTGCGAACCTTATGCATCGACTATTTTATTTCCACTAGAGTGGTACTTAAATGAAAAGTCGTGGGTTTGTTCATGGCTTATTCAGACTATTTCTAAGAATTCAACACATCTGTTTAGTTTCTCAGATGTTTATAGTTATGTTTTGTATACAAGAGTGTTGTTTTCGATTTCAGAAAACTTTATTTTTGGCTTTTGGAAATACAACCGTACAGTTGCAGCCGATTTATTGTTTTAAATGTGCTTTTTATTTTAGATCATGCTTCTTTCTAGTTTGCGTTATGGTTTGCATCAATAGATTTGATCGTAGTTTTTACGTCGTGCTGGACAGTTGATCGCTCCCAGCCTGGTTCATACTCACATTAAGAGAAGTTTATTCCGAATGCGTAAATGCGCGCTGCTTACAAGCGAAGTCTGGTGATATTTTCAATAATAACCAATTAAAGTCAATGACATTTTTCAGAAATAATCTAGAAACTAATGTCTATGGCTGTATGAAGTCAGATTTTCGTTAAAGTATATAAATATATGTAATGTTTTAAAGTTACAGTGCCTCGGAGATTTCCATACAAATCTTATTTAGTCCTAGCATTAAAACTGTATATTTTAACGAACATTTGACTTCATACAAGCATAGAGATTAGTTTCTTGATTGATTTCTGAAAAATTTCATTGACTTAATTAATTAGATTCAATACTAAACATTGAAAATACCACCAGACTTCGTTTTTATGCAGCGCGCATTTACCTAACACCTTACATAACCAGAGGAGGTGAGGTAAAAAGTAGGTGGAAGACAGATAGTTTCGGTACTGTTTTAGGACATCATAAATTAAGCGTTAACATAAAAAAGTGAATTTCGAAAAAAGTGTCAGATAGGAGATCTTATAGTCGCAACGACGATGTGCTGCTTTGTCCGCTTGGAATCGATGACGGTGCCAGCGCCGTTTAACGTTGTATACTAACTACCTCCGCGGTCTAATTGTTAAGAGCATTGGGCTCTTGACACGGAGGTCATGAGTTCGATTCCCACTGGGGACATTTAGTGATATGTCACTTTGTGCGTTTTTCCCCAGTTGGTTAGGACATTGCAGGCTGAATCACTTGATTGTCCGAAAAGAAAGATGATTTCGTGCTTCGGATGACACGTTAAACCTGGTACTATCTCTGGTGGTAGTAGTCGTTACATGAAATTACCATGTCAGAGGCCGTAAGGCTGTCTGAAAAAACTCTGACACCAGGGCTTGCTGCCCACACGATAAGAAGAATATTGTATCGTTTTTATTTTATGTTCGTGTGAATCCCTTCCTATCCCAATCCTGGGAGAACTCCGAGACTGCTCTGGACCATAAGCGTTCAGTAGCTTTCGCGTAGTGTTCGAACAAGGACTGCCAAAAAAATTGTTAATAATAATTTGCGTTTCACGAGACTCTTCCCTTACCTTCTCTATCCATATATTAGATATTCCATAAAATATATATATTATGAAGAAAATATCGTGAGAAAACCTGCATACGCTGAAAAAGGATATCTGTTGCGTAAATTCTGTTGCCCCAAGAATAATAGAGGGCTGGGCTCGAAGTTTCCCTGTGTGATCGAATCAGAAATGAATAAGAGATCAACAGAAAAACCAGAAAAATCGAGACACCTCTGACTTTTTTGATTCTCAGATATAGCTTATGCTCACGACTATATTCCCCGAGGGGGTAGTCAGAGATATTCTGAAACCTCAGAACATCGACATTTCACCAGTAGTACTGAAACTCTGTCCGGTGTGACGGGGTGTGAGCCCGTCGCCACATAATGGACAGTGGTACAATACATGCCTCGAAATTGAAGCATGCAGGTTTCCTCACGATGTTTTCCTTCACCGAAAAGCCAGTGGTGTTACAAATCGTACATAAATTCCGTAAAACTCATTGGTACAAGTCGGTCTGGACGGTGATCGAACCATCGCCTCCTGTACGGCCACGGCACGGACCACCACGGTCCAGTGGCGAGTAACCTTGCCTGCCTACCAAAAGACTTTTTCAAAGGCTTTTTAAAAGGAAATCTCTTGCGTAAATTCTGTTGCCCGAAATGGAATAGAAGGCTGTGCTCGAAGTATCCCTGTGTGATCGAATCAGTAATGAATAAGAGATCCGCAGAAGAAGCAGAAAAATCGAGACACCTTTGCCTCTTTTGATTCTCAGATATTTTTCTTTTTTATCAAAATACAATGTACATATTTGTACTCGTACATTGACCATACGACACACGTTATTTCTTTGTGTAGTGATCTATTATTTCTTATTCAGTATTATTTATTTTAAACAACTTGTGTAAATTGTAGGCTATTATTTAAAACCAAAAGTTAAAGTTTACTTTGTGACGTGACGCATCGGAGGTTTGATTGCTTTTAATTTTATTGGTTTTATTACAATCTATTCGCTGTGGAAAATAAATATTTACAAGAAACTAACAACAGTTATACGTACAAGAAATCAGTAGGGTACTTGAGAACTTTAAATACCTTTGACTATTTATATGTGGACTGGTTACGCGTGTAATTCTACTAACAAACATTTCTGCCACTTTTTGCGGGGGGCGAGGTAACATGAAATCCGCAACTTTGGATTTTATTCCCCATAACTTTAGATTCTAATTTTGAATGTTAAAAATCATGAAAAGTAGTCTCGAGTGAACCCCAAACGTTCTAAGTTCGAAGTTATTATTTCGCAATTATAGGCTGTCTTGTTTAGTGATAAGGTGTAAAATGGAATGTAAATGCACAAGATCAATTGTGCTTATACCGTGGCAGAGGGGAAATGCTACCTCAAGGCTAGTCCTTATAATAATTAGTCAAAGTTAAATACTGATAACTTTTGATGAAGTGAGCCGAATGCTATGAAATAAAAGACAAGGTGACGTCTTTTTTTTCGCCAATTTTTTGGAGCGGGTAGTATCGAAACTTGAATATTTTAGTTCAGAATAAAGTAATTAACAAAACATGTTACTACAAGTACTCATATCTCTAAACTCAGTCCGACCGGAGATATAAAGGCTTGAAGTTGAAAATATATTAATAACGTTTACTTTAAGCCTTTATATCTCTGTTCGGACGTCGCAGTCGTTACATAAAAACCACGTCAGCGGCCGTAAGGCGGTCTGAAAAAACACTGATACCAGGGCTTGCTGCCCACACGATAAGAAAAATGAAAATTGATTTAATGTTCAGTGCTTTGGAATTAAAATATAATGTTTATCACAGCACTCGAACCCGGAGCAAGGTGGGGCGGTGCGCACTGGCAGCGACGTCAACCCGGGCGCTGGCGACATGTGGATCAGCGCCGTCGAGAGCTCCATACTGACATGGGAGGAGGTGAGCTCTACCACTGTATTATCATCATAGTGTAATAAAATAAATTCTTCTTTCTCGTGTGAAGGTGATCACACTGTCTTACCAATACTTGACCACGTCTATTCCTCAAGGGTAAGTCTCAGTGGTGGATTTGCCATAGGGCCCAGTAGGCCCGGGCCCTAGGGTGGCCAGATATGAGGGATGGCAGCTCGTAACAAAAAATTCACTGATGATAACAAGAAATAACTCAAAGTACCTAAATCTTCTAAAGGCTCGCTCACATTATTTAAATTTCTGAATGGATTTCGACAAAAGTTGGCAATAAAGTAAATTCATTATGTAGTCTATATGATGGGTGCTGAGAAAGGGGCGGCTGGTACTTGTTTACTACATGGCCTGGGGCCTAGGGCGGCCAAGACTGCAAATCCGTCACTGGGAAGCCTCTATTAGGTCCTGGAGGGAGCAGTACCGAGGAAGCAGGACATATAACACAGGCTACACTGAGATAGATGTCGAGTGGTTTGCACCTGACCACACCCACACTCCACAGACGCATCGGCCGGCAATATGCCACATCTCCGCAGATTATCTTTGGATCGCCCAACTTCCGTTCACAGACTATTGAGTGCCTTCCATGTCGCCCAATCTTCACGGCTTCCAGCAGAAATCTTTTCAGACGGTGTAATAAGGGATTCGCTCGCATAAGTTCTTTGTTTCCATAGGCCGGTACAAGCTTGCTAAGTTTTGTTCATTAAAACGAATATTTGCGAAGCTCAGCGATCGCAAAATGTCAATCGTGTGCGGTATGCGGGGGCCGGGAGGAGCGCGTCCCGGCCCCTGCCTGCGCGTGTACCCTCAACGCGAATTCAATTTGGGTACGCCCGTTGCCCACCGCGCGAGCATAGTCCTAACGCGACCGCTGTACACGATTTCTCATGTATCGCCTTGTCCGGTCAAATCACCGCAAATCGACTCGTTTTTTTGTTAATTTTAATCTTTCTCCTCTCGTTATCCCATTATTTGGGGTCGGCGCAATATGACATCTTCCAATCGTCCAAAAGAAAATACATTCTTAATATGCTAATGATTTTTAAAACCATCAAACTGAAATCTTTCTCTATGAGATGGGACCAACATAGAAATCGCGAAAGAACATCAGCTATTCATCTGTCCCATACATTTTCATTTGCGTCCATTAGATTTTCAGTTTTGTATGGAACCGCTTTTTGCGATTTTGACGTTGGTCCAATAAACAAAGTTATTCAGTTTGACGATTTGATACTCTCCATAAAAACCGTCAGCAGAAGAACATCAATAAACCTGAATGAATGTATGCAAGGTGCTACAAAAATACAAATAAACAGAGGGTGATTTAGACCATCAAACTGAACAACTTTCACTATGAGACCAATATCGAAATTGCGAAATAAAAATCGGATGTTCCATACTAAACTACAAATTTACTCGAGCTAAATGTATGGGACAGCTGATTTCTTTTTTCGCGATTTCTATGTTGGTCCCTTGGTGAAAGTTGTTCAGTTTGATGGTCTAAACAACCCCTTAAAAGTACTAAATATTTATTTTGTAACACCTTGTATATTTAATGAAATGAAAAAGATACCCCATAAATAATGGGACACTTTACCCTCCATTGGGGTAAATCTGAAGCAATCTTCACGCAAAGTCCTTAAAGTCACTCAATTTGTTCAGTTAAAATTAAATAGTAGAACAATGCAATGTTTTACTTATAACCTGTTTTAACACCTGTTGTCTCACTAAAGTTCAGTGCATTGACGTTTATTTCTGACTCGGAGTCGTTTCATTCTGTGTAGACATTGTTCATAAAACAATACTGGTATAAAAGTAAACATAAACATTTAAAACTTTTAAGGGGGCTGTTTAGACCATCCAACTGAACAAATTTCACTATGGGACCAAGATCGAAATCGCGAAAAAAATCAGCTATCCCATACATTTAGCTCGAGTAGATTTGTTGTTTAGTACGGAACATCAAAATTTTTTTTCCCGATTTCGACGTTGGTCCCGTATTGAAAGTTGTTCAGTTTGATGGTCTAAACCACCCCCTTAAATGTTTAATTGTATTTTTGTAACACCTTGTATAGGTAGGTAGACAATTTATATACATTCAAGTACATACAAGTGCTATTACCAGTTTTTTATTTTGAGTTCGTAGACACCTTGTCTTCACCTGCTACGATTATAACAAGTTCGTACTTCATTAAGCGAGAATTGAAGGCCTGACTACGTTTATATCACTATGACAATGGCGAACTCGCTTGCCCGCTATGTGCGATCTTCTCGAAGAAGAAGCCACATGAGAGCTCATCAATTTCAACTACGGATTCGCCGTGGCCGAAATCAGTCTGGAGCACAAACACAAGTGTCGTAAGGAAACTTGAAAGCTTCTATTTCGATGTATTGTATCATCTACTATCCACAGAACATTATAAGAGAGGTTAGAAATGCAAAGTAGCGCTTTTGCTTCGGAGACCGCTGTCGCCACTTGTCTTCCCGCTCACGCTGCTACAATTACTCATGCCCTCTCGCTCGCACCACGCCACGCGCCTTATGGTGTTATGCAAATCATTGCATAACCTATGGCGACACGTTCCACGCCTACTTTGCACTTCTAACCCCTCTTATAATGTTCTGTACTACTATGCATTAATAGTAGAGATGGGATCCACTCCACGGGCTCCAATGGACTGTAATTGAGTTTGACTTGCTGGATAATGTTTGGAAACTGTTAGTGACGATATATGGATATTATGAATGCTCTATAAGGTAAAATTAGCTGAAAGTATTTTAAGGGGATGATCAGACCATCAAACTGAACAACTTTCTCCGTGGGACCTACTTTAAATTCGCGAAAAAAGCGAAAATACCAGTTGTTCATACAAAAGTGCGACCCAAATGTATAGGACAGCGGATATTTTTTCGCGAAATCGATGTTGTTCCCATAGAGAAAGTTATTCAGTTTGATGGTATGATCATCCTCTTAAAAACCGTGAGCATATTAAGTTGGATCAAGTATAGTCGTGAATTCGTGATCATATATTTTTTTATTAACGTCTTGGTAATTTCAAAAACCGGTCAAGAGCGTGTCGCCCATGACACGATTCCGTAGCCAATATATAAGAATGAAGAAAAAGAAGACAAGTTTTAACCTATTTATCTTACCTAATGAGACATTTTTGAAAAACAATAATAGCGCGATTTATTTTCGTGCAACGCCATCTAGTTTGTCATTAGAGAACAATCTATTTTACTGGTTTTTTTCGAAACTGGTTGAGCTACAGCATCCGTTATAATTTTCACTAGAGCTATATTTTATAACATTTTCAGGTTTTACACTCCAGTATTTCAGAAGTTAGAGGGGGGTACGCCCTATTTTTGACTTGAAGCACCTCCTTAAGTATTATAAGGGTGTTTTGTTACACCCTGTAGAGACAAAATACGTGGCTGGAAAAATATACTAGAATGACGTGCTATCGACTCTATAGAAGTTTGTAAGCAAGATGTATTATGACCTCTATTTTTTGCATCCAACGGTTTGAAGTCCGTTGCAGACGCGCTTGAACTACTAATGTTAATCTTACGCCTATATTGTGCTAATATCGTGCCTTCGTTTAAAATCGAGTCATGTGCACTTACACTTTCTTTACTCAGAAAATGTTCACACGAAGATCATTAGCTCCTGCAGTAAAACATTAAATATACTCATCTATACACTTAAGTAAGTAGTTAAGAGTAAAGTCAGGTTTAGACGGTGAAGATTTTGCGGCGCCAATTTTTTCGCAGGAAAAAAAAGCACGGCACGCGGTCGTTTACACGGTGCCAATTTTCAGCGCCAATCTTGTTCGCATGCGTATGGATTTGGTTGAGAAAACCGTTCCAGCGATTAGCACGACGTGTTTACAGGATTCGAAAAATTGGCGCAAGGGATGCGAGGCAGGTATACGATGACAATTTTGCGGTGCGAATTCTGCGGTGCGGTGAAAAATCGTGCGAAAAGTGTTAATAAAATTTTTTTTTTTCTTGACTCGGAAAATATTCACACGAAGATCATTAGCACCTGCAGTAAAACATTAAATATACTCATCTATTATACACTTAAGTTAGTAGTTAAATAAAGTTTGATCCTAATAGTTAATTGATAATTTACCCGACCACGGCGACGCAAAAAAGAGGCTTATGATTTTGAACCGGTGTCGCCGTGTGTACATTATACTTACATACATACTTGTTACACAAATGGCTTTAATTATAAAGATGTCAATAAACTTTGCACATTTTTTTCAAAAGAATTTTGCTTTAAATTAACACACACACATTACACACACAAACACTGAAGCAGTTAAAACGGAATTAATTCTTCAAAGTCAAGTTCAAAGCCAACAGAATGTCTTTATCAAACAAAAGGTCAAACACCGAAGCGATCTTTAATCGGACGATTTTATCGAAAACAAGTAATTTGGTTTTCCTATCAGTAATAACTCCTTGTAGTCTAGGAAAAATAAGTTTTGAGATTGCATTAAAGACACTTTAGTAAATTGTGTTTGAACTAATATTACTGTTAGTTTATAACACTTTTGTCGAGATTTCGTGGTATCACAGGGTGTAAGTGACAGCCTAGCAAATACTGAAACGGTGGACTCAGACCATCAAACTGAACAACTTTCACTATGGAGCCTACCTCAGGAAACGCGAAGAAATCAGCTGTCCCATACAAAACTGCTATACCTACCCGACTCAAATGCGAAGAAGACACAGCTTTTCATTAACACAAGGCAAATTTAACAATAAATAATTTAGTTATGAGTTTATAATTTTTGAAGACTTACCAAATCTTAAATATCTACTCAAATTTACGACAATAACCGGGGATTATTATTCTTTAAAAGTATTGAACGAAGCCATCCTGTACAAAATCACAAGCTTTTAATTTTTTTGTTTACTTATACCTAAATTTAATGTTTTGTAAATGACTTAATTATTCAATAAAACACTATAAAAAAATCGGGGATTATTGAGAATTTATGCTTCTCAGGTATGTATCTACTATATTCCCAATTATCACCCAAAGTGCAATTAATGCAACCTACTCCATACAAAAATCGGTAATTACCCGACTATTTCTTTTCGGTCGCTCACCTAATTAAGGGTATATTACCGTTGGCGCGCTCCATACAAACGAAGTCTAGTTATATTTTCAGTACTAACCAATTAAAAACAATGAAATTTGACAGAAACTAAAATTTTTGTTTTAACTTTTGTAACACCTTGTATAACCAGACTTCGTTTGTATGCAGCGCGCATTAGCGCTTTCGGAATAAACTTCTCTTAAATAAACGACCCTCAATAAAGAAATTTAAAAAGTTCATCTCCATAGACTGAAGGTAGGAGGGATATCCTACGAAGGGATATCCGCAAAGACCACCTTTTAGATTGACAATGTAGGTCAACTCTGGAAGACAGCCACAGTTTATACAGAAGAGACGTGTGGCGGTGGCGGATAATCTAAGTAACACAATTTATGAACCTTATAGTAAGTAGCATAGCGTCGTTTTTGTCGTAAAGGAGAATCGCGCCCGCGCCTCCAGGTGATGTCGCCTGGAGGCGCGGGCGTAATTCTCCAATCGACGCTATGCTACGTACTACAAGGTTTATAATTGTGTTACTTTGACTATCCGCCACCGCCACACGTCTCTTCTGTATAAACCGCGCCTTAGAATGACAATGTAGGTCAACTCTGGAAGACTAACATTTATATTACGTACGTGGTAACTATGTAAAACAGTCTTTGTTACGTATATAAAGCGATATGTCATTAAACCGAAGGTTATTCTGTAAAGTTATATGGAAACATGTATATGACAACCTATTCAGCTATTCAGACTAATAACTATAGGTCTATTACAGGTCTCTAATTATATCGCAGTGATTTGGTTACATAAACGTTTTATAATCATAAATATTAAAATGAGCCTATCTCGGCCAGCTCTACAATACTGTGATTCATCATCATCATCATCATCAGCATATGCCCTGCAGTGGGATATACAACGTGTTAATGAATAAACGCAAAACTAGAAAATAGTTTCTGTAGAATCGACAGCAGAATTAAATTAGCTAAGTTTCAACATAGGTTACATTTTTTCAAAAAATAAATTATTTGTTTGTATAATTTAAAATTAACTGAACTTGATGAACTCCATGCGACTAACTTTAAAATTTAATTCATAAAATTATTGTTTCAATGCATCTGTTGGGGTGTATGAGGTTTTGCACTTATTCATTATCATATCCTTAATTTTTAATTACTTTAGTTGTATAGGTTTAATGATTATTATAATCAGGGTCAAATTGTTTTAGTAGGTACCCAGGTGTATTCCGAATTCGTAAATGCGCGCTGCATACTAATGAAGTCTGGTGATATTTTCAATACTAACCAACTAAAGTCCTTGAAATTTTTCAGAAACAATCAAGAAACTAATCTCTGTTTTTATGAAGTCCTATATTCGTTAAAATATAAAGTTTTAGTGCTAGGATTAATTTAAGATTTGTATAGAACTGTATGACTTCATACAAACATAGAGATAAATTAGTTTCTAGATTGTTTCTGAAAAATTTCATTGACTTTAATTGGTTAGTATTGAAAATATCACCAGACTTCGTTTGTATGGAGCGCGCTTCGAATTATATTCCCTTAACTTATAAGTACTAACAATACGGCTAGGGCGGCCATGTCCCGGCACTGTACACCAGCAGGTCTAGCATGATTTCTCTACTTGCGCGCGACTCGGCTTTTTCCCATAGGTACTAAAAGTCGCGGCAAGCGCGGCTTTCGCTCTCCGAAAGGCGCGGGAACAGGTTATTTTCTATGCAGCGAAGGCGCGTCGCGTAGGGAAATCATACTAGACATGCTAGACATGTCCAGTAGGCCTACCATGAGTTTTCACTGTACTTTACTATTGTAGTTACGTCACCAATTTTGTATTGAATTTCGTACAGCGCTCCTAGTGGTTACGTTAAGAACTATTTCTGTCATACAAAATTTGTGACGTGACTACAATAGTAAAGTGTTTTTTTTTGCGCCTAAAATATTTCCATACAAATCTTAAATTAATCCTAGCATTGAAACTGTATATTTTAACGAAAATCGGACACGATACAAGCATAGAGATTTGTTCCTAGATTGTTTCTGCAAAATTTCATTGAGTTTAATTAGTTAGTATTGAAAATATCACCTGACTACGTTTGTATGCAGCGCGCATTTACGCATCTGGAATAAACTTCTCTTAAGCAACCGACCTAGGGCACCCAAAGGGGAACGGACCTCGGCATAGGACGTTGCTGGGGCTACGCGGCGGATGGGGTTGCTGGGATCGGCGAGATAGTAAAGTGCAGTGAAAACTCATGGCAGGCCTACCGGTGTCAATCATATAAAAATTCCATAGTTAGGTAATATGTAGTACTTAAGCTTATGAAAAACTGAATTAGTTAAAAACTGTCCATTTCTTATCATTAATATGGTAAAGTATTTCGTTTTAGTAATAAATTACGTCAAGTCACGCAAGAAACATAAATTTTTGATGAGTTTCTATACTTTCTTCATCTATTTTATTAGTCCTGAACTAATTTTAATGAAGTTTTACACACATTATCAACTAACTTCGTCCGCTCTGTATACGTTTAAGTTTTATATGAATTTCTTAGTTGTTTCTATGAGAAGACCCGTATGAGTAGTTTCAGTCGTTTTAATTGGAATAACAAACATCAAAATGTTCGTATTATGACTGAACAGAATCCGACGAAACTTGCCAAAGAGATAAATACTCTGTGCCTATTCAACGTGTTAATGAATAAGCGCAAAACCTCATACACCCCTACTGATTTATAACAAATCGCATTTAAATTTTTGAATGAAAAATTATTTGTTATCATTTCAGCAATGAATGAAAGCGCTAACGCGCTCTTGGATATATTTTAAGAATCTTGTTTTGGTAGTAAGTAGGGTGAGAGTGCCCGAGCGGTGGGTTGAGATCGAGATTTAAAATTTTCCAAACAAATAGGTGATGGGGGCTCAATTTATGCGGTCCATACGCTGTAGGCCACCTATCTTCCTGTTTTAATTTAATCGAAGACAATAGTAGAGAAAGCGTAGATCTACGTTCGGGTATTGCATAGGTTTAAAAGGGTTTTTGGTAGTTTTAGCAAAGTTTCTTAAGTGATTAAAAAAACCGACCAAGTGCGAGTTAGACTACTCGTGCAGCGGTTCCGTACAACCAAATAGTACAGGGATCAGCTTAATGGTTTTTTAAGAGAATGATCAGTCATATTAATGTTCGAAATCGCGAAAAAAAATCTTAGGTGCTAAACTCCGGTACCCTTAGCGCCAGCCACCTGGCCGGTTTTAATAGTTTTACTGTAAATTTGCACTATAATCACACCAACTTTGAAGCTTGTATATATATTACCGATGGAACAAAAACAAAAAACGTAAAAAGAAACACGCATAAGCATATGCTCACGACTATATTCCCCGAGGGGGTAGTCGGAGATATTCTGAAACCTCAGAACATCCACGTTTCACCAGTAGTACCGAAACTATGTTCAGCGTCGCCACTTATAATGGACAGTGGGTACAATACATGTCTCGAAATTGAAGCATGCAGGTGAAACGAAACACGTAATTTGTATTATTTGTTAGCAAATCTGCCATAATAACACATATTCTGTGAAATTCACAACCGGCTACCTAAAAGGGTTTCAAAGATACACACTCAGTTGCAGAAACGCTCATTAGAGTTAATCCTCCATTAAATCTCTTGCTAGCTTTTACTACGTCAACAAGACAAAAAGTGACAGCAAGAGATTTAATGGAGGATTAACTTTAATGATAAGTTACTGCAACTGACGCACAGTCTTTTAAAGGTAGTGCAGACGGACGGACGGACGGTGTAGGGTGTCTTAGTCGTCTCCAGAGGGTGCCAACGGAACCCTAAGCCACGGTTTATACAGAAGAGACGTGTGGCGGTGGCGGATAATCTAAGTAACACAATATAAACCTTATAGTACGTAGCATAGTGTCGTTTTTGTCGTAAAGGAGAATCTCACCCGCCACACGTCTCTTCTGTATGAACCGCGCCTAAAAAAACAATTAATTTTTTTTTTATTTCGATTTACATCGCAGCACTCAAACAGGCAAATGCTATTCTTGACGAAAGATCGATATGGCTGTAAACTAATGGATTAGAACGCCTTGTAACGTGCTGTCTGTCTGTCAATTGCCTCCAATTAACTTCGTCACGTTGATTGGTGCTATTCTTCGCTTCAGTATAAGCAATGGAACAATTTTTAGGGTTCCGTAGTCAAACAAGGAACCCTTATACTTTCGTCCATTCTGTCTGTATTCCCCACCGCAATTACTCGCTCATTTTTGCACCTATTGAATCGAAATTTACCATGAAGACAGATAACTGTAACAAAAAAACAGAAATGAGATAGTTATGAAGAAACCATGTTTTTTTCGACTAACGAAAATGGGGTTGAAAAAAATAGTTTTTTTTTAAATAAATCGAGTGAGGTGTTGGATAGGTCTTGTCAAATGGAAAACTCCAATATAATCTAAAACGTTGTAATGATTCTGTCTCGAGATATCTGCGCTCAAAGTCAAAAATAGGGCGGACCTTCCCCCCTCTATATTCTAAAATACTAGAGTAAAAAATCTGAAAATTGTCTACAATAAGATAAAGATAAGATAAATATTCTTTATTTGCACACCAAGAATAGAAAAATACAATTTAAAACAAGAATGAGAAGGGTACAAAGGGCGGTCTTATCACTAAAAGCGATTTCTTCCAGACAACCATTGGATCGAAGAACTATTTACAGAGACAAATGCTACGGCGGTGCACTATTAGGTAAATAATACTATAGTAGGTATATATACTATTAGGTAATTAGGGCTAATATAGCTTTTTATAGGTACTTTCAATGAAAATTATAACGGATGCTGTAGCGCAATCAGTTTCGGAAAAAACCTGTAACAAATATTTATTTTTTAGTAACACGCTAAGATAAATCGCGCTATCATTATGTTTCAATAATCTCTCTCAGGTAAGATAAAAAAATTACTTTAAGGTTACTTTTCTTCTTATTATACTCTTGCGATGGCTACGGAACCCTATCACGGGCGAGTCCGACACGCTCTTGGCCGGTTTTTTTTAGTTTCATTGACCTTTATTTCTATTGATTGACTGTTGATGTAGTGCCTAGCGTGAAAATCTTGGT
Source organism: Agonopterix alstromeriana (assembly GCA_963924505.1). Classification (NCBI taxonomy): domain Eukaryota; kingdom Metazoa; phylum Arthropoda; class Insecta; order Lepidoptera; family Depressariidae; genus Agonopterix; species Agonopterix alstromeriana. Next base: position 14,328,759 of record OZ004673.1, read on the forward strand.
AGAGATGAGCACCTTCATAAAATATGGCCTCAAAAATTGGGGTTTTTAACATTCCTTCTTAATATGCACTTTTTTACATTTTTTAAGGGAGTGATCAGACCGTCAAACTGAACAACTTTCTGTAGGGCAACAACTTCGAAATCGCGAAAAAATAATCAGCTGTCCATACAAGTCTACACACCTACTCGAGACCTCTTGACGGTGTGATCATCCCCTTAAAAAAGTGTCAGCATATTAATAAGGACCCTGTATAGTTCTACATACAGAACGGCCCCTCTCTGACTCCAGATACCCCACCTCACCTCACACTTTCTGGGGACACTTTAGGAGAGCCAAGCAAGGAAATACAGTCAGGCGCGCGGACCCGTAGTATTTGACTCCATAAATATATTTTATTTGTATCCTCTCAGTAAAAATAAACGTTGGAAAATAACGCTAAATTCACATTTTCAGTAATTCTTTACCTTAAATACTATTTTTAATAACAGAATGAACTATAAAAATTAACGAAATTTAGATGATGTTCATACGATGCGTGGTAAGTCAACCCTACACACACAGTGTCTTTCTTAATTTATGCTGACACTTTTTTAAGAGAATGATCAGACCATCAAACTGAACATCTTTCTCTATGGAACTATCATCGAAATCGAGAAAAAAAAATCTGCTCTTCCATACAAAACTGCAAACCTACTTGACCCAAATGTATGGGACAGATTTTTTTTTCGCGATTTCGATTGTGGTCACATAGAGAAAGTTGTCCAGTTTGACGGTCTGATCATCCCCTTAAAAAAGTGTCAGCATATTAAGTTGGACCCTATACAACGTGTTAATGAATTAACGCAAAACTAGAAAGTAGTTTGTTTAGAATCGAAAGCAGAATCGAATTATCATGTTTTCAACATAGGTAATTTTTTTTCAAAATATTAAATAATTTGTTTGTAAAATTTCAAATTTACTGAACTCGATCTCAACCTACCGCACGGGCACACTCACCCTACTTACTAACAAAACTAGATTCTTAAAATGTATCCACGAGCACGTTAGCGCTTTCATTCATTGCTGAAATGATAACAAATCATTTTTGCCTGAAAACTTAAAATGCGAATAACTTTAAATTTTAACTATAAAAATAATGAAATTATTGTTTCAATCCAATTATTTTGTTGAAAATCAGTTGGGGTGTATGAGGTTTTGCGCTTATTCATTAACACGTTGTATATCATGCACAATTTGCGCAAAGTGCGTATGTGCGAACGCCATCATGTCAAATCCAAAACGTTTGAAGTGCCGGACCTGTGGTTAAATTATGAAGCCAATTTGTTTGAAGTGAAAAAACCTTGTCTGCTATTTCAAGTTGTTACATATCAAATGTTTTGCCTTCACATGAGAGCACTTTACATAGTAACTAACCCTAAAGGTGGACTTCCGATGCCAGCGGCCGATGCGACTGACGCGTGGTTCTGTCATATGTCATATGTCTATCGCATCAGCCGCGCGCGTCTGACGCACGCGTCAGTCGCTGGCATCGGAAGCGGCGCCATACGTTTTCATATATAACTAGTATTGTCGCATCGGCCGCTGGTATCGGAAGTCCACCTTTAGTGCACACCATCACATAACAGTGTCATATTTCCATCACATAACCAGTGTTATCAAAATAAATAAAAGTAAATAAAGGAGGTAGAAAGTATTTTTAGCCGAGTGCTTTCTCCAAATGTATCAAAGTATAGTCTTTCATACAATGCGACTGATACAGGTGCAGATTCAGATTTTAGATCGTATGCATTACATACAGGCTAGCAAATACTGAAACGGTGAATTCAGACCATCAAACTGAACAACTTTCACCATGGAACCACCTCCTGGAAACGCGAAAAAAATCAGCTGCTCCATACATTTGAATCGAGTCGGTACAGCTGTTTTGTATCGAGCAGCAGTTTTTTTTAAATAGTGAAAGTTCTTTAGTTTGATGGTCTGAATTCACCGTTTCAGTATATGCTAGGCTTTCACTTACACCCTGTAAATTCACGACTTACAGTGGCGTAGCGTGGGTTTCTGTCGCCCAGGGCGCAGACCGATTTTGCCGTCCTATTATCTTTAAAGAAGACCTACACAAAAAACGTTTAAATGCCCTAAAAAAGGGCGGTCTCCTCATACGAGAAACTAGTTTTTATCAACGTTTTTCCTTCTCGCTCCATCGTAAAAACCGTAAGTGTGATGACACATCTGCCGGATTTACGCGACGACGTAATTTACGCGTCTATTAGGAAAAATGGCGCGTAATAGTGTGTCACGCGTATTTTCGGCTGCGTAAATTCCGCAGGTGTGTCATCTATCTAATACATACAAGCGTCAAACTTGGTGTGATTATGGAGTAAACAGTATAACAACAAATAATAATAACCAGCCAAGTGTGAGTCGGTCCCGCAAAAAACAAAACTTTTTTGTAAGTTAATGATTTGTATGATAGTGTGGTACCGAACCCTCGGTGTGACATTTGTTAATCTACATTATTGGTTCTCGTTATTCTCGTTTATTTTTATTTTATACCGATTATAATTTTGTTGACATTGAATTAATAATTTTGTGCATGTTGTATAAATTTCTAATTTCTAATTCATCTCATTGTGTTAAAGTTTTCATTGACGTGTAAATTTGTATGCCGCAAGGCAAGACATAAAGGACTACCGCTTGTAACATACCACCTGTATTAATTTAAACTCATGTTCTGACAAATAAATTATCTTTATCTTTATCGGTGCGCGACTCTCACTTGTTTAATCTTAGTAGAGAAAACGCTAATGAGCATCTGAATTCGCTCCTGTTTAAACGCCTAGATACGTCCAATATCAAGTGCTGAAGTGTTCTATCGTAACTCGATACATTCTATCTAGTTATAGACGCAGGAACAAGCGCTATTGACCTAGATTTGGTCTTGGAATTAATTTTCGTTCGATGGGCTTCGATAAAACCGAAAGGGTAATAAGCCGTGGTGGTCTAGTGGCGAGTAACCTAGGCAAGGTTACGCCACGTACAGGACGACTCCTACCAACACCACTGGCTTTTCGGTGAAGGAAAACATCGTGAGGAAACCTGCATGCTTCAATTTCGAGGCATGTATTGTACCCACTGTCCATTACAAGTGGCGACTGGCTGACTCCCCGTCACACTGGACAGAGTTTCGGTACTAGTGAAACGTTGATGTTCTGAGGTTTCAGAATATCTCTGACTACCCCCTCGGTAAATTATATTATTAGAGATTACAGATATTTTTGATAAAATCACGTCGTTTTTCGATCCGACGAGTGACGTCACTAGTAGGTCATATTTAAGGTTTGGACGAATCATGTTGCTGATTACCGGCTGTTGTATTATGATTAAGAAGCTTGTGCTGACTGCTTGTTTTGTGTAGACATTAACGAATTATTATTATTAATAAATACTCATCATTGATCATGAGTACAATCAACCATTAAAATAATGCAAATGTTTATAATAATACCCTGTATATGCACGACTGTGATCGAACTTAACCACAGAATAATTACTAGTACCTACCGGTACAGAAGAATCACTTCGAACACAGATTTAAATAAATAGCGACTCTCTCTGCACGGCAATAAGGTGCAAAGTTGTTCGCACCCGTCCTATCGTACAATTCGCGAATAACCTACCAACCGTCACAACGGCGCGCATGCAAACAAAAATGAACCGAGTCATTAGACATGAAAGGTTCCTTTTGATAGTCTCCCTCTTTCATTCTTTCACGTGCTAACAGCGTGACATCGCTAGAGTTTTCAAGTCTCGCATTGACTACTCACAAAATGGCGGCAAGTCTAATGAGATTTAACCAAGAAGATAACGCGGTATACCTATTCTATTGCCATTCACCACTCGGTGGGGACCGCTGTCAAGCGTACCTGAGCTGTGGAGTGAGACAGGCCTGACTTAACAAAGAATTTTCTTCCTTTGGTTTCATCTCTGACAATAGCTAATCTTTATCATAAACAACACTTAATTGTCAGTATAATCATTTCATTACGAATGCCAGGAAATAGAAGCGTCAGGACTGTTGCAAGAGGAAATCTGTCCAACTGCACTTCCTTATTCATTAAACCTACCTTTTGCCCGGACATGCAATTTGTGACTTAACCAACCAATATACAACATAAGAAATATGTCAAGTCGTCATCTGATAGATCATAGTCGATAAAGTATTTAAATATTTCAGAGCAACACTGCTTTTATACTTGGCGGTGGCGGATAGTCAAAGTAAAACAATTATAAACCTTATAGTACGTGGCATAGCGTCGTTTTTGTCGTAAAGGAGTATCGCGCTCGCGCCTCCAGGTGACGTCGCCTGGAGGCGCGGGCGTAATTCTCCAAGCGACGCTATGCTACGTACTAGTTACTGAGATTATCCGCCACCGCCACACGTCTCTTCTATATAAACCGTGAAATATATAAACCGTGAAAGATTTGCTAGGTTTTAATTAGTTATAAGTTTGCTTAGAATAAAGAAAGAGGTAATACCTCAGATCTGTATACCTAGTTGTATACACACTTAAAGTTTTATTGCTATGCGAACCGTGTATGATTTGCAAGGTCGAAACGTGCACAGCACAGGCTAATCATTCTTTATTATCATAACTTTTAATTGGTTACGCTTGCGATCGAAGATACTGTATACAAGGTGTTACAAAAGTAAAAATAAATATTTCAAACTTTTAAGGGGTTATTTAGACCATCAAACTGAACAACTTTCACTATGGGACCAACAACGAAATCGCAAAAAAAATTCAGCTGTTCCATACTAAACTGCAAACCTACTTGCGCCAAATTTATAAGACAGGAGATTTTTTTGCGATTTCGATATTGGTCCCATAGAAAAAGTGGTTCAGTTTGACGGTCTGATCATCCCCTTAAAAAAGTGTCAGCATATTAAGTTGGACCCTATACAACGTGTTAATGAATTAACGCAAAACTAGAAAGTAGTTTGTTTAGAATCGAGAGCAGAATCGAATTGTCATGTTTTCAACATAGGTAATTTTTTTCAAAACAATAAATTATTTGTTTGTAAAATTTAAAATTTACTGAACTCGATCTCAACCCACCGCACGGGCACACTTACCCTACTTACTACCAAAACAAGATTCTTAAAATGTATCCATGAGCACGTTAGCGCTTTTATTCATTGCTGAAATGATAAAAAATAATTTTTGCCTGAAAACTTAAAATGCGAATAACTTTAAATTTTAACAATCAAAATAATGAAATTATTATTTCAATCTAATTATTTTGTTATAAATCAGTTGGGGTGTATGAGGTTTTGCGCTTATTTATTAACACGTCTGTTATACAACAAGGTGTTGAATTGTTTAACAAACCACGGAAAAATCCAAAAACGTTTGCACAGAAACGATAAAATATCTTGCAAAAAAATTCGCAGCATTACAAAGCGAAACGCTGTATATAAAGTTGTAACAAAACAACCCTACTTCCAAGGGGTGGTTTTTAGTTAGATCATCAAACTTAACAAATTTCATTTTGGACTCAACGTCCAAACAAAATTTAAAAAATCAACTGTCCCATACATTTGAGTCGACTACCTACTGCAGTTTTGTATGAAAGAGAATTTTTTAGATTTGATTCCCTATCTTGGCTCCATAAGGAAAGTAGTTCAGTTTGTTTGGATGGATGGAAACCACCCCTTTAAATATTACTAGGGTGTTTTGTTACCCTTTATAGGCTGATAACGGTATAATTCAGACATCCATACTACAGCTACCCCATGTGACTGTCTCATGTCCGTGATAGCAGAAATTTTCATAGATTTCTCAGAATCTACGTCGAAGCGATCACTTACCTCGTTCCTCGTCCCGCCTTCCTTGCCAAAAGGCAGGAGACTAGGATTTGGGCGCACACTATACCAGCATCTAGCAGCTTCTATTAGTCTATTCAAATTTGAACTCTATCCTCAGGTGGCAGATCGTATCCACGTGGACGTCCGCCGCGGCCTGTCATGGCGGGAGGCGAACGATCGCATGAACTTCGTGGGCCCCAACGAGTTCCAGGTGAAGGAAGAGGAACCGCTCTGGAAAAAGTACATCGAACAGTTCCAGAATCCGCTCATTTTGCTGTTGCTTGGTGAGTTTGGATTTTTAACCAGTGGAATATTATAGGCATAGAAGATGGTTTAACTTACCCGTAACATAAAAATAGCACGATGACTATTAACCTCGCTGGTATCCATCAATCCACGTGAGGGTCTCGCTTGCCTATTATACGGTTGTCATCTTTATGTGTGAATACATGCACACATACATATTCTCATGCCTGTCTCAGACAACGTAACGCCACCTGCTAAGATCCTGACAAACCTTTTTAGCTTCCTCCACATTAATTAGTGCTTTCATCTGCAATGGCCAGTGTGGGGAAATCCTTAAATCAGCTTCGCACTAAGGTTGTTCGTACAGGGACCCTGGCCTAATGCAGTGTAATTGCGGAGAACCTATACAGTCGATGGTACACCTGCTAGAATGTCCGTTGTGCCCGAACACCTGCACGAAAGAGGACCTCAATAAAGCTAGACTAGACGCCGTCTGGCTCGCCGAATATCTGGCCAATAAAATATAAAAACACAATAGTAGAACAATTGTCACGAAAAGAAGAAGTGCTTTCATGCATGCTCATCAATTTCGGGTAGATCTGACCTGGCCCTTTTTAAGCTCGTCGCCATTTTGGTCCGTAAATGTACGTCTAGGCCGTCGACTTCCAACATTTCCATTTACGCTTGCCTTTAAATTGCAAATCATCAATCTGTAATTCATCCATTCTTTCCATATGACCAAACCATATCAAAATTCTTACCTTTCTCTATCTTGGTCACTACATCCTCTTTCAGACCACAACGTTTTCTAATTAAGAGGTTTCCCTGACCGAACGACCTTGACCCTTTCAGAGCAGCTTCACCTCTACTAAACTACGTCATTTTAGCAGGTATACCTATTTTTGACTGGCTTGTACATTATGTCATTATGTTGCATTCTAATCCAAGGAAATGAAATTCGAAAATCGTAAGAATTCGCACCAAATTTTAACTCATTAAATATAGGTCTTAATAAAAAAATGTTTATTTAGAGCATATTTAGATCTTAATATTTTCTACACAATGGTGTGTCGCAAGTAAAAGTGACTTCAACTTATAAAGTAAATGCACATAATCCAGATTTTTTCCCAATATTTAGGCTTTCCTTTGAAAACAGGTTTCATATGTATTTAATAGAAAAATAAGATACTTCGTAGCAAATAAAGCCGAGATGTTGAAGATCATTGCTATATTTTTCATCAATTTGTATGTCTTTCAAATAACGAGAAGAAAGCTTCTATAAACAAGCAAAATATGGCTCGGCTCTGCGTTTAAACTGCGGCTATGGGGAGCGTTTTAAACTATTTTACAATTTCTCCATCACAGTTGCACTACACATACTTCTCAATGAGCGCATCTCCTATCTTTGTGTCAATGGACGTCTATAATAATACTGATGATTATTGTGTTTCCACTATGGCGGAGCGCAGACGACGCTTGCAGGAAGACACCACTTACCAATAACCTGATTGGTCTATCCCTGTACTACTCCGCTTCAGTGAACACACCCTTATACCTGTATTGTACGGTTTTTAAAACGCATTTCAACTTTACATTTAATCAATCTATCACCGTAACCGTAGAAAATGTAACTGATTCCGTGGTCTAATAGTCAAGAGCATTGGGCTCTTGACACGGAGGTCGTGGGTTCGATTCCCACGGGGGACGCTTAGTGATATGTCACTTTGTGCGTTTTTCCTCAGTGGGTTAGGACATTGCAGGCCGAATCACCTGATTGTTTGAAAAGAAAGATGATTCCGTGCTTCTGATCGCACGTTAAGCCGTTGGTCCCGACTACTATCTCTGGTGGTAGTAGTCGTTACATAAAAACCACGTCAGAGGGCGTAAGGCAGTCTGAAAAAACTCTGACAATACTGCTGATGTAGCAAAAATACAGAGAAATTAATATCAAATAATCATTATTGCTCATGACAAATATGTCTGTCTTTGGAACTATGTCGAATAATTATCCAGATACTTCTTTGTCGTAGTAAAAACAATATTGGTCTTCATATTCGTCACGAAGATAATTGGTTTCTCAAAGATAATGAAGTTGTTTCGAAACGTACGAAATTCGCGAGCTGCCGCCAGAGCGAGCGTGCCAGATTCTTACAACACCTTTCTGACACCTGTGCTTTCAGTTTATATTATTATCGACAGTACTTATAGATATACAACGTGTTAATGAATAAGCGCAAAACCTCATACACCCCAACTGATTTATAACAAAACAATTAGATTAAAACAATAATTTCATTATTTTCATAGTTAACATTTAAAGTTATTTGCATTTTAAGTTTTGAGGCAAAAATGATTTGTTATCATGAAATGATATGAAATGCAATGAATGAAAGCGTTTACATACTCATGGATACCTTTTGAGAATCTTATTTTGGTAGTAAGTAGGGTGAATGTGCCCGTGCGGTGGGTTGAGATAGATTTCAGTAAATTTAAAATTGTACAAACAAATTTTTTAATATTTTGAAAAACAAATCCTATGTTGAAAACGTGATAATTCGATTCTGCTCTCGATTCTAAACAAACTACTTTCTAGTTTTGCGTTAATTCATTAACACGTTGTAGATATACTGCTCTTGATTTGTAGAGTGGTCAAACTTTACAGTGTTGATAAGACCGTCAAAACTGAATAGCTTCCACTACTGTGACTAACGCAGAAATCTCGGAAAATAACAGGTGACCGAATGCGAAGTTTTATTCATATCCAATTTCAGTTCCAATCACATTGCAATCCAATTACTATTCAAATAGGCTGCATTCCGCATCAGGCTAAACTCTATGTAACTGACAGCTTTTAACGTTTGAGCGATCTGTCAAAACGGCTCTAACGGATGTCATGAGCTGTACCGCGAATAGCGTAATACCAAATGTGTCAAAAGTTATGGTTCGTACGTAGTCCAGTCACGGTTCAATCACCGAATATTTACTTGATTCGGTGATTGAATTAATCGGAGATTGCAGCCCAGGGGTTCCAGACGTTTGGGTCCAGTATGCATTGAATTTTTTATTGAAGTGTTAATGTCATAGTGAAAGTTGTTCAGTCAGATGTTGTATTGTTGACTAACTTCATGAACTTTCCAGAAGTGGTCTAGTGCAAACCATTAATGAAAATAATTCAAACCCCAGAATCTCAAATTTTTTTGAATCTGTGAATGTATAGAGAATAATTATTTAATTATGAGAGGTTGTTTTTTGGCGCGAGTACTTGTATTGAAACCTGTGCAAGCGAAGGATTCTAGGATGGAACCACGAGCGAAGCGAGTGGTTCAAATATAAAATCCTGAGCGTAGCGAGGCTTTCAAAGCAAAAAAACACAACTTTCCACCGTGAGGTGGTATGTTGTAGTGATACAGCGAGGAAAATGCTAGGTGCAAGAAAAACTTAGAATTTAAAACATTAAGCCCCACTTGTGTCAACCTGGGTTAAAAAATAACTCCAGGTTGAGTTTGTAATCTATGATTTTTAGTATAGCAGAAAATCCGAGTTAACCCAGAGTTGGCGCAAGTAAGGCTAAAAGTAATATTACTACAAATAGGTAACATTGAAAGTTTTTTTTTCATGCTGTAGTCGTGCTGGCCAGTGCGATTATTCTGGAAAGAAAGAAAGAAATCTGCGAGGTTGTCGCAATGACATGAAATAATTATTAATGCATTTCAATAGACTGGAGGTATAGAAAAATATTGATTAGAAAGATTCGAATTTTAAAAACTTTCCACGCTATCGGATGAAAAATGCGCTGTTGCAATCAGAAGAGGTTATTTATTTATTCGATTCCGCAGTGAAAGTTCTCATGCACTCTGTTATCCTTCGACGACAGTTCAAATCTGTACCTGGATTTTTCAAGTATAAGACATCTATTCATAAGTTACTGAGTCGCAGAAATGAAAAGCAGGTTGTCCGGCCATGCTAAGTATTTGAAGTTTGAAGGTAAACATGAATTAGCTAGCTAAAGGATACTCAATTTATTTATAAGCTCTCTCAGTTGGTACAACTTTACTTATGTGTCCTCAAACGACCGTAGTCCTTCTCAGCGGTGGTCAGGAACTTTTCTGCAACTACCGTTGTAGGGTTGAGCCTCATCCGGCAGCACGGAATCAAATTTTTTCACGCTCTATCCTTTTCTGTCGCTCAGGAACGTAATTTGCTAGAGCGAGAAAGATAGCGGGAATGCAATCGCACGCGGCAGCACCGGCAGTGTTGCGACCTTTCTCGCTCTAGCCAATGACGTTCCTGAGTGACAGTAAGGGATAGAGCGTCAAAAATGCGATTCCGTGCTGCCGGGTGAGGTTCAACCTAGAGATCAACCCTAAGCGTAAGTAGGAAAGTTTTCTAGCTGACTCACGTGTCAAGCGGTGACCACTTTTTAAATTTCTTCTTCCTTTCGCAAAGGCGATGGGATCTAGCCCTTACAGCCGTATTCAGTAGTTTTTCTTTTTGTCTTTTTTCAATCTTTGGAGTTTGCGCGTTGCCGCCATAATCACTATGTAAGAGTTTGAACCAAAGCTTATGGTCTGGTTCCCGTTATGTTGGTCGATTTATGCAACTGTTTGGTACACAATCGGCACGAAATTATGTCACAAAAAATAAAATAATAAACAAATTTTCACGATTTTCAAATAAAATCAAACACGTTCACGACAATGGCACTCCGTGAATGATGCGGGACGGTAATGATATTCAACTGAACACACTAAATACGCCTTTTACTTGGCGGATAAAAAATTAAAACTTCCTATGATTAAGCGACGTTTTAGTGAAACTCTATAACATCGCTGATGCGGACCAAGTTACGCCAGTCATCTTTCCAATTTAAGTTAGTCGACTTCCTTTCTTGGAAATGTAAAGGTCTTGGAAATTCGTAACAAGTTACCGCCTAGTAGGATCCTTCAGACGGGCGATTTAAAGCCATTTTTGTGGACAAATTTATAGCACAACTGCACAATACAGACAAACTATATACCTAATAAAATAATAATAATATAGGTACGAGTAAGTAAGTAAGTTAAGGGATGGTGTTGTAACCAGGATTCAAAGAGGTTTGCTTAAATGCCTGGTCACGAGAGAGAATGCATGATAGTAGACCTACTAGGGAGATTTATCGATCCGATATGAGTGGAACAATCGAGAGAGGTCCGATGGGAACTTAACATGACCAAATCAATAGTCTTCGCCGAAACGACAAGTGCGTACTGCGTAGCACCCTCAATCGACGTAAGCGCATGAGGAGATGTATGAAAGTGGACGAGGCGAGAGAATAAGTATATCAGTTTCGTAGCGCGTGACGTGCCCTAGTCTCGGCCTACCTCCGTGGTATAATGGCGTGAGTAAGTATACAGGACGTTAGGGTAAACAGTTGCATTACTTTAAGGGGTAATTGTACCCATGATACTGAACAACTTTCCCTAAGAAACCTTTAGGAAGATAACAAAAAATTTTCGGACTTTCCATACTAAATGCAATCAGCTGATCGAACCTTAGTATGAAAAGTCGAAATTTATTTTTGCATAGGTTTCTTAGGGAAAGTTGTTCAGAGTAATGAGTACAATCACCCCTTAAAGTAATGAAACTGTTTACCCTAACACCCTGTATGTGAGTATTTAATAATACTATAGTAAAGTGCTGTTGATAACAGCGCTATACAATTTTACACATTTCGTTAAAAAATACGGATCTTTTAACGGGTTCTTACCGCGTTTTTTTATGACTGTGAAAAGAAAATAATTGTCTATAATAATGATGGCGTTTAAACGCCCGTCTGGATGACTAGGTAACGTCTTCCCTTCCCTATTGTCTCTTTGACTCGACAATCGCTTAACGGATTTTAATTAGACTTTAATTATTACCAGGAAGATAATTTAAGGAAGGTTTTAGGGAGCTGCTCTGCTATTGATTATCAAAATTTATCAAAACATTCCGTCCCGAAAACCTAAATAAATATAAAAAGAAGTCCCTTTTTGACCGACCCAATAGGGAATATAAGCAAAGTCGTAAGTGTAAAGGCTGGGCCACACTGAGTGCGGCTGCGGAACGGCTGCGGGCCGGCAGTAGTTGAAAACTATGGAATTATATGCGAGGTGTCACACTGCGGCTACCGTTACGCAGCTGTTCCGCAGCCGCGCCGGACTGCATCTAGTGTGACACCTCGCATATAATTCCATAGTTTACAACTACTGCCGGCCCACAGCCGTTCCGCAGCCGCACTCTCTGTGACCCAGCCTTTAGTCAATTATATTGTTATTATACAGGGTGTTAGGGTAAACAGTTGCATTACTCTAAGGAGTGATTGTACCCATAATATTGAACAACTTTCCCAAAGAAACCTATAGGAAATTCGCTAAAAAGTTTTTGGACTCTCAATACTAAATTCAATCAGCTGATGGAACGTTTGTATGGAAAGTCAAAATTTTTTTTACGAATTTCCTTTAGGTTTCTTTGGGAAAGTGGTTCAGTATCATGGGTAAAGTCACCCCTTAAAGCAATGCAACTGTTTACCCTGACACCCTGCATTATTGAATGAACAGCACAAAATCATCAATATTCTTGACACATGCTCAATTTTAATCCTTATTCCTCTAACATAAGAAATTACTAACCGACGCAATGTGATTAAAATTGCCACTTTAATTATAGTCTCAAGTAGGTCGTTGTTACTACAGGTGAATGTTTATAACCTGTTTTCTGTCTCTTTTTTGCCTGGGCACTAAGTTTACTTAGCGCGTTTAGTTAGCTTCTGTGGCGTCTTCGGTTTGTTTATCTAAATTGGTTTATATGCTGAAGGTTTTTTTAAGGGGATGATCAGACCATCAAAATAAACAACTTCTTTCTTTCTTTTCTATGGGGCCAACATCGAACACATATACAACGTGTTAATGAATTAACGCAAAACTAGAAAGTAGTTTGTTTAGAATCGAGAGCAGAATCGACCATGAGCACGTTAGCGCTTTCATTCATTGCTGAAATGATAACAACTCATGTTTGCCTCAAAACATAAAATGCAAATAACTTTAAATTTTAACTATCAATATATTAAAGTGCTTAGCAAAGAAAACTTCAAGCTTCTCGGAGTACCAATTTTGGACGAAGCTATTCCAGAATACATTAATGAGCAAATATCAAAATTTAGCAGAACCTCGGAAAGATTAGTTCAAATCAATTCGCATATGGCCCTTTTTATTATTCGCTATTGCTTATTCGTTCCAAAGTTCACGTATGCTTTGCGGTGCGCTCATATCTGGAAATTCACCGAGCACATGACTGCCTTGGATGGGTTGATTCAGGGGGTTCTCACGAGGGTTTTAAATTGTCCTATGGATGAACGAGTTTGGACACAAGCTTCTCTTCCCGTGCGTATGGGAGGTATAGGAGTCAGAAGGGTGTCCGGTATCGCCCTCCCAGCTTACTTGTCGTCCGTACATAGCGTGCGACGTCTTCATGGAACTATTATTGACCCATCATTGGGTACCGTGGAGGTGACGCACTTGTCGGGCGCCGAGACTGCTTGGCGTGAGGCGTGTCCAAACAGTGAGCCTCCAGAAAACCGTGCTTCTCAAAAGGGGTGGGATGAGCCTCTCTGTAAGTTAGAGTACCAGGGTTTACTCGACAGCGGCGCGGGCTTACGGGACCGGGCCCGCCTTTTAGCAGTTGCTGAGGGAGAGTCTGGTTTGTGGTTACAGGCCTGGCCATCCGCAAATGTGGGGACTTTATTGGACAGAACCACTTTGACCCTGGCCGTGTGTTTGAGACTGGGGGCCAGATCTGTTCATCCGCATATTTGCCACTGTGGTGAGCGGGTTGGTCAGCTCGGTCATCATGGGCTTTCCTGCCTCAGCAGCGCGGGTCGTTTGCCACGTCATTCTGCCCTGAACGATATAATCCGCAGGGCCTTAACAACATCCAATGTTCCTGCGGTGCGTGAGCCATCGGGTATTTTACGTACTGATGGAAGGCGTCCTGATGGCATGACTGTGGGGCCTTGGAAGTTGGGAAGGTCTTTGGTATGGGACGCAACTTGTGTGGACACATTGGCGGCGTCACATATTAGTAGGACTTCGTCGGGTGCGGGTGCTGCTGCGGCATCGGCGGAGTTATCGAAGCGCCGGAAATATGTGGATATTGGAGAGGGTTATATGTTTGTTCCTTTGGGAGTTGAGACCCTGGGACCATGGGGACCCGATGCAAAACAGCTTATAAAGGAGATATCGGCACGCCTTATAGAGACCACTGGTGATAAGAGGGCTGGCAGTTACCTACGTCAGCGCATAAGCTTGGCGATTCAGAGGGGGAATGCTGCCAGCGTTCTTGGAACCGTCCCTCGGGGAGAGGCTTTGGAGGAGGTTTACAGGTTGTAGGTCCCCCCGCCCCCCCTTTTTTTTTGATTGTTTTTTTTTTGTTTGTGTAGGAATTTGACGAAGCTTGTTGCAGATATACGGGATGTATTTATTGACGAAACGTGTTGTGGATCAGAGTGGTGTATTTCCTTTGACGAAGCCTGTTGTGGATGTGAGTGATGTATTACCATTGACAAAGCCTGTTGCGGATGTGAGTATTGTATTACCTTTGACGAAGCCTGTTGTGGATACGCATATTGTATTTTTTCCAATAATTTCTGACATTTATTTTGAAATCACCAAATCTTTTAAATAAACTATCAATATAATGAAATTATTGTTTCAATCTAATTATTTTGTTATAAATCAGTTGGGGTATACACCCCCATTGAGGTTTTGCACTTATTCATTAACACGTTGTATACATGGTTAGGGTAAACATTTGCATTAGAGTTAGGGGTAAACCCATGAAACTGAACAACTTTCCCTAAGATGCCTATTGAAAATTCGCAAGAAAGTTTTTGGTCTTGCCATACTAAATGGAATCACTGATCGAACGTTTGTATGTAGTCGAATTTTATTTTGCGCATTTCCTATGTTTCTTAAGGATAGTTGTTCAGTATCGTGGATATATTCACCCTTTAAAGTAATGCAACTTTTTACCCTAACATCCTGTATATCTTATCTTATCTTTATGTGGCACATATTTACCTTATATTATCGAAATCGCGACATAAACTGTAGCTGAAAGTTGCCAAGTTGTTGATTAGACCATCAAACTGAACAACTAATCCTCCATTAAATCTCTTGCTAGCTTTTACTACGTCAACAAGACAAAAAGTGACAACAAGAGATTTAATGGAGGATTAACTTTAATGAACGTACGTGCAACTGGCAGTATGTCTCTAAACCACCCATTTAAATATTGCTAGGATGTTTTGTTACACCCCGTATAATACATTCTAAACTTAGATCTTCGCCAATCGGTTGGAATGAATTGTTCAGTATGGTGGAAAGAGACTGCACAAACAAGCAATCGAATGATACGGGACAGATTTTTGGTTTTGTCCTAAAAAAATATTTATTTAAGAATCATAATACCTAAAGCTGTTATGTCAGTTAAGGTTATCAATATTGAGATTACCTTGTGATATCCTCGATTCTCCTCTCCTCTTATGCATACCTCTTGTGGGAAAGTTTATAAAACATATCTTATAGTAACATATTATAACAAACGAATCTGATCACGAAATTATATCGTGTTTCTATACAGGGTCCAACTTTACTTACCTTAGTTTACCTTAATAATTTAGTTTTTTATTTTTTGTTATTTTTTAATGTTTATTAGCAAGTCCGCTATAAAAACGCATACAGCTATTATAATTCAAAAGAAACAGCCCTTAGGAAGGAAAAACGGATGGACTGACAGCCTAGGTTTATGAATAGGTTCCCGTTATTACATAAGATGATGATGATGTGCATCTTTCTACGGGGTGTTGTGTTGTTGCATTACTTTAAGGGGTGATTGTACCCACGATACTGAACAACTTTCCCTAAGAAACCTATAGGAAATTAGCAAAACATTTGTTGAGCTATCCATACTAAATGCAATCAGCTGATCGAACGTTTTTTTTTTCGAATTTGTCATATGTTTCTTAGGGAAAGTTGTTTAGTATCATGAGCACAATTATTACCCCTTAAAATAATGCAACTGTTCATCTGCAACACCCTGTATAAGAAAACATAAATAATTTCTAATTTCCAAAAGTTACACCTTTATGTTTTTCAGTTATCGATTCACTCCTCACAATTAGGTTGTGTGTAATGATTTCTGTTCCAACCACGCGATTTACTCAAATTAAAAGGAAAATTAGTCAACTCAAGCCTGTTATAAAGATAATATTGCTCTGCAGTCACGCACGAACGACTGTACTGTTTACTTAATCGTTGTCATATTTAAACGGTTTGAAGAAAACCTATACTTCATTCCAAATAAGGACGACGAGATTTTCCGATTCCTATTTCGCTGTATGGACAATTCTGATTACCAAATGTAATTAATTTATTGGATACATACAGGGTCCTTCTTAATATGCTGACACTTTTTTAAGGGAATGACCAGACCATCAAACTGAACAACTTTCTCTATGGGACCAATATCGAAATCGCAAAAAAAATCTGCTGTCCCATATGCTGATTTTTTTTTTGCGATTTCGATGTTGTTTTTTTTTTTTGAAATGACTTTTACAGCGTTGCTCAGGGAGCATTTACTGCATTTTACTGCGGACTATTGGAGGGACTAGAAGGGTCACCGAGCCAATTGAATGAACTTAAGCAACCGACCTAGGGGCACCCCAGGGGGGTACGGACCTCGGCATAGGACGTTGCTGGGGCTAAGCGGCTGATTGGGTAGCTGGGATCGGTGAGAATCGGCCTGGTATGTGCCTGTAGCGGCTGTAGACGCCAGAAGTGAGAGGAGTGGGCAGAGGTCGCGACTGTCCCCGCCGGCGGGGACGTTGATTACTGTGTCGACGCAGTGTTGAGTGTTGTTGAGAACTTGCGATTGTGAGTCGTGTCTGTTGGGCTGCCTGTAGGGCAACCGTGATCGCATCGTCTGGATCGTCGAGGACGTTTCGCGGTCGTCGACGGTTAGGCCTTAATAGGCCTAACCGTCCCGCGGACTAATGTCCTACAGGGGTAGGTGGCATTTGCCTTGATTAGAGGGTTAGAGTGTCGGGGGAGGGCGGCGAAATAATCCGTCACCATGCATTTCAGTAGTTGCTTGATGGTGGGAAACTCTAAGTCGATATTAAGGTTCTTGTTGCGTAAGAACCATGGCGCACCAGTGGCCGTACGCATGAACCTATTCTGAATGATCTCGATGTTGGTCCTATAGAGAAAGTTGTTCAGTATGATGTTCTGGTCATTCCCTTAAAAAAGTGTCAGCATATTAAGAAGGACCCTGTATACTATCGGACATATCTTGGACGTTACTAAAGCTGTTCTAAGAATAAGTGAGAGGAAGTGTTTCAAATCTCTGTTTCTGTAATTTCAAAATAGTCTTAAAATTTCTTTGCTATTTTGAATGGAGTATAAGTGATTATTAGACAAGTGCCGTTATATGTTATCTTGCTCGTAACCGACTTTGCGTGCTTTATCTTTTTTTTTGAGTAAATAATTACTTTGTTCGAGAAATTGTCACAAGTAACATGTGACCTTAATTTATTAATATTTTAGTTTAGTCTTGTTTAGAGTACAACTTTCTACTTGAATTAATCCACATGCTTGCGCGAGCTTAGGCCACTTTGTCTATTTGTGGGTGGTTTGGTTCTGTACCCAAAGCAAAGTACATATAACATAATAGTAGGGGCGCTTCTAAGAAACCATGCGACGCGCCGGCGACACGGCAAGATGGCGGCCATGCTAAGGGTTGTTACAATCATGTTTAGGGGATATGAAATAAATATAAGATAATCAATATGATATAAGTCTAATCGTTTAATATTTTATTAATTTGTAGTGATCATAATATCTACCTAGGTGTTTATTTTTGTTATGATCTATTATTAACGTTTTCAATTCAACGTTTTGTAAGTAAAACACATTATTTTTCAATTAATAACATTGTATTATGTACAAAAACAATTAACAAAACAGTATTTATAGTATTACCTGCAGTTTCAAACGGTATCTCCAGTAAAACCAATAAAGTTTCAAATCGCGTTAAAAAGGTTTCAAACCACTTTATTTCCAACAAATCTTTATTTTGATTCAATGTGGAATCACATCCGTACACAATACAACCAGTTCGAACCATTGTGGTACGTGCACGTTCACAAGTATAAATTTTGACACTGCTGCCGGCGCGTACCCCAAGTCTCTGTTGACTTAGGGTACTGCCTGCAGGCAGAGCGGGCCGAGGCGCGCTCCTCCCGCACCCCGCATCCCGCGCACGACAGGCCTGTCGCGACCGTCGAGCGCCCTCACTATTATTACATTCACTTTGCCCAAAGGGTGCCAATGGGACTCTATTACTAAGGCTTTGTAATAGGGTCACTTAGTAACAGGCTACATAAAAAAAGTAAAAAAATAATGTCAGTGTAGATAGTAGAGTAGGCATAGATTATTCACGACTGGCGGCCCCCTTGCAATCACACAGGCTAACAAGCCATGACAACACACACAAAAACATAGGTTTTTTCGCTCCTATGTTTGTAATTTTCTTACTCGTTAGGTTTTTTTGTGTAGCTGTTTTTATATAGTGTTGACGCTGAATGACATGTTATCAAATATTCATTGTGGTTGACGGCTTTGGTCTTTTTAAGCTAGAAGTAACTGTAAATGTCTTGAAAATTGTCACACATTTTATGTAATCCTAATTGAAGTACCAGAATCTGGTGTTAACTTATATGATGATGAAGATTACAAAATTAGCTGAAACTATTTTCAGGGGATGATCAGGCGATCAAACTGAACAACTTTCTCTATGGGAGCAATATCGAAAACGCGAAAAAAAATCTGTGGTCCCATACATTTAGGTCGAGTAGGTTTGTATGGAACAGATGATTTTTTTTTTCGCGAATAAACCTTATAGAATCGTACTATAATATTATAAATTTGAAAGTTTGTGAAGATGTTTGTAGGTATGCTTGTGGCTCAATCACGCATAAACGGCCGAACGGATTTAGATGAAATCAGGCACAATCTTAACTATTATAAAACTGCAACAGAATTGTCTGTAAATGGAATAGATATTTACAATAAAAAGATGACGATATGGTTTTTAGGTGTACCTGACTCCAAGTCAACCTTTTTTTAGAATTTTTGTCTGTCTATTTGTCTGTTTGTGTGTTTGTTTGTCACGCATCACACGAAAACTACTGATCCTATTTTGATGAAACATTTTTTTGTTTGATAGCTGGGATATAACTTGTGCGGACGAAGCTGCAGGTCATCTCTTGTACTTTTTAAGAGACGACGATGTTCTGTTGCGGGGCGCGGAGCGCTTGCTGCGACTAAGCCACGCCCATTTCGCTACAATTATTTTTCGACATAGGCCCTTAAAGTTAGTCACATATTCGTGTTTATCACACTAATAATGCTTGCCCCTTGCGAGATTCAAACGCGCGACCGACAGCTTGGCAGGCAGGCTTAATACCAACTAGGCTATCGGTATTGGGGTAAAATGTTACAAAAATAATATCCAAAAAATTTTAGCTTTATAATTTTATCCTTACATTGTAAATTGTCATGGCCGCTTAACCTGTTGTCCATAATATACTAGTAGGTACTACTAGTACGGTATAATTTATTATTAATACCTTGTCAAACCTTAGTAAACTAGCACACAGAATAGATAATAGTACTAACCGCTATTAGCTGGCTGGCTTCGTCTGCCTGGACATTTCCGTTTTAGTCGTCGCGAACTCAAAATCGAAATTGACTTTTGATCATAATTTGCAACTATAACAAACGTTTGAAACATATAATTTTTATTAGAGATCGACAATTAGATCAATACACAGACATTACACACTCACACACATTATTACATTAATTAGTTTTTTGAAGAAGGTGTTTTATAGTAGTAAAGTCGGTTTAAATTTTTATTAAAATATTTCTTTAATCATCAAGACACGAAAGATAGACGATGCAGTTATTTAAGATGTATTTGAAAGGAATTGTTTAAAAGAATAGGCATACAATTTTAAACCGCTGTTATAAAGCCCCTGGACGTTTATAAACAGCGCTACAAATTGATATGCCTTTTCTTATAAACAAGATGAAATGTTCGGCCATATAAATCAGGCGTTCAAACGCTCTTAAATACAACGTGTTAATGAATAAGCGCAAAACCTCATACACCCCAACTGATTTATAACAAAATAATTAGATTGAAACAATAATTTCATTATTTTTATAGTTAAAATTTAAAGTTATTAGCATTTTAAGTTTTCAGGTTAAAATGATTTGTTATCATTTCAGCAATTAATGAAAGCGTGCTCATGAACACATTTTAAGAATCTTGTTTTGGTAGTAAGTAGGGTGAGTGTGCACGTACGGTGGGTTGAGATCAAGTTCAGTAAATTTAAAATTTTACAATCATATGATTTATTATTTTGAAAAAAATTACCTATGTTGAAAATATGATAATTCGATTCTGCTCTCGATTCTAAACAAACTACTTTCTAGTTTTGCGTTAATTCATTAACACGTTGTATACACCCTTAAGCCCCACTTGCGCCAACCTGGGTTAGCAATTAACTCTGGGTTAAATAGCTAACCCGGATTTTCTGCTATACTAAAAATCATAGATTACAAACTTAACCTGGAGTTATTTTCTAACCAGGGTGACGCAAGTGGGGCTAAGTGTTCAAATTTTCACCACTTCCCGATAAGTTTCAGATATCCTTTCCAAATGATTACGGCATTCATAAATATTCACATTATTGTCTATTTATCCGTTGGATGGGCTATCTAATACAATTATCAGAAAGTGGAAAAACAGGCCGTTAATGGATCAGACAGAAATATTCCAAAGATTTAAATATTAGTGTGTGGATTAACAATAAATATTTAATTTATGGATCTATCCCCTTGCTAACAAGTGCATGCACAACTTAAATAGTAATAGCGGCTGAAAGGGCAAACTGTGACCCAATTTAGTACGTGATATGTGTTGTAGACAGCTTTAGGTATAGTATAAGAGATAAGAGGAATTTTGGTAACCATCAGCTGCAAGCCTGATTGGGTTATTCCTGATGTCCCCCACGGTCTCGGCCCCAGTGGGGGCCAACGGGAAAAAAATTCTCGCTGTCCCCCGCATGTCCCCACTAGGAGCCAACGGGAAAATATGTTATCGTTGTCCCCCACTAAAATAGAATCAATGGATTTTTAATGAAAACACTGTAAATAGTTTTGTACTCAACTGTATTTTGTTTTTGCAATAAAATAGTGTGTTTGAAAAATGAAAATGAAAATGAAAATTATTTATTTCTCCTCAGAGTAGGTAGGTACATTACCAGTAAAATTTAAAACTAAACTAGAATTAAACAACGAACTTAATATTACACATAATCAAATACAGTACAAATTAACTTTAACATTTTGGGTGGAATGTACATCGACTGTTACCAGGGGTCCTCAATACAGGCAAGGCTTGAAATTTGAGGAACCAATTAAAAAACACCAACGATTAACTTATAATGTTATAAATTGGAATACAACACTTATTAATTTTTTATATGTTTTGAAGAAAGATTCTGAATAGGTATTTAGGTACTTAACTTAGCCTATACATCAATTTCACCCTGTAGTACTTATGTCTATTTTCGTCGTCATCTCATAACAACAAATGTTTCCCAGGCTCGGCGGTGGTAAGCATCTGCATGCGGCAGTTCGACGATGCGATCTCGATCACCGTGGCCATCATGATAGTGGTGACGGTCGCCTTCGTGCAGGAGTACCGATCCGAGAAGTCGCTCGAGGAGCTCAATAAACTGGTGCCGCCTAGTTGTAACTGGTGAGTCCGTTCAAGATCTTATTTTATTAGTTTTTTATGTTTACTTGCGTCCACCGATTCTCTTGAGAGAAGTGCTTTGCCCTGCAGTGAGTAGAAATATGCAGCAACCAGATGGGCTGATGATATTGCGGAGGTAGCTGGAAAGACTTGACAGGAAAGAGTGGCATATCCTGCTGTGGGTGGACAAAACCTGATGATGATGGAAATATAATAAACTCGGCTAGTGGACTGTCTATGTGCGAACGCGTCACGTGATCATTTTGTGCGCAGTTTAGAAGCTTTGTCTCCGTGGGGTATTCACTCATGTGCCTGTACCCTTCAACGCGTCTATAGGATCTTTCATAACTAGTATTTCTTTATTTCCCAGTCTCCGCGAAGGCAGCATAGAACACTTCCTCGCTCGAAACCTCGTCCCCGGCGATATAGTCCACCTCAACGTCGGGGATCGGGTTCCCGCAGACCTGCGACTGTTCGATTCAACCGACCTGGCGATCGACGAGTCTTCGTTCACTGGTGAAACAGAACCGGCTGTCAAGAGCGTCCTACCAAACAAAGCGTCAGCTGGGAGGGTCAATAAGGATAACATTGCGTTTATGGGGACCCTGGTCCGGTGCGGGAATGCAAAGGTGAGAAACTTGAAGAGAGAACGCTAAACTAATAGGAAAGATGGCCAGTGGACCAAAACGGTTTCAGATTGGTGGCCAAGAGAAGAAAGGAGGTCAGTAGGCAGACCAACAGCATGTTGGTCTGCTGACATTGAAAGTTCGCGTTGGATCATGGGTCTTATGTGGAACGATTCAATCGGTATCAGGTCGATATAGTGTTTTTTGGCAGATCATAGCGATATTGCTTATTAATTTTTAGTTAATTAATTTCAGACAATTTATATGATGATTACAGAAACAAAACATTTTGCCATTACCTAGTGTAGTCTTAATCTTGTAAACGATATAATCGGAAGGAAATAGCCCACAGATTAGCATAGGACCGTGCCAAGTGGTACAATAAAAGGGAGGCATTTGCCCAGCAGTGGGTTGATGTTAGCTGTATACATATTATTTGATATCATTCAACACCTTTTCGTTTAAAAGTTTTAGTGTCACATTAATGTAGTCTTCAATGTTTAAATAATAGAAACTTAATAAAGCCACAGATAAAGCTTCAAATTTGTTTGAAACTGTAGCTTAAAGATTCTCTAATCTTGTACTTTTAACACAAAATAAAATTGTAATAACATTCCCAGGGCATAGTAGTCGCAACAGGCGAACGATCAGAGTTCGGTGACATATTCCGCATGATGCAAGCGGAGGAAGCTCCAAAGACTCCGCTGCAGAAGTCTATGGACGCGCTCGGGGCGCAGCTATCTCTGTACTCGTTCTGCATCATCGGCTTCATCATGGTCGCCGGGTGGCTGCAAGGGAAAGCGCTGCAGGACATGTTCACCATCGGAGTCAGTCTAGCCGTCGCTGCTATTCCTGAAGGTAAGATTTAAGTTAAGTTACATGCGTCCTCTTAAAGTTAGAATTCGGTGACATATTCCGCATGATGCTAGCGGAGGAAGCTCGATAGCACAGAGTACTATATAATAGACTCCACTGCAGAAGTCCATGGACACGTTCGAGGCGTTCAGTCTCGCCGTCGCTGCTATTCCTAAAGGTATGCTTTTACTTATTACTTAGGTAAGGTTTACTTTTTAATCAAAGTAAAAGGAAGGTTACATGGATCTTCTTATGAATGAGGCTGAATTTGATAGGGTCATCCATGTGTTCACTAGCGGAGTCAGTTTGACGGTCACTATGTTCTTGAAGGTAAGTATGTCGTATATCAAGGGTAGTGTCAAGGAACATAACAAGACTCTTCTATGGATAAAAGTGAAAGCGACAGGGCCATACTTCACGTGTGCACTATCGGAGTCAGTATGACTTTTTAATATTAATTAATTTTGTGTGCATCCGTCAGGATTTTCTACTTTAATAACACCCCTCTTTTTGCGTCGACGGTTAAAAATAATGATTTTCTTAAAATTAATGTTTACTATCGGAGAGTAAGTTTTGGTCCTGAAGTAGCTTAAAAGTGTTGAAAAATACCTTCATTTCGTTGTCTCCGACACGAGAAAAAGTTTATAATATGAACTTTTAGTTTTATTTATGTTTTTTTAATCTTTCAGGCCTACCAATCGTCGTAACAGTGACTCTGGCGCTCGGTGTGATGCGTATGGCGAAGCGAAACGCTATCGTGAAGAAGCTACCTACAGTCGAGACTTTAGGCTGCGTCAACGTCATATGCAGCGATAAGACTGGTAAGGAAACGCTATGTTATAAATAATGTAAATTGTCTAACATATTAAATAATATAATTTCAATCTCGTACTTTCTCTAACCAGGAACTCTAACAAAGAACGAGATGACGGTGACAACGATATCGACATCAGGAGGACACATAGCCGAGGTTACAGGCACCGGATACAACTCCCAGGGAGACGTACAACTGCGCGCCTACAAGGGGCGAGACCTGGATGTGGCCAGGATGGGCGTCTGTAGCATGCTCGAGGTGAGTCACTATGAAGTACACAGCTGAACTGAAAGGCAGCGGGTACAACTTAGGGAGACGTGTTATGTTGTAGAGTTTCTGGCCGCATCTTCTCTACAGCGACAACACGTTCCGACGCGGTGGTAGCTTTAAAAAAGATTTGACGTTTGATAAGTGTGCTGCAAGCTCCTATATTGAATAAATTATATTGACTTTGACTTTGACTTCTTCTTCTTATAGTGTGGTGTACAGACTTCTTATTCCCTGGTGTCAGAGTTTTTTCAGACCGCCTTACGGCCTTTGACGTGATTTTTATGTAACGACTACGACACCAGAGATAGAAGCCGGGAAGCACGGAATCATCTTTCTTTTAAGATAAATTCAGCCTGTAATGTCCTAACCAACTGGGGAAAAACACAAAGTGACATATCACTAGGTGTCCCTCGTGGGAATCGAAACCACGACCTCAGTGTCAAGAGCCCAATAAAGGATGTTAAAATGATTAAATCCATAAATTTTATCGAAATCTATAGACCCATTTTTGAGAAACCAATTAGAAAAACAAAGCATTGCTCGTTTAATAGCTCGTTGTTTGTCCAGGTGGGAGTGCTCTGCAACAACGCAGTAATACGCGACGAGACGTTGTATGGGCAGCCGACAGAGGGCGCTCTGCTCGCGTGCGCCATGAAGAACAACATGCACGAAGTGAGGGACCACTACACCAGGCTGCATGAGATTCCTTTCAGGTTACTATTTACTTGTCATTAACCCCCGACGCAAAAAGAGGGGTAGTTCTGTCTGTCTGTCAGTCGGTATGTCTGTCTGTGGCTCCCAAACGAGTGGTTTTTTAAAAGAAAGCTAATTTTTGCGTGAGTGTTCTTGTTTTCAAGTAACGTTAAAAAATTACGAAATAACAGTTAATTACAAATTTAAAAATACCCCCAACGCTAAAAACAGACATTTAAAAGTGAAAATTTATTAGATCACCTATTATTTTTGACGTAAACAAATGTTTGTTTTACTTTTTAACTCTCTTTAAGATATTTAAGGTAAATTATTTTGTCGGGGATCGCAAGTTAATGTCCAATAAAAAAAAATCTATGGTCATTTCATAGCGGTCCCCAGATTTTTTTTGCGCTGACAGGTTTGCTCCCAAAAGTTGTTCAGTTTGATGGCACATACTCTAATATGTGGTGTAAAGGTTAATGATACATTTACTTACACCCTGTGTAGGCTGACGATGGCGACGATGATGTTCAGTAATATACAAGGTGTTACAAAAGTAAAAATAAATATTTAAAACTTAAAAGGGGGTTGCTTAGACCATAAAACTGAACAACTTTCACTATTGGACCAACATCGAAATCGCGAAGAAAAAAATCTGCTGTCCCATACATTTAGCTCGAGTAGATTTGTAGTTTAGTATGGAGCATCAGATTATTTATTCGCTATTTCGATATTGGTTCCACAGTGAAAGTTGTTCAGTTTGATGGTCTAAATCACCCCCTTAAAGGTTTATTAGTATTTTTGTAACACCTTGTATACTTCACTAAGAACTGTAAGTTCTTTAGGATTGGTATGTAAATTTGCTTCAATTATCAACTGTCTTTTTAAGCATGCTTTACACCGATTCGACCGGCGCATCCCGGCAAATCAATCCCAACCTATAAAGCTGGTTCACAAATTTCTTCACCACGATTGCAAGTATAACTTCGAACGACAGAAACAGAAGCGTGTAGACGTAACAACGTTGTCTTTTAGCTTTTGGGCTTTAAGAGTGACAGGACCACTACCTGTTAAACTGGTTAGAGTTTGGGCACTGCTAATCTTCTTATCGTGTGCACAAGCCCTGGTGTCAGAGTTTTTAAGACCGCCTTACGGCCTTTGACGTGGTTTTTATGAATCGAATACTACCACGAGATGCCATCCGAAGCAAGGAATCATCTTTTCAAACAATCAGGTGATTCAGCCTCCAATGTCCTACCCAACTGGGGAAAAATGCACAAAGTGACAAATCACTAAGTGTCCCCCGTGGAAATCGAACCCACGACCTCCGTGTCAAGAGCCCAACGCTCTTAACCATTAGACCACGGAGGCAGTTATATCTACTGCTAGTGAAATTAGGATATTCTGAATATCTCTGATTATCTCTTCGTGGTGTATTCTCGTAACCATATTATTGCTTTTTCAGTTCCGAAACGAAAATGATGGTAGTGAAATGCGCTCCAAAGTTCGCCGACGGCAAACCGAAGGAGGAAGTGTTTGTAAAAGGAGCCATCGAGAAGATCCTGCCGCTATGTACTCAATACATAGACAGTGCGGGCAACTACGCACCTCTGACTAAGGAGAAACAGAACGACTTCGTGAGCGAGGCGTACAATATTGGCAGGATGGGTGAGTAACTTAGTTGTTCTGGCTTAGATTAGACTGGCTGGGGAGTTATTGAGATGATTCAAAATCCAAAAAAGTCAAAAGTCAATATTGTTTATTCAAAATAATATCACACATATAACTTTTTGACGTCATGTTTTTGAATCTACCACCGCGTCGGAAGGTGTTCCGTTGTAGAGAAGATGCGGCCAGAAACTCTACAACACACTTCTTTTAAACAAAACAAAATATACAAAGTAAAATAGTAACCTTTTTCACAGAGGACTTGTTTAACATGGGACTTAAACTTTTTGTCCGTCAAGTTATGAATATTCTCTGGTATCTTATTATAATAACGTATACAGTGCCCCATGAAAGATGTGTTGACCTTACTAAGTCGAAAATGTGGGAATACTAATTTATTTTTATTTCTTGTAATGTAATTATGAACGTCACTGTTTTTGGGAAAGAGAGATTCTGCCGCTATGTACGCGATACATAGACAGTGCGGGTGATTATGCGCCTCTGACCAAGGAGAAGCAGAACGACTTCGTGAGCGAGGCATACAATATTGGCAGGATGGGTGAGTCGGCGGGATATAATTAAGCGCTGCGCTCTATACATAGTAGTTTCTCGATAGTTATCTACTTAATAAAGATTTTTTTTTGTTATCGCCCTTGTAAGCGGTAGGCACGTCTCGGTACAGGTCCACGTGGTTTAGTGAGTATACTTCATTCCAAAAAAGAACGACGAGATTTTCCGATTCCTATTTAGCTTTCTGGCTGAATTCTGATTACCAAACGTAATTAATTTATCAGATACACATACTATCCGACAAATCTTGGACGTTGCTAAAGCTGTTCTAAGAATAAGTGAGAGGAAGTGTTTCAAATCTCTGTTTCTGTAATGCAAAATAGCCTTAAAATTTCGTTGCTATTTTGAATGGAGTGTAGAACGACTGGAACTTCTCGTCCTGGAATCCGCGTTCCAGTCATGATAAGACTGGGTTTAAAAGCGCGTCTGCTGTATCGCGTTACGCCTTTAGAGTTAAGAGAATCTAAAGTCGAGCGTGGCGGTAGACAAAACAATCTGCTAGTCAACAACTTCAAATTAGCAACTCTAACGGACGTCAAAACGCACGCTTTGTGATCAAAAATGTTTACTAAATAATGCACAGTGACGTCGTCAATATTTCATAATTTTTTTAGTTTATCCTGTTATTAAAAATATTATTCAAGCTAAATAATTACTGAAGATTAATCTATTAAACATTTTCTAACTTTCAAATCCTTCCGCAGGTCTCCGTATAATAGCGTTCGCTCGCGGCAACAGTATGGAAGCCCTCACATACACGGGTGTTTGCGGAGTGTGTGACCCTCCTAGACCGACTGTAAGAGCCGCTGTGGACACTCTACGAGCTGCTTCCGTCGACGTCAAGATGGTCACCGGCGACGCCAGGCCTACAGCACTCGCCATCGGTTAGTTCTAAAGTTATTGTCTAACTAGCGACGTTCCTAGACTAACTGTAAGAGCCGCAGTAGATACTCTTCGAGCTGCTTCCGTCGACTTCAAGATGGTCACCGGCGACGCCAGGCCTACAGCACTCGCAATCGGTTAGTTCTATGGTTATTGTCTAACTAGCGACTCTCCTAGACCGACTGTAAGAGCCGCCATGGACACTACGAGCTGCGTTCGTTGACGTCAAGATGGTCAATCTCGGTATCCATCTCGTTCCATCAGACAGGAGGGAAAGGACGAGACGGTGCAAGTGTTTAGCGCGTACACTTATGTACTTCAAAATATCCTGCGTACCTGACTGCTTTTCTCTAAAGATTAGCAGTCGCCCCTAGCTGAAATCCAGGTCAGAGTGTCATCTTAGGGGGCGGTCACTAGGAATCTATCATCATCATAGATTTTATATCTACCAACGTAAATATTGGCAATACGTAAGAGAAAGAACTTATAGTTAAAAATGTTAAAGTGTTATTTTATCATTTTCAGCACAAATGGTGGGTCTGGACGTGCTTCACTCGCAGTCACTCTCCGGAGATCAGCTGGACGCCATGTCCGAAGACGAACTCGACAGGGTTATTGATACTGTAAGACATATTTAATATCAATTACGTATTGCATCTCTTTAAATATGAGGGTCTCTTCACCACGATGGCAAATCAAACTCGACGAGGAATTATCTCCAATCGCCATAAGAAGATAGGATAGATAAAGGGATTAGGCGACGGGCTCGCTACCCATTACACTAGGCAGAATTTGGGCACTGAGGTTAGAGGAATGTGGATATTTTGAATATTATCTGCGGAGAATATAATACAGTCCTGAATTTAGATGAGAATACAAGGTGTTACAAAAATACAAATAAATATTTAAGGGGGTGGTCTAGACTATCAAACTGAACAACTTTCACTATGGGACCAATATCGAAAATGCGAAAAAAATCTGATTTTCCATACTAAACTACAAATCTACTCGAGCTAAATGTATGGGACAGCTGATTTATTTTTTCGTGATTTCGATGTTGGTCTCACAGTGAAAGTTGTTCAGTTTGATGGTCTACACAACCCTCGTAAAAGTTTTAAATGTTTATTTTCACTTTTGTAACACCTTGTATAACAATTATTAAGTGAACATAAATATGATATCAGTACCAACCATACGAGTATTATGGGGTTGCAGTATTTTACTAATTTTCAAATCCAAAAAGGAGACATGATTAATCTTCTTGGCGGAGGCACTATCGTGCCCCTCGATCACACCCTGGACAAATAGATGTCACTTCATACAAATGGGATAAGACAACAAGAGTGATGCCAGATACTGATTGAAGAGTGAGTGATAGAGGAATTACCATTGTAATTCATACTCTTAGACATACTCTTTCCTAAACTTTTCTTACAGTTTCCTTAAAATTGCTTAAAATATTATGTATTCGTTTTATTTTCAGGTAAGCGTGTTTTATAGGGTGACACCAAAGCACAAATTATCTATAGTGAAATCACTCCAAAGACTTGGCAATATTGTGGGAATGACAGGTCAGTAATAATGCCTATCGTCTAAAAGAAAAATCTAATTATAGATTGATTAATTCAGTATTGGACAGGACTCTGCTATTGGCTATGTGCACGACACTAGCGCCCCTAGCGGTGTCGGACCGCCGTGAATATTTTCATGTAACATGTTAGTTAAAAGTTTGTTATTACAGTTATGACGTAAAAATATCTCGATCATGCAATGCCGCTCGTATTGCGACTAAGTAAATTAGGCGACGGGGGCTTAATTTATGCGGTCCATCGCTATTTTCCGGTATTTTAATTTAATCAAAGCATATATCTGTTAGAGAGGCTATCTGAAAATGATCAGGAAATGGTGAAACACGCCCTAAGACTTGTTAAATCTTAAACATTGTGTAACCTGCAGGTGACGGTGTCAACGACGGAGTTGCGTTGAAGCGAGCCGACATCGGTATCGCGATGGGACGCAACGGTACAGACGTCTGTAAGGAGGCCGCCGACATGATACTCCTCGATGATGACTTCGCTACCATCATGTGAGTTTGTGATCTAAATCCAGAATATCTGTCAGTTGCACTATCTGCTAGCTTTTACTACGTCAATGAGGCAAAAAATGACAGCAAGAGATTTAATGGAGGATTAACTTTATTGAACGTACGTGCAACTGGGAGATAGTGTAGCCAAACCCACTTGCCAACGTGCTTGCGGTTCTTTTTCTGTGTTAATGACATGAATAATTGAAAAAAAAAAATTTAGTTTTCCATTTTAGTCCCAAAAACCATCAGCATATTAAGAAGGACTATACAGGGTGTAAGGAAAAGCATCATTTACCTTTAAACCACATGCTCTACCCATCAAACTGAACAACTTTTACTATGGGAGCAAACCTGTCAGAACAAAAAAATATCAGCTGTCCCATACTAAACTGCAATACGTACTCGATTCAAACGTATGGAAAAGCAGATTTTATTTTTGTTCTGACAGCTTTTGTCCCATAGTAAAAGTTGTTCAGTTTGATTGGTAGAGTATGTGGTTTAGAGGTTAATTATACTTTTCCTTAAACCCTGCATATAGGGTCCTTTTTAATATGCTGACACTTTTTTAAGGGGATGCTCAGACCATCATTCTGAACAACTTTCTCTATGGCACCAACATCGAAATCGCGAAAAAAAAAAAACAGTTGTCCCATACAAAACTGCAAACCTACATGAGCCAAATGTATGGGACAGCAGATATCTTTTTGCGATTTCGATGTTGCTCCCATAAAGTATGTTGTTCAGTTAGATGGTCTGATCATCCACTTAAAAACTGTCAGCATATTAAGTTTGACCCTGTATAGTTCTACATACAGAACGGCCACTCCCCCTCTCTGACTCCAGATACCCCAATATATGCTGATATTAAGAAGGACCCTGTATAACAGTAGTGAATTTGCTTGTCCTATCGTATTTTGGCTCTACCACAATGCCTCAAAACAAAGGTGTTCATTCAGTGCGTCCTGCCAGTAATGACCTATGGTGCGGAAACTTGGACCCTGACGATAGGACTAGTTCATCAGTTCAAGGTCGCTCAGCAAGCTATGGAGAGAGCTATGCTCGGTGTTTCTCTGAGAGATCACATCAGAAATGAAGTGATACGTCAGAGAACTTAAGTGGTTGACATAGCTCAGAAAATTAGCAAGCTGAAGTGGCAATGAGCTGGTCATATCTGCCGAAGAACTGACAACCGGTGGGGTGTCAGAGTTCTAGAGTGGAGACCGCGAACTGGTAGGCGTAGTGTGGGACGCCTTGATACCCGCTGGACAGACGACCTAAAAAAAGCAGCGGGGAGCGATTGGATGAGGAAGGCCGAAGACAGAGTTTTGTGGCGCGCCTTGAGAGAGGCCTATGTTCAGCAGTGGACGATGATGGGCTGATGATGATGATCTTATTTTACAGTTACAGCGACCACATCCAACAATGTTATGAGTTATAAGCATAGCGTAGAAATCAATGTAATATTGTTTGTATTACAGATCAGCAATAGAGGAAGGCAAGTGTATATTCTACAACATCCGCAACTTCGTCCGCTTCCAACTGTCTACGTCCATCGCGGCTTTGTCCCTCATCGCGCTCGCCACCCTCATGGGCATCCCCAACCCTCTCAACGCGATGCAGATACTCTGGATAAACATTATCATGGACGGTAAGTCGAGGGTACACTGCTGACATAGTGTATAAAACATTTACAGGGCCAATCAAATGTCGAATATGTCAAGGTAAAACTATGTTTAGGGATAATACTTGCATAATCAAATTAGCATAGCGACTCACGACTATATTCCCCGAGGGGGTAGTCAGAGATATTCTGAAACCTCAGAACATCCACGTTTCACCAGTAGTACCGAAACTCTGTCCAGGAGGGTGAACCCGTCGCCACTTGTAATGGACAGTGGATACAATACATGCCTCGAAATTGAAGCATGCAGGTTTCCTCACGATGTTTTCCTTCACCGAAAAGCCAGTGGTATTACAAATCATACATAAATTCCGATAAACTCATTGGTACGAGTAGGCCTGGACGGGGATCGAACCATCGCCTCCTGCACGGCAGGCAAGGTTACTCGCCACTGGACCACCACGGCTTCATAATCAAATTAAAGATTGAAAAATTAAGTCTTAGGCCGGACTTGAGTACAAAATGGCTGTAACATGTTTATAAGTTAAGTTATAGCCTGTAGAATCCCACTGCTGGGCAAAGGCCTTCTCTCACGAGTAACATGAGAGGGAGTGGGTCATACACCACCACGCGGGCCCAGTGCGTGTTGGTGGAGGCAAGTTAGTGGTCAACTTGCTGTCAGAGAATTTTCAGGCCGCCTTAATAGGCCTTAAACATGTTTATAATCAATAATATTTGAGTTTTTCGGAATTTATGTACGATTTGTAACACCACTGGCTTTTCGGTGGAGGAAAACATCTTGAGGAAACCTGCATGCTTCAATTTCGAGACATGTATTGACTGTTCGTTATAAGTGGCGACGGGCTCACCCCCCTTCACACTGGACAGAGTTTCGGTACTACTGGTGAAACGTGGCTGTTCTGAGGTTTCAGAATACCTCTGACTACCCCCTTGAGGAATATAGTCGTGAGCATATGCTTAATATTTGAAATTGGAACAGGTTGTGTCATCTATGTTGTAATTCTGGAGTTGGTTGGTTTGTAAAAACTCTAGTAGATAGCGCCACGTCCCTTAAGACGCAAAAGGTTGATAAATTTCGTTCTCTGGCGTAGTGGCTCAGTAGCTAAATTGGAAAAAGGAATTCCCCCGGTTTGGAAAATTGCGGGTTCAAGTCCCGACTAAAACTTAATTTTTCAATCTTTAATTTGATATGACGTTGACGTTGATGTTCTGGTGTTTCAGAATATCTCTGACTGCCCCCTCGGGGAATATAGTCGTGAGCATATGCTTATGCTAATTTGATTTGAAATAGTACAACAGGCGGTGCTGCCCCTATGTTTCTCATGTTTCTCGCTCTATGACGTTCCTGAGCGAGAGAATAGGATGGAGTGTCAAAAATTCCATGCTGCCAGACGAGGTTCAACCTTTGACTATTTATATGTGGACTGGTTACGCGTGTAGTTCTACTAACAAACATTTCTGCCACTTTTTGTGGGGGGCGAGGTAACATGAAATCCGCAACTTTGATTTTTATTCCCCATAACTTTAGATTCTAATTTTGAATGTTAAAAATCATGAAAAGTGGTCTCGTGTGAACCCCAAACGTTCTAAGTTCGAAGTTATTATTTCGCAATTATAGGCTGTCTCGTTTAGTGATAAGGTGTAAAATTGAATGTAAATGCACAAGATCAATTGTGCTTATACCGTGGCAGAGGGGAAATGCTACCGCAAGGCTAGTCCTTATAATAATTAGTCAAAGGGTTCAACTCATACTTTAACGCCCTTGGTCCGTCAGGTCCGCCGGCCCAGTCTCTCGGGGTGGAGCCCGTGGACCACGAGGTGGTGCGACGCCGGCCGCGGGACACTTCGCGCCGCATCATATCGCGAGGACTGCTTGTCAACGTGCTGCTCTCCGCTGCCATCATCATCGCTGGCACTTTGTGGGTCTTCAATAGAGAGGTATCATTTTTTTCTTTAATTATATTGATAATTATATTGTGTGTCCCGCCCATCTCCATTTAAGCTTTCTCACAGTTGTTGTAACATCTTATATTTTAGTCTGTTCTCTGAAACCCAAATTTTTTATTCCATCTATTTTCTTTTTTTGGAGCATGCTCCTTTCCATGGAGTGTTGGCAAACTTCCAGTTTGTGTATATAGGGTCCTTAATATGCTGACACTTTTTAAGGGGATGATCAGACCATTAAACTGAACAACTTTCTCTATGGCACCAACATCGAAACCGAAAAAAAAATCTGCTCTTCCATACAAAACTGCAAACCTACTCGAGCCAACTGTATGTCACAGCAGATATTTTTTTTCGCGATTTCGATGTTGGTCCCATAGACCTCTATAGGAATCGGAAAATCTTTTCGTCCTTATTTGAAATGAAGTATACGTTAGAAAAGCTCATTGGTACATGGCTTGTTATCCGTGCGGATACGAACCCGGACCATCATGACTGATTGTAACTCAAGTAGATCCACTCGTTAGACTACGTCTTATTTACCAGTTAATACTAGTTAAAACCATGTTAAAACTAACGATGAACTCTTATCCTCTTCAGATGTCAGACAACAAGATAACGCCGCGCGACACTACAATGACGTTCACCTGCTTCGTCCTGTTCGACATGTTCAACGCGCTCTCCTGCCGCTCGCAGACCAAGTCCGTCTTCCAAGTGGGACTCTTCTCCAACAAGTATGTTCTTATGGCATGATTCTGTATCACGTCAGGCCTTAGACTACTTATATGAGGACTAGTTGCGCGTGTAATTCTACTAACAAAATTTTCTGCCACTTTTTGCGGGGGGCGAGGTAGCACGAGATACGCAATTTGAATTTTATTCCTTTAGTTTAGATTCTAATTTTGAATGTTAAAAATCATGAAAAACAGTGTCGTGTGAACTCCAAACGTCGTAAGTTCGAAATTATTGTTCCGCAATTATAGGCTGTCGCGTTTACTGGTAAGGTATAAAATTGAATGTAAATGCGTAAGATTTTTTGATCTTGCACGTTGGCAGAGGGGAAATGCTAAGGCGAGGCGCGTCTGTATATAAATCGTCTAAGCGTCAGGCCCACCACGATCAGCAAGCCTATAGCTGCCTCTCGATACGCGCAGCAAACCTTCGAACATTCGCTCGCGCGACATACGCGCAGCAAACACTCTTACATCGATACGCACGGCAGCAATCATGACCGGTAGCGCTATTGTGTAATCTTCAGATGATATCGTTTACAAGATCGGTTACGTATTATAACTTGTACTAGGCAATTTTTACGTTGCTTAACACCACTTGTGTGCCTGCCACTGCCCGACATTAATTAACGAAATATTAAGAAGAAAAATCGCTAAGAACGGCCAAAAACACAATGTAGATTTGATACCGGTTGTATCGGGTATTTACACAATAAGACCCCAGGTTGCCGCGAGCCGTGCCAATCTCTGTTTGTTTTTTGGCGCGCGGCAAAGGCTCGAACAATTTACGTCCCAACTGCGCACGGCAATGCACGACTTCACCTCTGAGAACTGATCGCAGCTGGGTCGTCTGCCGTCTCGCTATCTGAAATGTTAAGCGCGGCATATTCACAGGTTTTGAACCTGCCACGGCGAAAACAGCGTGCGCGTTGTGCGTTAATTGGCAAATCTCTTCACCACAATAGCAAGACAAACTCTAAATGACATGTCATCGACTGGACGGAAGAAGATCTTCAAATTGAGTTACTTATTCGTTTGCACACCGAGACTCCACTACTTCAATTTTCATCATCAGAAGTCTCTATACTCTCCATCGTTGGCTTACTTTCATGAAGACATATACACCATGCGTGCCTAATGTAAATTGGCATAATTCAAATACGCATCAGAATTAATTCTTCAGCTTAAGAAGATATAAAGCTTTGAACTTAGCCATAGAAAATTTCAAAGCTTTATATCTCCGTAATTATATTATAAATTGCAAATGTTATTTGATACGCGGCATCTAGATTTTTTAAACTATTGTTCCATATATAAAATATAACTTTTAATTGTACCGTCAACGCGTATTACGCGTCGAACTTTTGTATGAAATTGACAACTCTGCAACCACCTTAAAAAAGATTCCTAAAGATGTTTTCTTCACCGAAAATCGAGTGGTGTTAAGAACGGGTCATCGTAGAGATGTTTAATTTTTGGCCAACTCTGAAAGCATCCAAATTATCCCATCTTTTTCTGTGTCTAACTCGATGTCGACGACTATTCTGTAGAACCTGTCTGTGGTGATATTGGTTCATATTTCCTTACGCATGCGACGTATAACACTGAATGTATTTGTGCAGGATGTTCCTGATAGCGGTGACTCTGAGCTTAGTGGGGCAGACGCTGGTAGTCTTCTTCCCGCCGCTGCAGCGCGTGTTCCAGACCGAGGCGCTAACTGGACATGGTATGAACCACTGAAGAGAGCCCCAGGCTCCGCCTTAATAGAAGTCGCATGTAGGTGGAGCCCGCGTGCCACTGATATGCGTAGTTCGCGTATAAGCTTCTTCATTTCCTTCAGAAAAAGGTTTTAAGACACAATTACAATTTTACAACGATTCAGCACTGACCTTATTGATTCAGTCATAAGACATGATGATAAGGTTGAATTTAATTTAGCTTTTTGTTTTTTTTGGTCTCACTAGTTCTCGAACTCTCTTTCATGCGGTTTCGCTGGTTCTCTTTTCTGTAATATGAACAGCTGACATTCTTTAATATTTCTTACCTATGTATGTTATATTACTTAAACCTGTGCTTAAACTATGTCCCGAATATATCATATAAATTATAAAATTACATGCCATCGACGCAACGTACAGTATCAGATTTATAAGTTCCCCCGATTTACTTGCGCAGTTGATAATTTTTAATAGCGTGCGTAATTATATTGGCCAATCATAATCCATATCAACCTTCAATCCGACTTTGCACACTTTGATTACTAAACAACTTCCGGACTCTGCGCAAACGAAGATTGAAGAGGGTATTTATTTTCCCGGTCGTACTGTACGTTTATTTCAGAATATTTAGGGGGGTAATGGCGTGAGCTTTATGTAGTTACTGAACATGAACATTGTGAACCGAAGGACCTACAAGTATCTCTGTACAAGAGTGGAATGAACTCACATGGAATGTCGTGATCATTATTGTGTACATGTAAATTAAATAGCTTTCTTTCTTTCACAGATCTGATATTCCTCGTTTGCCTAACATCAAGCGTGTTCATAGTGAGCGAAGTGAAGAAGGTGATCGAGCGAACGCTCAAGAAGCGGTCATTCGGCAAGTTCTCGTCCAAGACCCGTGACGCGATGGACTTCGTATGACAGGAGACGGAGCGCAAGGCGCAGTAAGGCTCCCCGGGCCTGCGCCGGCGCCGGCGGACAGTGAGTGTGGACGCACCTTTACTATCTCCGACGGTCGAATACACATCCCCCATTTTTAATTTATATTTTTTATCTCGCAGTATTTTTGTCTTTCGTGCTATTTTTGTAACCTTTTTTTGTAGATGTCAGTGATTAACTAAGTGAAATTTAGTTTTAATATTTTTTTTTTATTTATGGATTAGTTAGGGAATGAATTAGTTGTATTTTTAGGGTTTTCAAATTTTTTTTTTTTCGTGCTTTGTGGCCAGTGATGTTGGAATCGTGACTGTTCGTCCGGGTAGAACGTGACAATAGATTCTCTGACATGACGGAATGTCGTACAATGACATTAAATGTCCTGCAGAGATTGTCCTACCTCAAAAGTGAAGTGTAATCTAAAAATACAATCTGGACTGTACAAACTATAAAGCCAAATTATTAAACGACACTATAAATTGTGTTAAACAATCTTACAAGAGATAAATTGGCATAATGTTTAATCTTGTGATTATAAAAACAAAAATTTAACTTGACTCTACGTAGTCTCTATTGGGTGACAAGTATGTCAAAATACTTTGTACAGTGCGAAAAACCTTTCTGATTTTGTTATAATTACAGTATTACAACGTTTATAAGACTTGTTTTTAAAACCCGTTCTAACTAACCAGGATGCTCTATTGGTCGATTGACTTGGCGCTTGAAGTATTTAAATCAGTCGACCAATAAAAGCAGGACCAAAGACAGAAGCGATCGACAGTTTCCCAAACTATTAAATGTAATTGATTATATCGTTTCGAGTGTTATCGGGAAATGTTTGCGCGAACGAAGATTGACGACACGCCAAAAAAACGTGGTTGTACACCTGGAAAATTTATAAGTCCGTTCGTCAATCATCGTTTTCGCAAACTATACCAAAGTCCCCGCCAAAAAACCGATGTCATTAGTAATTAAAAATCAATCATGCGCGTTAGTCAAAGGGTGCAAAATCGGATTCTACTCAATCATTCTCTGTCTCGCTCTTAGTTGAATTCCAGACTGACGTACGCTTCGCCGGGCCAAGCACGGTACGACTATTAGCAAATAGCGGCAAGGGATTTTAGGCGCGCGAACGTGGCCCATCCTGATTGGTTAATAACATTTCACGCGCTATTAATAATTTGACAACTGCGCAGGACATCGGTAAGACTTAAAAACATTGTATTACTGTAATGTACTATCTTTTTACCCGACTGCGCGACGCAAACGAGGGTAATGTGTTTATTACATATTTATCAGAAGCTGAATACTAAAGCGTTAGTTCGAAATGTATTAAACAGTACAGAAAGATTTATTGTACTGTACGTCTTTCGAAATTTGCCGTTATGAGGCATTTATATCAAATTGCATTTCTCGGCATGTGAAATTATCATGAAATGCTGTAATAGAATTAGTAGGGAATGGTTGAACGTATTTGCCGTGTGTGAAAGAAATAAAGGATATTATTCTACGTATATCTGTTGTTTATGTAAAAGAAATATGGCTATTTAATCTTGAGTTTCTTTAAAAATTTTAAGAGAAAAATATATGAAAAATTATTAGAGAAAAAAAAATGTAATAATATTATATTTTGTTTGTAAACTAGCATGCAACATTTTGACATTAACTATCTAAATTTCAAAAGTATAAATCTCTGTTAATTTAATTATTTTGCTTACATCTTAATAGTTTTAAATGAACTTATAACCTGCCCAGGTTTAAAAAATACCTTGCCACATTGTTAAACGTTAAAACAACTAATTTCTACGACTTATGATACAAAATCTAAGCATCGCCTGTCAAAATAACTTATGATTGTTTGAATTGTTGTTGACAGTCAAATTAACTCTTTATCAAACGTCAAAACGCGTGCTTTGTATGAAATATTGTACTGAAAAATTAATAGTGACGTCATTGTTTGTCGTCGTCGTTTTGATACTTTTTATAGTTTACCCAGTTTTTAAAAATAGTATTCAAGCAACAGAATTACTGAAAATGTGAGTTTAGCGTTATTTTCAAACGGTTTATTTACTGAGCAGTTAAAACAAAAATATATTTTATGTAGTCAACTCCCCTATTAAATAAATATTCATCGAAAATATTGTTTGATAAATATTTTTGTGAATATATTTTTAGTTATACAATGATATTACAACAATTACAAGTAAGTAAAGGTCACTGAACAGTTTATAAGTGCTGGGGCAAAGTGGAAGGGATTTTCACACAGTTTGTTGACGTAAAAGGCGAATGATCGGCCATTGGCACTTGCGTGACGAATTAGATTGTGATTTCTGCGTATTCAAGGTCAACGATTGTACGAACAAATGTTGATGCCATATAAAACCGGAAATTGAAATAACAGTTACAGTTGCGGGTATTTTCAAAACTTGGTCAGGATATAAAAATAGGATTGGTCAATAATTTCCGATCAAATATTAGAACTTCAAATAGAGTTTAAAATCCAAGTAAAGTATGTCGAGGACCATAAGATATTCACTTTTGTAAATAAATTCATATTTATCATTGTCAATAGTACTTTATAAGTAGTTACCATGGGTCTATGGATCTAGGGGCCGATTTAAATCTAGTTCCTAAAACCGTACATAAATATTGCTACAAATTCGCAAATACATAATAGAATTTGATCAATCATCGTTTTACGCTGTGCACGATTATGAACCCTGTTTCTATAGAGATTGAGCTCTAATCCAGCTGTTTGGATCTGCAGTATTGTGTTAGCTAGATATTTTGAACCTAGCGGGTAACTTCAACCCAAATTAAAGGTAGAACAATTTAGTATTGGACAGGACTTGAACGCTCCATCTGTTAAGGCTTTGCATTCGTCCGATTAAGATGTCATCCGAATTTTTCAATCTTTAATTGGATTTAAAACAGCACGACATGTCTATAACATGTTAAGGGGGCACCGAGCTTCCAGTACTACCGTAAACAGTATTTTTTTAAATATTTTAAAAATTTATATACTTTTTGAATAAAAATTCTAGAATGTCACATTGCAGTCTCTGCTTATTTTCTATTTATCGAATCATTACGGATTGGATTTTATAATTTTTGTAGTTATTATCTTTAAAACCGCCAAAAGTGGTAACTGTTGGCGGTTTAATTTCAAGCATAATAATCGTTTCGATAAATTGAAAACCAAAATTGACTAAAATGTGACATTTATTTTTATTTTTTAAATGTTGTATAATTATTTAAAAATAAAAAAATACGGTTTAGGGCACCACTGTAGGCTTACCCCCTTAATAACCAACAATATTTGGAAACTTCATTCCAAACTAGAAATGTTGAGACATGTGTGAAAATTCTAACACAAGATACAGATTTTCTGCTGAAACTGAATGGTCGCTCTAGTGGCAATGTCTAAATTGGATTAAAGTCACAGATAGGCCCAAAGTGGACCGTAATGACGGTACATATGGGTTTCACGCGTGTTTGGATCTGCGTGGTAGAATATGGTCCTCTAATCTTTTTTGTAAACGATGGCCTTTGTCCTGCAATTGGACAGAGGTCCGACCGACCGCGCGGCGCGGAAGACCCTTTGAAATTAATCGGCCCTTATTAGCAAACTTAATTTCATTCCATCGGTTCACATTCATCCATTATAGTTAAAAGCTAGTTTCTCTATATTTTCATTTGTGTTAGACTTTTAATTGTAAAAGTATGAAATGTTTACGTCCCTTCGATGTTAATGTGAAAGTTACAAAGATCTTATTCATGTTTCAAACGTGACTTAAGTGTAAGACGAACCTGGAACGTCAAATTATTGAAATCTTAAGCCATCTAGGAATATAATTGATCTTTACATTATTGAAACGAGTAAAGAATAGAACGCAAATGAATTTTAGTGGTTTTGTGAACCTAGCTACAACTGGATAGCTAAAAACATCTTTAAAAAATACTAAAATTTATCGTGTTTTTGGATGTTAATATTGGTTCAAAGAAATAAAATCAACAAACAATTTTGACGTTCCGCATACGCATTTATTATTCATTATTTTAAGTGATTTACCATTAATCCCGGTTGTGGGATAGTCATGGATGTTTGAAAACTTACACATACCGCCACAATTTCCTACATTCGCAACCGGGTACCTGTCGACCAGGCCTACCATGAGTTTTCACTGTACTTTACTACTGTACTTGCGTCGCCAATTTCGTATGGCAGAAATTAGTTCCCAACGTAACCACTAGGAGCGCTGTACAAAATTCAATACAAAATTGTTGACGTTACTACAGTAGTAACGTACAGTGAAAACTCATGGTAGACCTATGAGGAAGGATCTCTCTTTAAGACTAAAGTGAGCCATACCAATTGTAAAGTGTCCACTTTTTTTGACGTTTAGGTTTGAGTGTGTGGTGTCAAGTAGTAT
Source organism: Agonopterix alstromeriana (assembly GCA_963924505.1). NCBI lineage: Eukaryota > Metazoa > Arthropoda > Insecta > Lepidoptera > Depressariidae > Agonopterix > Agonopterix alstromeriana. The sequence goes on from OZ004673.1 coordinate 14,370,645, forward strand.
GGACAAAAGGCACCAAGTGACATATGGTTTACGGTCACTTTTCACACACACTAGCTCAAAAAAAAGTGGACAGTGGCATAAACAAATATCTATAGTTCCATCTCCTTCTACTATTAAACGTACGTCATAAGAAAAAAGAGACCAACTACAATCGCAAATTTATGCGGACTTTATAGAGATCCTTCCTCTTAGTGGTAGACCTAAAGAACGTGTTAAAAGGTACTATAGCAAATGGCACAAGTGAAATCAATAATAAAATATTTAACTTCAAAATGACATTTAATTTTAAATTTTTATTCAATCGAATCGATTAAAATATTGTAGGCTTCGTCTTCACTTACGTCATGTGTTTTGAGTGAATGTCGGCTGTGATATGAAGTGTTGGAGTATTGTAGAAATTAGAACTATTCTACATATAAAATATAATGCATGTCTATATCTATGAGTGTTCCATTATTGTTTATAACTAATGTTTGCACATGGTTTGGTGTTGTAATAGATTATGGTTATTTTTGGAAAATAATTACTTGAAACAAAAGGGATTGGAAGAAGACCGTGCTTCAAATAAAATATTCTAAGAGTTGCCACAGAATTTTGTTTTCTGAAGAGCGAAGTTATGTCATTTTCGTCTCCCTTTTTATTCCAAGAGTTTTATAGAAAATCACAGGGCAAACAAATATCAACCATGCGTAAAATATTGCTAGTGGATACAAAAGTATTTCCTGTTTCATCTATCATACAAACCCTAGAAATATCTTGCCTTTCCTACTTGGTGTCCACTAGTAAAAGCATAGTATCATTTTCATTATAACTGATGTTTTTTAGTCTTGGATTTTTACTGTCATTGTCTTTTCAATAACAAACTCAAAAGGGCTAGAAGTTCTATGGCATAAATTGGCGTAGTCATTTTGTTCTTGAAACTTTAGCAGATCCATAAAAGGTACTTTATATATGTGGATTGTGGACACAATGTGTCATGTTATCGAGGTTCAGAAAATGACTCCTCATATGAAAAATTTGATGGGTTGAAACGAAGAAAACTATTTTTCCCGCTCATACGTTCACAAAAGTTAATTCGAGCAAGATACGTAGCAAATTTATTCTTGGTTTCAATTAATCTAATTCTTTATTCGCGCGAGTACGAAATACAAAAAATAGATATTCTATCCCCTTTGGATTAAATGATCAGTGACCGTGATATAATCAAAAGTGTGGTCTAAGAATGGTGCTTGATAGATTGAAAGTTGGGTGGTTGCTTCATTATTTATTCACTCTTAGCTGGGCCCAGAGGTAGTCACTTTGAATCTAATATCTAATTACTATGACTCTGTACCTTTCTAGAATAAACTCCTAAGTATACATACATCTGTTGTATAAACAGGCAAATTCGTACTCAAAGTAATTGGAAGACTACAAAATAAAAGTACAATCTTGCAATGGAAAAATATCATTGAAAAGACACATTATTTGCAATTAAAAGTATCGTTTCTTGGACCTAATGTGGCTAGATTTCTTTAGCTTTGGTTTTAAGTACAGATTTCTGATTGTACATTTTGAAACTTCGAATTCTAAATTCACATGTTTAGAGTATTTCTCTGCCCAGCTTTATTAGTTAAATTAAAATTCTCCTTGTTGTAGTAGCTTTTGTAAAATAAATAAAAAATGGCGTCCTGTTTGCCATATTTATTTTAGGCGAATCTATTTTGCATGTAATCTGTGTAAAATATTAGAATTACTTCCAAAATTTGTATTGTTTATTTAGCTTTTTCTAAATTGTAAAATGGTGAAAGTTTCATTGTAAACAGGGTGGAAAGGGGTAAAAACTGAAACTTTTCAGTTAGAGAAATTCTAATAAGAACTAGCTACCAACTAAGTACATTGTATTTGAATATTCAAGATCAAAATTGTAACGTTCATATATTTTAGTTTAGTCAGTTATAGGACATTATTTCTGTAATCTGATCTAACATGTGATAACGAATGATTAACTTGATTTAATCTGAAAATAAAGACAATCCATCCAAACTTAAGCCTTTTCGGGTATTAAATACTGTTTGACAGGATCATGTCAAACTTTTCAGTGACTCGTGAATTTTTGTACAGTATGTTGAAATGTGAAAAGCTAGTCAGCATTAATATAGTGGACATGAGGATCTGCAGTTTTTCTAGTCCTTGTTGAGAACCAAACAGTCAACCTTGCGAGCACTGTACCTATATCTGTGGTGACACATTGAACTCTAGGTACTCTACATATAGATAAGCTGCACCTCTGAGTCGAGTTTACTGCATTTGCTTAAATAATTTGCAGTCATTTAAATTGTTTTATTGCAATTTCTCTCCAAGTCTCGCTTGATTTTTGTCAAATACATTTCAATAAACGACAAGATTATTTAAAACTGATTCAAGTGATGTTTGGGCCGTGATTTAAAAGCGTTTAAAGAAAACACGTACAGTCACGCTTTGAAGTGATTCCGGACATATTATGTCATGGAAGACAATGGACCATATCATAACCAAAAAAAGCTTTAGAAAGTTAAACTTTGAAATGTTCACAAATATACATAAGAAATAGGGTCGGATCCAAGATACTACCCTGGGGTACGCACAAGAATTGCTTCGTACGTTGACACAAATTTCGTAATTGACAGACTACGAGGTAAGTTTTGGAATGCGTTTGTATGAACCCCTTAGGTCCAAGTTAGTCATTCGTTAATAAAATTTGAAAGGCTCTTTTAGTTAAATAGTCAGATTGTGATTGCGAGTCATATCTTAGAGTGAATTCTTGTTAAATAAGCGAATGTTTCTCAAATAAATCTTTAGCCGTTACCACCCTTAAGGGTGTCGTATCTAGCGGGTGAAATTGGCATCTTGAACGTGATTCCTTTATAATAGAATGTATTTTATCAAATAAGTCGAGAGCGCTGCTTTCAAACCAAATGAAAATCAGAAAAATATCACTAAAGATCGTAACTAAATGGAAAAAAAAGTTAAAAGAATTTTGTTAAATATGTTACCATCCGAATGAAAAAGAATTTTAGTGGGATATTATTTGTGATAGTATATATCTATGTTTAATACATTTTATTGAAAAGGTACCTCAATTGTAAATCAAAATTATTCGCTAGATCTGTTAATCTCTCTTAGAAATAAGTTTTAATGTTAAAAGCATTGCCGATTGGAAAAGAAACAGGATTTTGGGACAAAGAATACGTTTGTGAATGTTTAAAATCAGTACAAATAACTCAGTATAACTGTGTATCAAAAGTTTTTATTCATGAAAAAATAAATCGCAATCGTTACCTCGGAGGCGTATAACTAATTTAATTTAGCTGGTCTCACGTTCAATATGAACGTAAGCCACAGTTTATATAGAAGAGACTTGTGGCGATGGCGGATAATAGAAGTAACCCAATATAAACCTTATAGTAGCGTCGTTTTTGTCGTAAAGGAGAATCGCGCCCGCGCCTCCAGGTGATGTCGCTTGGAGGCGCGGGCGTAATTCTCCAAACGACGCTATTACGTACTATAAGGTTTATAATTGTGTTACTTTGACTATCCGCCACCGCCACACGTCTCTTCAGTATAAACCGCGCCTTTTAAAAATTAATTTAGTTGGACTTAGCGCCACCATTCAATTCAGCGATGAACGTCAATCGGATGACAGTGGGTGTCCGACTTATGTACAATTTGATTTAGCTGAACTTGGTGAATGAGTGGAAGGTTATTAGAGAGTCTTTCCTTTTCCAATTCGCGATGCTACCTACTTATAAAGGAAACGTAGGGATTGACTCTCTGTAATGAATAAGAACCTCTATGTAAGGCCTCTAAAAAATTGTGTAGAAAATTAAATGAATTTAATGTATGAGAAAATTTAAGAAAATAATTTATTCATTGATCAAAGTATTAATCGTAGTCTTTTATAAGTCGATAAGGAGTGAAATCGTTTCTTGTGATATTCATGAAATAAATGCTGAAACATTTTCATAAAATTATCGTAAAAATTTATTTAGTTTTTTTTCCATGCAAGTGCATGGAAAAAAAACTAAATAAACATGGAGCGTCAACTTAAAGAATGAAAAAGTACTTAAGTAAAAATTGTTGTAATTTAATCAATTATGTTAAATATATTTAATTACAACAAGAGCGTAGCATGCCTAACTATTATGTTTTAGTTAAATTTTTAATAGAAACCCATGCAAAGTTTAAATAATTAAATTTAACTAAATGTTGTTTTTAAATATAAAATCAAAATTTAAAAGGGAGTAAGCCGCATGTCACAAGTGCTTTTCATACCAAAATTAAATCAAAATTTCAAACGAAACGATTTCATTCCCAGTCGATATTTTGTATTCTTCATACAAGTCTATAAATTTCATCTCTATGCCTATTTATGATGAAAATAAATCACTACCAAGTTTAAGTTTTATTTACTGTTCGAGCGACGCAATTTTAAAGCGTTTTATTCTATGTTTTGAAACTAAAATCTATAATTGACACAGTTATGCAGAAATAACACTGTACTGAATTCAGAGCCTAATTCGGCGTCCATCGCTGTATGGTTCGGCCAATGGATGCCAAATCTGGTTCTGAATTCACAAAAGTATTATGAACGTCTGCATAAATGTCACTGAATCGCCACAGAATATATATCCTACCAGGAAAACAGCTTCATACAAGCTCGCGGTGGCCAGTAGGTACAGCAATCCAGTAGTGATGTTTACACCAAACTGCCGCTCATTCTCGTCCGTGTACCTTCACATATTGCCGGACGCTGCGCATGTATAAAGCTGTTTTTCTGGAAGGATGTCTATTCGGTGGTGTCGCTGCGGACAGTAAAAATATCTTAATTCATAAATTGTAAACAATACGAATATAATTCGTCAGATAATGTAAAACACAGTCTGTTCGCATACTATATTGTGAAGCCTCTTAAAAATATGAATATCCTACAGTTGTGATAGAAATACCAATAATTATGTAACTTAGATAAAAACGAAAAGTTGAATAATTGAATTAGTATTAGAAATCTTTAGTTATGCGGACAGACCAACAACTTAGGAACACGATGCAAATAAAAATAGTCCAAAATTATATCGTGGTTTGATTTTCATATACATACGTACCTACTTTATTACGGTAATCCAGGGCTATGCCACAGATTATTAATAAGTTACTACGTGCAGATCAGACTATCAAACAATTGGAAAATAAACATTTGGAAAATGAAACAAGTACTTTAAGTAGAAGTAGGTAGAATTGTTTATTACACTTCTTCGTCGTATGGCAACAATTTGGTTTTTTAATTTGTTTTTATACCTACAGAGTGTTCGGGCGAAGTTAGGGTAGACATCAGTACCTACTCATGATACGGAACAACATTCCCAAAGGAACATAACTTGCAAAAATAAAGCTACTTTTCATACAAACAACGTTCGATCAGCGGATAGCATTTTGTACCTACAGGTTAAATTTTATGTCACTGCGGATAACTTCAGCAGGTATTCTACTCATCAAACTGAACAACTTTCACTATGGAGCAAACTGCGACATCTCGAAAAAAAAATCAGCTGTCCCATACAAAACTGCAGTACCTATTCGACTTAAATGTATGGGACAGTTATTTTTTATTTCGCGATTTCGATGTTGGTTCCATAGGAAAAGTTGTTCAGTTTGATGAGTAGAAGATACATGCTGAAGTTATCCGCAGTGACATAAAATTTACCCTGTATATGTTACACCTAGGTTTCTTAGTTGTTCCTAAGGACCTTGGTTAACAAAGTTGTTCAATATCATAGGTACAATCACCCCTTAAAGTAGGTAATGCAACTCTTTACCCTAACACCCTGTTTTTATTACAAATCTGATTACATTAGCACTTTGACTATTTATATGTGGACTGGTTACGCGTGTAATTCTACTAACAAACATTTCTGCCACTTTTTGCGGGGGGCGAGGTAACATGAAATCAGCAACTTTAGATTTTATTCCCCATAACTTTATATTCTAATTTTGAATGTTAAAAATCATGAAAAGTAGTCTCGTGTGAACCCCAAACGTTCTAAGTCCAAAGTTATTATTTCGCAATTATAGGCTGCCTCGTTTAGTGAGAAGGTGTAAAATTGAATGTAAATGCACAAGATCAATTGTGCTTATACCGTGGCAGAGGGGAAATGCTACCGCAAGGCTAGTCCTTATAATAATTAGTCAAAGCATTAGCATGATTGTGATGCTTCTTTTTATTACATCTTTGTAACATATCGCTTTAAAGGGCGTAAACCCTAACATACTCGACACTAAGACCACTGGTGTCATCGTACCAAGTCGGCAGCCATTGACCCTGAGCTCTCCAGAAGTTGAGCATCGCTTTAGTAGCCTTATTCATCCAGGGCTTCTCTGGTTCGTCGGGGAAGTCGTGGACACCGCCCACGTTCAGACCGATTGAGATGTAGAACTGTTGAGGGAATCGGGGTTTCATTTTATTTGTAGTGTGGGTGTGTGGGTGGAATGTGAAGTTGATGAAATTGTGAAGCGCTTAAAAATCGTCAAAACACATTAGAAACGACACATTTTTAAAAAATCCGTGAAATACTAAAGATTATTAGGAAGGATAAAGAGTCGTCAATAATCTTTGGAAATAGGAACTATTTACGCTGAAACCTAGAGTAGATTCATACCAACTAAGAAATGGTAAAACAATCCCTATTTTATATATTATATTAAACTAGCTGTTGCCCGCGACTCCGTCTGCGTAGACCTTAAAAAAGTATCCTATGTGTTAATCCAGATCATATTCTATCTGTGTGCCAAATTTCATTAAAATCCATTCAGTAGTTTTTACGTGAAAGAGTAAAAAACATCCATCCATACTTACAAACTTTCGCGTTTATAATATTAGTAGGATGACCTTTAAAATAATGTGTCAGCCAGTTGCACGTACGTTCATTAAAGTTAATCCTCTATTAAATCTCTTGCTGTCACTTTTTGTCTTGTTGAAGTAGTAAAAGCTAGCAAGAGATTTAATGGGGGATTAACTTTAATGAACGTACGTGCAACTGACCGAAAAAAGACCATTATTAAATAATTATTCCTTACACAAGATTGAATCTCGAATTTCTCGAATAGTAGTGGTTAGAACAGATGGCGCTGTCATAAAATCATATCTATTAATATAATAAAGGCCTAGCTATCAAATCCTACTTCAAACGGTAGAAATTACCAGTTCATCAAAAGGCGCCATGCCGGTGCCCTTCTGCCACTGGCCAGCACCAAGCACTCCGTTCTTACTCGCCTCCTCGAAGAACCCTTGGCCAGGTCTCACTTCTCCATATTGTTCACCATCAACCAACATCGTGATGCTTTCTGGAATCGTTTAAAATCATTTAGACGGATCTTGATATCCCCATCTAACATTTGGGACAACTGATCGTCGGCATCGGGTCAGGGAATCCCTTTCTCAACACTGATCTAACGCGTCGAGTATCCACGCCTAGAGGGCCATGGCCGATAGTCTTTGTAAAGCGCCCCAGCGCGCATTATACAAACGAAGTTAGATCCTATTTTCATTACTAACCAATCAACAATTTTAAAACACGATCTATAAATAATGTGCTTGTGTTTTGTCAGATTTTTCAATTTTCAATGCTAGTGCGGCGCGGATCATCCCGAGTTTTGTATGAAGAATTCGGGATTGACTGCGCATGACGGACACTGGTGGCGGCGTCGCCCCCCATCAAGAGCCAACGATCATGACGGCGGGCGACGACACTAATACCATAGTATTACTAATACATAGTAGAAATACTGTGGTATTAGTATGCCCCAGTCGTGAGAAGGCTTGTGCTCTGTAGGGGTCCGTACCAAATGATGATTTTATTAAGGATTTAATACTAAGTTACGTACGTTTTATTTTTTGTTGACTTCTTTAACATATACCTAGTACATTTAGAAACTTACCAGGTGACCAAATTAAACTGTAATTATGGAAATCCTTATTCCAATTGTCGAAACCAACTTTTTCTTTTAAATGAGATGAACTGAAAAAAAATGCAACTTAGTTAAGATTGTTTGGAATTTTAAAGACTGTCAGTATATTTTGGACGTTCAACCATACCGGTAAGGTTTAGAATCGCTCATGATGGGTCCTCCATACAAGGCCTTGGAGTATTTCACGTTTCCCTTCACGGTTGCGATACGTAGAAGACCAGATGTGTAGTTACGGATACCGTAGATATGGTCGCGAGGCTCCAGTTGAATTTCTGAAAAATACATTTTATAGGCATTAAATACTAACCTTTTCATTTTCAATCTTAAATGTTTTTAGAGCTTGTGAATATACAGTCATCATCATCGTCTCAGCCGATAGCCGTCCACTGCTGGACATAATATGCCTCCCCCAAGGTCCGACTCAACGGTCCTGCGCTACCCTCATCACGTTCGTCCGCGTACTGCGTCACCGACTGGACACTTCAATTTAACCGGGCGCGTACTGACAAGTGGTAAGCTCATGTCTATGATGGTACTTACTGAAAGTGATAGAAGACTGCACCACACCACTTCTTCTAACCTCGAGGTAAACGAGAGGATGGAAGGTCGAAACCTATGCTCATCTTTGTACTGAGCTTTTTAAGTACCTACCAGTTATATCCTGCACTATATTGGTAGAAGTAAAGCCGGTTTAAAACCAATCCGTTTAAAACGAAACAAACTGTTTAAAACCGAAAAAAACCATTTTTATTTTAAAACGGTTGGTGTTGATAACTCTGTTTATCTTAATTATAACTATATTTTCTTGATTTTACCGATAGGGATATGATATAGAAGTGAAACAACCGATTTAAAACGTTTTAAATAAAATGTTGCCGTTTTAAACTCCAAATAAATCGTTTTAAATGGTTTAAAACCAAACAAACACTTTCGCACTCTCGTTGATGAATCGACGCAACTTTGCCAGCTCGCCTACCCTACACACACATGCACATACATAAACTGCCGCGTGTATACATTTTCATGTAGTAGGTAATGTAGGTAGGTAGGTACTTTCTATAAACTAATTCAAACGAAACATGACGTCAGGTGACCAAAAATCGCCCACAATGAAGTGTAAAACACAGTTCTTATATTTTTGTAGGTGAGTTTTAAACGGTTTAAAACGATTTATTTGGGGTTTAAAACGGCAAAATTTGGTTTAAAACGTTTTAAATCAGTTTTTTTACGTCTATATCCTACTGTGTCCATACAAGCTGATGATGATAATAATTAATTATATTGTTTCTTACCCATTGAACTATTATGTAATACGTACTAGAGGAGACGTTTAGTTCATTACGCTGTTCTATTTAAGTTTTGGTGTCGCTGCTCCTTACTCAGTCACCCGCTAGATTATTTTTCACCCAACCGCGCTTCTACCCGCATTGTGACGTTTGTTTATCGTGCCGCCTCTAGTACGCACTGTACAATAGCTCAATGTTCTTATCAGGTAAAAGCCAGTCTATCTTTTTCACCCAGCCGTGCTTCTACCCGCATTGCAGCGCCTGAAGTTTCTTTGTCGTGTCGCCTCTAGTACGCACTACACAATAGCTTAATGTTCTTACCAGGTAAAAGCCAGTCTCCTTGTGGCATCTTGGCTCTGACCTCGATCCTTCCATACTTGAAGCTGAACTTGTTCTTAGTAGTGACCTTCCCAGTGATGATGGGAGGCAGGATTAGAGGCCCGGAAGCTTGTCGGTGGCATTCCGAGGTGCCCACTGTGCCTGTACATCTGAAGTTAAGGAATTATGCTTTTAAAACGCGTATATTCCACTTATGATATGCGTCATCAAACGTCTCGTCCATCAAACTGAGCGACTTTCACTATGGACCCAAAATGAATTTCAAAGCCCTCCCATAAAAAGTTTCACTTCATAAGTTGGCCGTTACGTGACGCCCGGTAGATGTGAAACTTCTATACGGCACTCTCGATTTAAATTTCGAACTTACGTCACATTTAAATTTCGAAATTTCGTCACATAAAAAAGGTTGCGGATCAGAATTTCAAAGCTCTGGGAGGGCTCCGAAGTTTCACTTCAATAAGACAGGACCGGGAATAGGCCGGCCATGTCTGTCGAATGCACCAGGACAGATGGGCAAAAATTCTTACGCCCTGGATCCCAGAAAATGGTCGCCGGCATCCAGGTCGTCCTAAGAAGAGGTGGCGGGATGATCTGGATGCTTTTGACGACAAGTGGTCAGAGCATGCCCAGGGCAGAAACGGTTGGAAGATTAAAGGGGAGGCCTTTGCCCAGCAGTAGGATGGCACCGGCTAATAAAAAATACAGGAAATACCTGGAAGTAAGGTCCAGTGACTGTGTGACGAAATCGTCTCCGTACTTGGACTCGAGGGTGAGGGGTTTGATGACCAGCCTGCCCTCTTGCACCCGTACGTTGCCTTCGTTCAGGTACACGTTAAAGGGGTAATCCTGGTAGATAGATAAATAAACAATTTATTTGCATAAGTAACACATACATAATTATTACAGTTCACAACAAGTTTAATTTTCTTCTTATCGTGTGGGCAGCAAACCCTGGTGTCAGAGTTTACAAAACAAGAATAAAACGAAACATCAATTGAACAACATGTAATTTTATTGTGTGCTACGGACCCAGCTCAACATAGACCTTGCCAGAAAGCAGGGTGTTGAATTTCGGATGAAACCTTTTTACCCGACTGCGCCAGAAGGAGGGTTATGTTTTTCGAGCGTATGTATGTATGTATGTATGTATGTAAGTATGTATGTATGTATGTATGTTTGTATGTCTATTTCTTTGGCACGGCCTACAGCCCAAACGGCTTGATGGATTTTAGCGTATGAGGTGTCATTGGATTCGTAAAAATCGTGAGAGTGACATAGGGTATATTGTTTCAAGATGGCGTCTATGAATTAAAAAAGAGAGGGGGAATGAATAATTTTTTTTTGCTAAAAATTACAATATGGGTATCAAATGAAAGCTAGTAATCAGACGATTCCAAATATATAAATATTATAGTACTTTTATGTTACCGTTTCGACACAAGACTAAAAAGTATGAAATAAACTAAATTATTAAGATAAACAAAAAACCCGACTGCATAAAAAACCTATTAACTGAAAAGAGAAAAACAAGCTCTATCATCACTAATCAGCTATAACAACTTAGGTAGGTATTGCAGGCGGGGACAAACCAATCAATAACAAAACAAAAATTTTCTTTGTCTCCGTTTGCGATACCTACCTAAGTTGTTATAGCTGATTAGTGATGATAGAGCTTGTTTTTCTCTTTTCAGTTAATAGGTTTTTTATGCAGTCGGGTTTTTTGTTTATCTTAATAATTTATTTTATTAGTAGTAAACAGTCAGACGCACCAACCAATGAGTGATACTAAATAAGTGTAAGTTTAAATGAAATGTAGTTATGGAAGAAAGTTTAGAAAATAAATAAATAATGAATTACATACATTTAAATTATTATCATAATATAATCATAATTCTATATTTAAAAAAATCTGCTGTTTCAAACAAAACTGCAAACCCACTTGAGCCAAATGTATGGGACAGCAGATTTTTTTTTCGCGATTTCGATGTTGGTCCCATAGAGAAAGTTGTTCAGTTTGATGGTCTGATCATCCCCTTAAAAAGTGTCAGCATATTAAGAAGGACCTTGTATTATACATGTTTAGTTTAAAATTTGTTGGCATTAGCTAGAGCTGCTAAAAAAGCTATATTTCTTAGATGGTTAGTTTTTGAAGTTAATGGTAACACTGATAAGGTTGTTTTTTTTAAGGGAATGGTCAGACCATCAAACTGAACAAGTTTCTCTATGGGACTAACCTCGAAATTGCGAAAAGAAAAAAGGGTTTCATGTTTAGCGTTTACATTTTGTAAGTAGGTCATCATCATCATCATTCACTCAGCCGATAAACATTCACTGCTGGACACCGGCGTCCTCCAAGGATCGCCATAACGAATGGACCTGCGCTGCACTGCACCAACTCAAAATCTTAGTACGAAATAAACACATACCGGTTCACCAGGAAACATGATCTCAGGTGTCCAAATATTCCCCTTCTTCAGGTTAGAGTTGAAGTTATCTTCAAACAGCATCTGCCCTTTGCAGACAAACCCTGGGACTGAGACCTTGGACTGTGATATCTCGCAAGGATAGCCGTCATCCACTGCGACGTGAGCACTTGTTGGGGCGATCTGACCTGCTCCATCATTAGTTTGCTGTTCAGGTACCGCGTAATCTGGGTTGCTATCGGATACTGGACCACCGTCGTTGACGAATTCTGTATTGAAGTAGATAGTTTTAGAAACAATGATCGATGGTACAGCTACAAAGATTATACTTAGAATGGATGAATGAAATATACTTTATTTACACCATACAAAATACAATGCACGATAGGAAACCAAAACTGATTATCGAATTTATTGATTCTACATGTATGCCACCCTCCGGGCTCACCCTCCGGGCTCACCCTCCGGGCTCACCCTCCGTCACACTGGACAGAGTTTCGGTACTACTGGTGAAACGTGGATGTTCTGAGGTTTCAGAATATCTCTGACTACCCCCTCGGGGAATATAGTCGTGAGCATATGCTTATATGCATGCGTATGCTCATATGTATGCCATGTTAGTTTAATCAAAATAAAGATTGAAAAAGTCGGGCGGCGAGCGGGATTCGAACCCACGACCTGCCTATCCGGGGCATGCTCCACTACAACAGAGCTGTTGGCGCCCCGCAGGCCAAGCGGCTTAACGGGAAAGCGCCGTGCCGGGAATAATTCGAGAGTTTATGCAAACTGATTATGACTGGGAAACGAGTTGAAATCTTCCTCTATATTTTAAAAAAAGGGAAGATTGGACGACATGCCATGTACCAATGAGTTTTATCTCACTTATGTCCGTAATACCGACTGCTCTCAAATGGTGAAGGTAAACATTGTAAGGAAATCCTGCATACGCTGAAGAAGAAATTCTGATGTGGATGTGTCCACCAATCCGCATTGGGTACGCGTGATGGAAACGCGCATACACCCTCCTTGAGGGTAGGCCTGTGCCCTGCAGTGGGATTTATATGGGGTGATGATTATGATGAAATACCGTATCCTCGTAAAGATGTCGTCATGAAGGTATTTCCACTTTGTTCTCGTGTTTAAGTTGGTTAAAGAAATTGTCTTCAAGTCTCACCAGTAACGGTCCATTCTCCATTATCCTGCCTGTAGCCCATGCCATCCTTTATCACGTACGTCCAGAAGTAGACCTTGTCTCCCTTTTTAAGCTTAGTGTTCTTGTCCAGGAAGATCCACCTTCCGTTCTTCGCTTTGGTGATGTCTCGGGACCAATGACCGGCTTCTAAGCCGTTCATTTCTTCGTTTAGGTTACCGTGGAAGGCAAATAACGAGTAGCCGTCATCTGAAAAGTTGGTTCATAATATACTTTAGTTCAATTAACTAACTTCACAACTGATATAAAAAGGTACCTACCGTTTGACGGCTAGGCTTCGGAAAGGTTAGTATTTTATTGTTGTTTGACAATTTCAGCAAAACTATACTCCATTTCAAATAGCAACGTAATTATAAGCTATTTTGAATATCAGACCAGAGATTTAAAAACTTCCTCTCACATATTCATCTTAGGTAATGGCTGGCGTAGGAACTACGCCCGGCAGTAGGTTTGATGAGGCTGATGATGAACAAAATGTGTTTCATATCCATTAGGTAACATTAGGTACCTAGTACAACACAACCAAAACAACATCGGAAAACATTGTGAGGAAACCTGCATGCTTCAATTTCGAGGCATGTATTTACTGTCCATTATAAGTGGCGACGGGCTCACCGCCCGTCACACTGGACAGAGTTTCGGCACTACTGGGAAACGTGGATATTCTGAGGTTTCAGAATATCTCTGACTACCCCCTTGGGGAATATAGTCGTGAGCATATGCTTATGCTGTTTATAGTATTCTTCATTACGTTTCGACTAGTTAATATATTATGATAACGTGTCCTCTGTCAACTTATAGGAACGACTTTTATTGCATTTTTTGCAAAGGATTCATGTGAGCGAAGCTATATTATTAGACGGAATATAAATTGAAAATTGAGGTAAATGAGTTTATTGACCACACTATATTTTAATTTGCTTGAAAACCTCACGATTTCTGTCTGATTCCCAAATTCTGACAGGTGTGGTTGTGTAGCACAAAATACTAATCTTATAGAACATTTTGATTTATTTATTTACTGTTTCTAGATGTGAAAGGCTAGCACATAACGTTTACAATATAAGACAACATTTCTGAAACCATCAAAAAGCAAAAAAGGGAGCATATTGCTACCTGGCTACCATTTTGCTATAACTGCATGATTCGTGTAGCAAAGCTTTGGACGATCCCAATGGGGATATGGTCGAAGAGTTTATAGCCTACGTATCGACCTGGATGGGCGTAGTAGGCATTTATAAACACTTTGCGGTCATGTATATTGTACAGTAGTTATAAGAGGAGGTATGATGTGAAATATTGATAGTCTGATACGGTGCATCCCAGTTACTGCCGGATCCTACACTAACAGCCTTCAATTGTTAAACATACATACACAAATGTCGGTAACGTGCAAATCTGACCTTAGTGGCTGATCTCACCGAATTCTCCGGTACTTTTTTAAACGGTGTTTTTTTCCTTATCTTCGTCTTATTGTTTTTTGGTCTAAAATAAATATGTATCTACTTGTAAAGAATTCGTGGTATATCTAATAGGTATCATCAAAGATTTTACGGAATAAATTGGCGAAGTCATTAACGAATACTGGTTTCTAATAGTTTAGTTAAGGGTATCTATACACGAGCCACATCATTGTGGTCGCAGAAGAAGACCGACTGCAAGATGTGGCTACTTGATTGTTATTGTATTATTATTGTTGGCTGGGCTATTGCAAGCAAGGGTCGTTATGTAACACTGCGACCATTGCTGGTCTTTTGTGTTCGCCCCAAGCTCACCCATATTTTACACATACATCCGAACTATTTTTTTATTATTCTCGGGTATGCAGGTTTCCTCACGATGTTTTCCTTCACCGCCGAGCTAGTGATAATGATAAATACAACCGTAGTGTGTACCTTTAGTGGTACAGGCCAGGAATCGAACCGCCGCCTCGTGTTTGAGTCGCTTGCTCTCTTCCGTATGGACTATCATCGCTCGGCCACTTGATTAGAATATAGCCGAGCGTGGGCAAAAAATTGTGTGTAGTCAGACAAAATAAACACATAGGTACTGTGGCTTGTAATAAAAGCCAGGGGCGTTACACACGAGCGAGCCACATTACATATACATAAATAACATAAAAATTGTGTAATGAGCACAAAAATATGAAGCCCTGGGCCTAAAATATATGTACTGTTAAGTATATTCTGAGTTTCGGGGAACACGTATATTTGCATCGATTGCAAAGTTCAGATGGAATTCGTTTGTGTTAACTATTTGAACCATTTCTCAAATTTTAATGTGACCATTTAATGTGTGAAACGGTGGTACATATTGCACCAAAGTGGAAGTAAATTCTGTTTTACCGTATTAAACACGTGATGTCTGACGCGACGGCCACATTTTGCAATGACATGAAACGCCCGCTGTGAATTAAATAATAGGCTAGTGTATAATGAACCCTAAGATTGACAATGCCTTTTCGTTTTGTTATTACCTTTGTTATAGATACATACATCAATCTAAAACTACTGTTAGATATATAGGGTCCTTCTTAATATACTGACAAACTGAACAACTTTCTATAAGACACCAACATCGAAATTGTGAAAAAAATCAGCTGTTCCATACAAAACTCGAGCTAAATGTATGAGACAGCTGATTTTTTTTTCGCGATTTCGATGTTGGTCCCATATAGAAAGTAGTTCAGTTGGACGGTCTGATCATCCCCTTAAATAGTGTCAGCATATTAAGAAGGATCCTGTAATCCGAATTGGTAATCATCACAATTTGTGATGGAGTATCGATGCTCTAGACTAGGGAAGTCGGTCATTAATGGCGTCAGTCGTGACAGAAAATAATTCAATATAATTATCTTCGAATTTGTTATTCTTCCCGCCAGAAATTGTCAACACAGTATAAGCTAGTTCATATTAAATCTATGCTTGCTGTTATACCTGGTATAGAAACTCTCAATCCTCTAGGCCTAAGGGCTTCCAACTGCGCTGGAGGAACTTCATAACACACGGCACTTAAAAAACTAGCACTCAAAAATAAAAAAGTTCTATAAATCATCGTATAATTTAAACCCGACGTTAATTTGATTACGACCGTCTCTCGCAAGATCACGTCATTGACTGAGATTAAGATAATGAATGTACGTATCATAGCGATACCGGATCTATGCGGTCAAGTTATTTATTTGTTTTTTTAACCTCACGATGCCGTATAATATTGAAATAATTATAGCATCAGTTAGATATCGGAGAAGAAGAGTGATGGAAGGACCTGTTATTTCAGACTCAGTATAAGATACCTATACCTAAGGAACATAAATGAAACTTAGCAATATATAAAACAAAAAAGTTAATTGGTGGTCGTCTGCAGTCGTCTATCTTGCTCAATCTTTTATTTATTCATGGTTTTTATTTTAAAGAAAATTCACGATGACCTTATAATTATTATTAGGATTCAAGATAACGAAATTTGGTACAGTGTAATAAAAGTAATAAAACCAAAGATTTTCCGTTACGACCAAAAAAAAACTTAATCGAAAATAATTGTCATGGTCGCACTTTGCTATTGCTTTTTGGCTGACTTGTCCAATTTAGTATCTTTGAATGCGAACTTTTAGCGATGTGAAATTCCATTCTTTAAAAAAAAAAATAACCCTCCTTCCGGCGCAGTCGGGTAATAATTAAGAGAAGTTTATTCCGAATGCGTAAATGCGCGCTGCATACAAACGAAGTCTGGTGATATTTTCAATACTAACCAATTGAACTCAATGAAATTTTGCAGAAACAATCTAAAAACAAATCTCTATGCTTGTATCGAGTCCGATTTTCGTTAAAATATACAGTTTCAATGCTAGGATTAATTTAAGATTTGTATGGAAATCTTAGATGCACCGTAACTTTAAAACTGTACATTTTAAGGAAAATCTGGCACAACACAAGCATAGAGATTTGTTTCTAGATTGTTTCTGCAAAATTGCATTGAGTTTAATTGGTTAGTATTGGAAATATCACCAGACTTCGTTTGTATGGAGCGCGCCAACAGTAATATACCCTTAAGACTCGGCACATATTAAGGCTTATTGTTTTTGTAAAAAAGACGGGATCTACTTTCGTCATTATTCAGTACTAACTGTTTGTTGTCATATTTTATGGAACAGAAGCCAGTTGATGATTACTCAAAATTAACAGTTTGATGAGGGACTTCTTACGACATTCGTCTTGGTGCCGTTTTAAACCGAAAACCACACGGTGAATTTTATTATAGGGTATACATAGTGTAGGACCTTGGACATGAGAAAGAGTGGGGAGCGACTGGATGATGAAGGCCGAGGATAGTCTTGTCGCGCGCCTTAGGAGATATACCGGAAATGTCCGTTTTCCTAAAATTTATTTCTCCCAAAATGTCTGTTTTTCCATAATGTCTACACGTCTTTTGCATAATGTCAGCTTCTCAAAATGTCAGCTTGTTATAATGTCTGTCACCAAGAATGATAGTTTTCATATAATGTTCGCTTTTCAGAAAGTGCTTATTCCCAAAATGTCTGCAACCTCAAAATATCCGCCTTCTTACTATTTTGGCAAAGAGTAAGTATGCAAGCAATTAAGCCTTTTTATATTTAGACCATTGATTTGAAAATAAAGCAGACATTATGGGGAAACAAACATAATAAGACGATAGCCATGAACATAACAGAAAAGCAAAACTTATGATAATGCTAATATTATAGGAATGTAAACATTATGAATAGACGACTTCCTGAGATTGTACACATTTTAAATAGCAGACATTTTGAGATAGCTGACAAAATAGAAGTGCTAACATTGTGAAAACGCAGAAGTTTTGAAAATTTTACATTTTATGAATACAGATATTTCAGGCTTGAGCCAGGCTGATGATGAAATGACCATCATATACAACGTGTTCATGAATTAACGCAAAACTAGAAAGCAGTTTGTTTAGAATCGAGAGGAGAATCGAATTATCATGGTTTCAACATAGGTAATTTTTTTCAAAATATTAAATAATTTGTTGGTAAAATTTAAAATTTATTGAACCCGATGTTAATACCGCTCGGGCACACTCACCCTACTTACAACCAAAACAAGATTCTTAAAATGTATCCATGAGTTCATTAGCGCTTTCATTCATTGCTGAAATGATAACAAATCATTTTTGCCTCAGAACTTAAAATGCGTATAACTTTAAATTTTAAGTATCAAAATAATAAAATTATTGTTTCAATCTATATATTTTGTTGTAAATCAGTTGGGGTGTGTGAGTTTTTGCGCTTATTCATTAACACGTTGTATATATATTTTCAATACTAATCAATTAAAGTCAATGAACTTTTTTAGAAACAATCTAGAAACTAATCTGTATGTTTGTATGAAGTCAGAATTTCGTTAAAATATACAGTTTTAGTGCTAGGATTAATTTACTGACACATTACAAGCATAGAGATTAAATTCTAGATTGTTTTTGAAAAGTTTCACTGACCTTAATTGGTTTGGTCGGTGGACCAATCGCTAATCCTGTATCTCTCCTAAGTCTCATACCATACAAAACAATAAGTCCCACTTGCGTCAACCTGGGCTAGCAAGAACTTCCAGGTTAAGTTGACCCATGATTTTTTGTATAGGAAAACAATTGAGAGAGCTATTTTCCCCGGAGTTAATTCATAACCAGGGTTGACGCAAGTGGGACTTAAGAGTATTAAATTATTTGTAATTATAATCACTAATGAGGAAACTTAACGAGGAAATTGTGAACATTTTATTAATGGAGCATCTGCCTTTGACCGAGCAGAAATTAGCAGAGTTCAAGACTTTGTAAACATTGTGATAATATTTCAAATATATTAATACCTAAATCAATATAGATATCAGAACGTATTGTACTCTCACTGAACATAACAAACAACTATTTGTATGATACGTATCTAATATTTATAAACAAAAGAAGCACTTCAAATTGTTTTTTTTTAATAATTGATAGCTTCGTACAAACTTCCACCTTCCACCCAAAATGTCTACCTTTGGCTAAGTGCACAACTGCATACCTACCTATGAAAAACATTAGTACGTGCTAAGTTTTAAGTTTGTAGTCACAAACCAACATCAGAAGACTTCTGGAGATTTTGTGACTATGTACCATTGCATATGTGATACCTTCTTGCAGAAAAGGTAGGATTCGCGAATAGCCCACCGAAAAGAGCTTAATTCATTAATAACTTAGCATAATTGTATTGCGACAGTTTTATATTAGATATTAGCATAGATTTATCGCTATCACAGATAATACGTTGAAGTTACGCCAGTACCTCGTTACGGTCTTTAAAAGTATAAACCTATCATAAAAAACTCAAACGCCATGCTTCGGAAAACACCGAGTCAAAGACCTTCTTCGTGACTTGAAAATACCTACTCTGGCAGCCGGTGAATCACTAACTTGCAATAGTTTTTTTACCACAGAACAGCTAAAAGTACCTATAATAGCCGGCAAACGTCTTGAGCAAGACCTTGACTGCGCAGAAACACAATTTGTAGGCGAAAGCGGTACCTCACCCCTCCCGCATTTTTCAAGATGTTTGCCAGGTACTACAGGTACCGACTTGTCTACAACGTGTTAATGAATTTTAGTTAACCTCTCGCCTGTGGAGATTCCAGACACAAAAGATTTGTTATTGTCTTAGTCACGGATCCGTGACATCCACAGACGAAGGGTTAAGTTAAGGTGGATATCACAAGACACATCACAGCAGCATGAATTGGTTTTGAAAGGGTGTATCAGTTATTATAGTAGGTAGGTCCTTTGTGGTTGAAATATTTTTAAATCGTATGAGCTTGTATGAAACCTCACGTGTACAAAAAACCGTCAGCATATTAAGAAGGACCCTATACGGCGAACTCAGACCATCAAATTGAACAACTTTCATTATGGAGCCGGAGAATTTTTGAGAATGCGAAAAAAAATCTGCTATCCCGTACAGTTGAGACGGCAGTTTTGTATGGAATAGCAGATTTTTTTTCGCGTTTCTTGAAATCGCTAGTGAAAGTTTTTCAGTTTGATGGTCTGAAGCACCCTCTTAAGTATTACTAAGGTGTTTTGTTACACCCTGCATAGTAGTTATCAGCCTAAGAATAAAAAATATAGTTTCTTCAAAATCTTCTCAAAATTTTATTGAATCATCACATTTTGTCACAGCTACAATATTATTAATTACCTAATCATACGCTTATGTCCTAACAAGACAAGAATTCTTCATTGACTGTCATACTATAGGTTCCGTAGCGGAATCATCCACAAAATCCAGACATTCTCACATTGTTAAAGGACGTTCTGTCATATATTTTTTTATCACAATTTATCTTTTTTCGTGTAGACTAAAGTCCACATAATATCTTGAAGCCCTTAATAGGCCAAAATTAGCCCTGCAGGTGCACTGATGGTTATTGCAGCGGGGTTCCTGACTACCCCGGGTAAGAGAATGAGCTTGCGAGTTTATGCATTTTAATCAGTCAGTTTCATCATGTGTAAAATTACTATTAAAATAGTCCTAAAGTAGTTTTATTTACAAAGCATAAATCTTAACGTAGTCTATCTTGAGATCTGCGTCATACCACGTAGGCAGCCACGTGTCCTTGTCGTTCCAGAAACTGAGGACAGCCTTATTTCCTCGGTTCTTCCACGGTTTGTCCGAGGCATCAACGAAGTCGTGGACACCACCCACTCGGAGACCGAGAGATAAGTAGAACTGAAAGAAGTATAAATTTAAATATACTTTATGTATCGACGAATTTATATTTCTCAAATTTTTCAACCGACTTAAACATTTTTTTTGCCATACAAAAACTAGAGACGGACAGACAGAAAAAACTAGAGTGGAATAAGTATACACCCCTATTTTTAAATTATTAACAAAATTGCATGGGTGTATTTAGATAATGAAAAAAAACCAGAATGTTTTTTGGACTTCCCATTGAAAATGGATCGATAGGCTAATCCACACTTTTATATAGAAGATCCAAAAATATTTCTCGTATTTCGACCCATATTCCTCAGGAAAATTGGATTATTTCATTACCTTTTCATTGTATTAGTATAACCATAATAAAACCTACCATTCGGTCAAGAGGAGCCATGACACTTCCTTTCAGCCAGTGCGAGGCATGTGGCACAGCGTTCTGACGAGCACTCTCATAGAACCCTTCGCCAGCTTCCACCACACCGTACTGTTCACCGTCCACAAGAAGGACGAGGCTGTCTGCAACATTCAAAAGTAAAAGATCATCACCGTACGTCCTCACTGGTGGGGGATAGACCTAACCTCGTGAGAGTCATCAATATCATCATCAGCCTATATACGTACGTGCCTATCTTCAGAGAGAGTGTATTGGCGTCAGTTCACCACGCGTGCCAATGCGGCTTGGTGGACTTCACATACGCATTAGAATTTCTTCTTTAGCATTATGCAGGTCCCTCACAATGGTTTCCTTCACCGTTTGAGAGCAGTCGATTTAACGTACATAAGTAAGAAAAACTCATTGGTACATGGCATGTCGTCTGTGCGAATTCGAACCGGGATTTTATTTTTACTTTTGTAACACATTGTATGTATGTATGTATTTATATTTTATTATTCATACCTTGTTTCCAAATCATTGTGTAATTATGAAAATCTTTGCTCCAGTTGTCGATGCCGATCTTCTGCTTCATCAGCATAGACCTGTAAGGTTCAGCGTCTGAGAGAATTGGTCCCCCGAACAGCTTCTTGGCAAATGAAGGATTTCCTTTTGCGAATGCTACCCTCATGAGACCAGATTCGTATCGGCGGGACCCGTAGATGTTATCGTGGGATTCTAGGTTGATTTCTGAAACAAAACGAAGATGTAACGAGCTATCGCCTAATCTGCGTTTACAGAAAAAGTGGATACTGCTGGAGCTCAAAAATCCACGCACCCATATTTTCCGGGTTAAGATCCTAACACTCAGTTGCAGAAACGCTCATTAAAGTGAATCCTCCATTAAATCTCTTGCTGTCACTTTTTGTCTTGTTGACGTAGTAAAAGCTAGCAAGAGATTTAATAGAGGATTAACTCTAATGAGCGCTTCTGCAACTGAGTGTAAATCTAATAAATTACTTTGATCCCGTTTATTGAAACTTTGGTCTAGCGAGAAGATTTCCGTCGTCCTCCAGTCTACCATTTCAAACGGTGGATTTAGGGTCTGCCATCTCAACAGTAGTTTAGATAAAACATTTTGCAGAATGTGGAAGGTACATATGAGACGGTACCTTCGTGAGTTTACTCAGAACTAAGTCAATTAAGATTCTGATTATCAAACAGATGTCTATCATGCTTATTTTTAGGTAAAGACCTTACCTGGAATTCACAAAACACAAAGCCGTGGTGGTCCAGTGGCGAGTAACCTTGCCTGTCGTGCAGGAGGCGATGTTTCGATCCCCGTCCAGACCGACTCGTACCAATGAGTTTTAGGAATTCATGTACGATTTGTAACACCACTGGCTTTTCGGTGAAGGAAAACATCGTGAGGAAACCTGCATGCTTCAATTTCGAGGCATGTATTGTACCCACTGTCCATTACAAGTCGCGACGGGCTCACCCCCCGTCACACTGGACAGAGTTTCGGTACTACTAGTGAAACGTGGATGTTCAGTGTTTTCAGAAAATCTCTGTAAACCCCCTCGGGAACATAGTCGTCAGTATATGCATGCACCTTACCTGGTATTAACCAGTTTCCAAAGGGCAGTTTAGCCCTGACTTCTATCCTGCCGAACGTGAATGCGAACTTGTCCCTGGTTGTCAACTTGCCGGTCATGACTGGGGGCAGGATCTGTGCACCAGAAGCCACTCGTTTGCATTCCGTGTCAATCTGGCCTGTACATCTGAGGAATATACAGGGTCCAATTTAATATGCTGACACTTTTTTAAGGGGATGATGAGACCATGAAACTGAACAACTTTTTCTATGGGACTAACATCGAATTCGCGAAAAAAATATCAACAGTCCCATAGATTTGGCCGAAGTAGGTTTGCAGTTTTGTATGGGACAGCAGAATTTTTTTTCGCGATTTCGACGCTGGTGCCAATAGAGAAAGTTGTTCAGTTTGACGGTCGGACCCTATAAATATTGATTTGAATTTACAAACTGTTTTCTTAGGAGATACTGTTTTCTCAAATCAATTGGAGTAGGTAGTAGTAGTTTTACATAGAAAAATATTGTAGCATCTGTTGAGCAAATTTCGGATACAATCGATTCTTGAAAATCCGCATTATCTAGGTAATTAATGTTATTTGAAGTGTTTGAGGGTGCGTTATTTAATGTTCTATCTTTAGATTAGGTGTTTCCAGGGTGTTACTTATAAGATAAGTGGACTTGAATGAGCGCGCTCCATACAAACAGTACTAACCAATTAAAGTCAATGACATTTTACACAAACAATCTAGAAACTAATCTCTGTGTTTGTATGAAGTCATATTTTCGTTAATATATAGTTTTGAAGATACAGTGCCTCAAAGATTTCCATACAAATCTTAAATTAATCCTAGCAATAAACTGTATATTTTAACGAAAATCTGACTTCATACGAACATAGAGTTTAGTTTCTAGATTGTTTCTGAAAAATTTCATTGACTTTAATTGGTTAGTATTGAAAATATCACTAGACTTCGTTTGTATGCAGCGCGCATTTACGCATTCGGAATAAATTTCTCTTAATGAACTTACGTGTTTGTCAAATCCAGTTCTTCATTAATAAACCCATCGTGGTAGAAAGTGTCTGTTAACACAGGAGATATAACGAGGTTCCCGTCTTCCAGCTTCAATGTTCCATCTTTGGAGTAAAAGTTGAACGGATAATCCTGAAATTGTTTTACTATATTAAGATTTCAATTAAAAAAAAACTGTACTTCATCACTTGCATTTGTGAAATAATCATATGTAAACTAATATACAACGTGTTAATGAATAAGCGCAAAACCTCATACACCCCAACTGATTTATAACAAAATAATTAGATTGAAACAATAATGTCATTATTTTGATAGTTAAAATTTAAAGTTATTTGCATTTTAAGTTTACAGGCAAAAATGATTTGTTATCATTTCAGCAATGAATGAAAGCGCTAACGTGCTCATGGATACTTTTTAAGAATCTTGTTTTGGTAGTAATTAGGATGATAGTGCCCGAGCGTTGGGTTGAGATCAAGTTCAGTAAATTTTAAATTTTACAATCAAATTATTTAATATTTTGAAAAAAATACCTATGTTGAAAACATGATAATTCGATTCTGCTCTCGATTCTAAACAAACTACTTTCTAGTTTTGCGTTAATTCATTAACACGTTGTATAATCATTAAACAGGTCTATAACACGTTTCTCAATTCTATGAGTACTTATATAGTTCGGAATGTTTTACTTCTACTACATATTGTATTATACACTGAGAAAAAAAGCCGTGGTGGTCCAGTGGCGAGTAACCTTGCCTTTCGTACAGGAGGCGATGGTTCGATCCCCATCCAGGCCGACTCGTACCAAAGAGTTTTTCGGAATTTATGTATGATTTGTAACACCACTGGCTTTTTGGTGAAGGAAAACATCGTGAGGAAACCTGCATGCTTCAATTTCGAGGCATGTATTGTACCTTGTGGTTTCAGAACATCTCTGACTAACCCCTCGGGGAATATAGTCGTGAGCATATGCTACATGTTGTATTATACACTGAGAAAAAAATACTAAGTATGTATATAATGAAGCTTCATTATGAAGTACGAGACAACTTAAACTTAACTTAAATACTGATGCAACACTCGTAATCACTATCGCGTTGTAACTACGTGGGTGGTACGTAAGCTGCGACGAGCTACGTATAAGCTGTAAAAGATACGTATATAAGTAGCATCTTTTTCTCAGTGTAATTGACATTACTCATTCTAATTATTTCCGAGAAAAATTATCTGCAAAATAAGTAGTCAGCACATACTTCGGCAATCAAATAAGCATAATTCAACGACCTGTAATCTGCAACATTCTTTCTCAAAACCTCAAACAGCTAGAGGTCTGTAACATGCTGCAGCCAGCAAGGTCACTTCATTGTTTTAAGTTACCATTAGGCCAGGCTGCCATTAGGAAGTGGGGCACGTACTCGGCCTGGTGGCAGATTTTTGTACCAGTGGCCGTTGAGACCACGGGGGTTTGGGGTGCTGAGGCAAAGACCTTCGTTGCGGAGATTGGCCGTCGATTGAGGGAGCGAAATTGTGACCCCCGTTCCGGGTCGTTTCTGGTGCAGAGGCTAGCCGTAGCAATTCAGCGTGGCAACGCTGCTAGCGTTATGGGCTCCTTTGCGCCAGGATTTCGACGGGCGGGTTATTTGACTGAGCTTGTATTTGATTGTTTTGACGAAGCCTGTTGCTGATTTATGTCTGTTTGTTTATCTTTGTTATTGACGACGCTTGTTCTGACCATTATATTTTTGTGATTATTCTGAATGCTTTTGGATTATTAATTAATAAATTTATTTCCTAGTTCGACTTGCCATTTAAAAAGGAAATAATAGCGTTTGAATGAGAATAACATACCGGTTCAGCAATAAACTTGATCTCAGGGTCCCAATTATACAAATCTTTCATGTTCTTCTTATCAAATTCCTCACTAAAGATCAGAGATCCCTTGCAGACCGTTTTGCCTTGGACGACAGTTTGAGAGATCTGGCAAACGGGAGGTTCTGGTTGCCAGGGCTTAGTCGGCTGACCTGGCTTATTGGTGGTAGGTGGGGGAGTAGAGATATTGTTAGGGTCCACTTTTTCACCGTTTGGATATACGTATTCTGAAATAAAGCAAGGAAATGATTAGCTTATAAGCTTGTTGACTTCTGGCCGAATAGCATTTTGTACTCAGAGATTTTCACGTTGTTTAATGAGATAGTCTCTACTCTTATGATTATGACAACTATGTCAATTATGGACTAGGTAATATAGCTTTTACCTGCGGTTTCGCCCACGTTGAATTATTTTTCGAGATAAAAGTATCCTAATATACATCGTCACGTGTGTAGACTATCTACATATCAACGATTGACACTTCATGTCTCAAAGTTGACCACACTATCTCACAATTAC
Source organism: Agonopterix alstromeriana (assembly GCA_963924505.1). Lineage (NCBI taxonomy): Eukaryota > Metazoa > Arthropoda > Insecta > Lepidoptera > Depressariidae > Agonopterix > Agonopterix alstromeriana. Next base: position 14,397,019 of record OZ004673.1, read on the forward strand.
GTTTATAATTTTGTCATTATAGCATCCTTACCTGTAACAGTCCATTCTCCATCATCCTGCCTGTACCCAAGCCCATCCTTTATCACGTAAGTCCAGAAGTATATCTTATCCCCGATGTTCAACTTAGCATTCTTGTCGAGGAAAGTCCACGAATTATTTTTGGCTTTGGTGATGTCTCTGGCCCAATGACCTGCTTCCAGGCCATTCATTTCTTCATTCAGATTGCCGTGGAAGGCGAAGAGTGAGAATCCATCATCTGAAAGATAGATTTGTAGATTCCCTTAGTTGTTTTGATCATATTTATTACCTACTCTCAATGTTAGCTAAACAGGATTGTCCAAAATTTGACTTAGTGTGATGACTGTACAATATTTCAACATTTTATGTTTATTAACTATGCGGCAAGTGATGCAAAGAAGATACAGACAGTCACTATACAAAAAAAATATTTTGGATCTATCCGAAAACTTTTCAATGTTGATTGAATCTTGTCAACTATACATTAAAGTATAAAATAGTAAAGCAAAAACGATCTGAAGACGGATCATTTCTATAATGTAGCATGATCTTACGGTCATTTAAGTTCAGTGGCTTAAAGCTATTTAAAGTTACGGTAATATGAACCTTAAAAACCGATATAAAAAGTACGTCATTGACCTGAGGATAACGAGTAAATTTGTATCCAGATTAACCGGTTCACAATGCCTACTGAACAGAATACAATTTGTTTTTTGAAAACATATTTTTGAAGATACAATTAGAGCTCAGAACATCTATTAGAGCTCCTGAGCCTTGGGGTAAGACCACAGAGAAATGACTCCCTGGATGGGTAATACTGAGTTGTAACCCGTAAAAGTAGGAGGAAAGGTGTTTCTCCTTATGATACCTTTTGAATCAAGTGTGTGAACCACATAGCCTTTCTCATTAGAAAGTCCACTCAATCTTTTATTCATTCATGGTTATATTACAGAAAATCCTCCCTACAAACTAACTAGGTATTCTGGTCCCTCTATATTTTGGCTGACTTGTCCAATTTACTAGCAGGAGAGCAATCACGCTAAATAAATTTCAACCGAACCGTGATTGGACCGCGTGCGTACCACAACATTAAACACATTCGGTATCGCGCTATTCATTTTTTATTTTTTTTATTTATAATTAATGGACTTTTTGCTTGTGCGTTAGCACCGCATTTCCGCCAATGTCAAGTAGTTTGTGGGAGTATCTATCCCAATCTCAGGGATTGTTCTTGATAAAGAACAAGAAGAGATTAAGGAATGCGGAGCCCCGTGGCAGGCAAAGACGCGACGCGCGGACAACACGCGAGACAAGTTCTCGGGTCAGAACCTGCAACGTGACTCCTATTCATTTAGCAGCCGTTAGAATCGTTTTGGCAGATCGCTCAGATGTTAAAGGCTGTCAGTCACATTGTTAGTAAGTCAAGTTTAGCGCGATACGGAATTCAGCACAGTTGAATAGTAATTGGATTGCATTGTGATTAGAACTGAAATTGGATTAGGATTGAACTTCGATGTTTTAAATTAGCGCGATCGCCCTCCAGTTTTTCTTCTCAATCCCAACTTTAAGAAAAGTTGTTTTTTTTAGAAAATTCCAACATTACAACCTGACACCCTATAATACAACTTATAATTTTTGAAAAAAAAAGTATGTCCAATTTCGCCACTTTTTTTTTAAACTTTATTATATCAGTCTTTATTGTATAAGCCGTGGTGGTCCAGTGGCGAGTAACCTTGCCTGCCGTGCAGGAGGCGATGGTTCGATCTCCGTCCAAACCGACTCGTACCAATGAGTTTTTCAGAATTTATGTACGATTTGTAACACCACTGGCTTATCGGGGAAGGAAAACATCGTGAGGAAACCTGCATGCTTCAATTTCGAGGCATGTATTGTACCCACTGTCCATTATAAGTGGCGACGGGCTCACCCCCCGTCACACTGGACAGAGTTTCAGTACTACTGGTGAAACGTGGATGTTCTGAGGTTTCAGAATATCTCTGACTACCCCCTCGGGGAAAATAGTCGTGAGCATATGCTATGCTATGCTATGCTATTATATCAGTCCAACTTTTGAGAGCCGTTTTATAAAAATGGTACTTTTGAATAATTCATTCAAGGGAATTTGTTCACAATAACTTCCGCGATAGGTAATTAGGTTGCTTCAGACTGTAATCTTTGTCTTAGTTCTTGGCAAATTGTATTGTTCTTTCTTTTATTGAACTGACTGTATAAACCGTTATTTTATTTCGAAATGGCCAGATAATAGCGTCATTAAAAAATGCCAGGTTAAAAGCCGAAATCGAAGGGAATGTATGAAAAGATGTATGGATTTAGAGGAAGCAAGAGAGGTGTGTCATAACCGCCCAAAGTGGAGATCTATAGTTTCTGCCTACCCCTCTGGGAAAAAGGCGTGAGTTTATGTATGTATGTATGTATGTAATAGCCCATATCAATAAAAAATCCCTTGATTCAGTGCATTATACAAGGTGTCAACTTAAAATGCGTTAAAACATACTTTAGGGGGTATCGGACCATCACACCGAAATGGCATATAAAAATCTGCTGTTCAATTGCGTCGAGTTTTAATAGGACAGCTAAACTATCACAATTTTTTTTATTGTGCTGTTTCATACAAAACTGCAGATTACCTACTCGAATCAAATGGAACAGCTGATTTTGTTTATTGCGTTTCGTAAGTTGTTCAGTTTGATGGTCTTATCTAAACTACCCCTTTAAATATTACAACACCCTCTGTTACACCCTTTAAGAGAAGTTTATTTCGAATGCGTAAATGCGCGCTGCATACAAACGAAGTCTGGTGATATTTTCAATACTAACCACTTAAACTCAATGAAATTTTGCAGAAACAATCGAGGAACAAATCTCTATGCTTGTCTCGTGTTCGATTTTCGTTAAAATATACAGTTTCAATGCTAGGACTAATTTAAGATTTGTATGGAAATCTTTGAGGCACTGTAACTTTAAAACTATACATTTAACGAAAATCTGACACGATACGAGCATAGAGATTTGTTTCTAGATTGTTTCTGCAAAATTTCATTGAGTTAATATGGTTAGTATTAAAAATATCACCAGACTTCGTTTGTATGGAGCGTGCCAACAGTAATATACCTTAAGGTTCATGATGATAAATTTAAAAAAAAATCTAAATGAATGTCGTAAGGTATAAGACCTAATTGATAAATAAGAAGCTATTAGAGGTGGTTTTCCTCAAATATAAAATACCTAAATGACTATGACATTATGCTTGCGACCGCAAATATTAGTCTTAAAAATTTGCATTCTTTAATTATCTTAAGTTTGTGCTCAACAGGAAAAAATATCAAAAATAACTAAAATAACCAGATTTTTGACTTTGGCGCGTTGACGGTGGCGGTGGCGGATAATCAAAGTTACACAAGTATAAACCTAATAGTACGTAACATAGCGTCGTTTGGAGAATTACGCCCGCGCCTCCAGGCGACGTCACGTCGCGGGCGCGATTCTCCTTTACGACAAAAACGACGCTATGCTACGTACTATAAGGTTTATATTGTGTTTCTTAGATTATTCGCCACACGTCTCTTCCGTATAAAACGTGGCTTTGAGCGTAGATATCTCATGTTCCATTGGACAAGACCAATCCAACGATACCTCACTCGATTTAAATAAAAAACTATTTTTTTTAACCCCTCTTTCGTTGTGTGGGAAAATTGTTTTCTTCATAACTACTATTGTATTTGGGTTACTGTTATCAAAAATGTGTGAGTTATTGAGGCGGGGCATACAGACAGACAGACAGACAGTTCCTTGTTTGACTACGGAATCCTACAAACGCATTGAGACGAGACAAGTCGTCTTGGACAGAGATCGAACCATCGCCTCCTGCACGTTAGGCATTAGTTTACTCGCTACTAGACCACCACGAGTATTCTCATACACGGTCCTTCTTAATATGCTGAGCACTTTTTTAAGGGGATGATCAGACCATCAAACTGAACAACTTTCTCTATGGGACCAATGTCGAAATCGCGAAAAAAAAAATCAGCTGTTCCATACTAAACTGAAATCATTCTCGACCCAATTCTATGGGACAGCTGATTTTTTTTCGCGATTTCGACATTGGTCCCATAGAGAAAGTTGTTCAGTTTGATGGTCTGATCATCCTCTTAAAAAACTGTCAGCATATTAAGTTGGACCCTGTATTATTTATTAACATTCTAGTTTAAACATAATATTTTTTAGGCAAGTCCAATTTATAAAATCTGAAATCGTTCTTCTCATTCAATTACTGAACAAAATTTGATAACGATCGAACTAAGCAAAAAATATATTTTCACATAATTTTTTTTTTGTGCTGACACTCATATCATACGAATAAAAATATAATTACCGAATTTTAAAACAAAGCGGAACATTTTCAGTCTTTTCAGAACAAAATATAACAAAAATAACATCGTGCAAAGCCAAATGGAACATTATGAATTGGTAACTGACAGACGTACAAAACGGAATGACAAGGGTACGATAGGGACTTCTGTGAAACGATTGCGTTTTTTCTGTTTTTTATGTTAAAAAAACCTTCATTTATTTTGTACCCAATTTGCTGATGAAACGACATTTTTACAATTAGATTTTTAAACAATGTTCTGGTTTTTAAAAAATATTTTTTTTTCATAATTTGTTTTTTATCGCGTGTCCCTGTATCATTAGATTGTTTATTTTTTTGTCATTTTTAAAATCTGCCGAAGCAAGGAGTGAACCGATTGTAGCAAAAAAAAAAAAACATACTAAACTGCAGTGCCTTCTTCTTCTTCTTCCTGCCCTTATCCCATTATTTGGGGTCGGCGCAATATGTCGTCTTCCTCCCACTAAGACTCATATTGCTACGGTTTTGGCTTATATTTTGCGGCCGGCCGCCTGCCTGACGCTAACCCTCTTTGGGAATGCAATTGTAGTGGTTTCCCCGCCACTATCCGGGTGACCAAGGACAAGATGGTATCCAGGTCAAAAGGGGGACTTTGCCCCTCTCTTAGTCGCCTCTTACGACACCCATGAGTAGAGATGGGGTAGTCCTATTCTTTTCCGGGAACTACACCGGTACTAAACTGCAGTGCCTTCTCGGCTCAAATGTACGCAACGGCAGATTTTTTGCTCCGATCGGGTTGCTCCCATAGTAAAAGTTGTTCAGTTTGATGGGTAGACTCTTAGTTTAAAAGGATGCTGATATCAATTTCACCATGTATGTATACTCAGCGTCTCCAAGCTAAGCCGCAGACAGACAGACAGACAGACGGACGGACATGGGTTATAAGGGTTCCTTGTTGACTACGGAACCCTAAAAACCGCGTGAAATTAAGGTACTTACGTACCTATCCTTATTTAAATAGTTGTAATGTTATTATTATGTTATTACTATGTTATGGGCTGGCTTTTTATGGCTTTTTGAGAGCGGGAACGATCCCCGCTCGGGTTCTTATCTGGTCCAAAGGATTTCTCTAGCCATTCAACGTGGTAATGCTGCTAGTGTGATGACTTCCTTTGAGCCAGGTGGGTTCCGTGGTGCGGAGAGCATTTAAGTCTGTTTTTGTTGTGTTATTGACGAAGCGTGAGGTGGATTTTGGTTAGGTAAGTTGACGAAGCATGTTGCGGATCTCTAATTGTTTATTTAAGGTTTTGACGAAGCATGTTGCTGATTACCGGCTGTTGTATTATTATTGACGAAGCTTGTGCTGACTACTTATTTTGTGTAGACATTAACGAATTTTATTAACTATGTTATTACTATGTTATTTTAATAGTTGTTAATTTATTTTGTGTAACCAAAGTGTCATGTCTTTATTACACAGTAGTACACAGTCACAGTTTCGGTTTTATACAGGGTCCAACTTAATATGCTGACGCTTTTTTAAGAGGATGATCAGACCATCAAACTGAACAACTTTCTTTATAGGACCAACATTGAAATCGGGAAAAAAAAATCTGTCTTATACATTTTTTTCGAGTTGGATTGCAGTTTTGTATGGGACAGCAGGTTTTTTTTTTGCGGTTTCAACCATGGTCCATAGAGAATGTTGTTCAGGATGGTCTGATCATCCCCTTAAAAACCGTCAGTAATATTAAGAAGGATATAATATTTTGATTCTGTGTATCAAATTCGCATTTTCAAATCACTGGCTAAAATTATGTTTGTATTTTGCCAAAAACTTTTAAACAATTTACTGACCGGAAATTCCAGACCATTTAAAGAAATTATTTCTCTATATTATACAGGGTGCTAGGGTAAACAGTTGCAATGCTTTAAGGGGTGATTGTACCCATGATACTGTTCAACTTTCCATAAGAACCCTACAGGAAATTCTAAAAAAAAAAATCGCTTTTTCCATACTAAATGAAATGAGTTCGACAGAGATTGAACGTTTGTATGAAATGTTGTTTTTTTTCGCGAATTTCCTTTCCTATCAGTATCGTGGGTACAATCACCCCTTAAGAGGATATATGAAAAAAATAGGATTCTTCAAAGCATCATATATCATGAAGCACTAACAGTAGGAGTATGATTAGAGGATATGTGTAAATTGAACACATAATTGATGTTTTGATTAGAGCCAAAACATGATTAAGACACCTTTTCTCGATAGAAAAACAAGCCAAAGTAGCCTCCGTCTTTATCGATAAACATTTGGAACTGCTAAACGGTGAATAATATAAACACGAGATTTGATTTTAAAAAAAGATATTGATATTTTATAAAGTTTGATTAGAGCAGAAATAAACTAACATAAATAGTACAATCACAATTAAATAAAGTTTGTTTTACGCTTGCGTCCCATCTCTTTCTCTCGCATCAGGCAGTAATATAAGCTATCACACGCCCATTTCGCTTCAATTATTTTTCGACATAGGCCCTTAAAGTAGTGCAACTGTTTACCCTAACACCCTGTATTAGTTCTTGGATACGTATGCCTTGTTCTTTACGAGTGTTTCCCGGGGTAGAACCTGTTAGTGTAATTGTTATAGAAGTATAATGTTATTTATTAACATAAAGCAAATAAATGTAAATTAAATATAAATGAAAAATATTGAGGAGTTCATCATCATCATCATCATCAGCCCATCATCGTCCACTGCTGAACATAGGCCTCTCCCAAGGCGCGCCACAAAACTCTGTCCTCGGCCTTCCTCATCCAATCGCTCCCCGCTACTTTTTTTAGGTCGTCTGTCCAGCGGGCAGCAGGGCGTCCCACACTACGCCTACCAGTTCGCGGTGTCCACTCTAGAACTCTGACACCCCACCGGTTGTCAGTTCTTCGGCAGATATGACCAGCCCATTGCCACTTCAGCTTGCTAATTTTCTGAGCTATTACCAACCAACCACTTTAGTTCTCTGACGTATCACTTCATTTCTGCATAGATAGCGAGCTATGGAGAGAGCTATGCTCTCTGAGCGACCTTGAACTGATGAACTAGTCCTATCGTCAGGGTCCAAGTTTCCGCACCATAGGTCATTACTGGCAGGACGCACTGATTGAACACCTTTGTTTTGAAGCATTGTGATAGAGCCGAGGAAAATATTTGAAGGAGTTTCCCGAAAGCAGCCCATCCCAGTTTGATGCGCCTAGCGGCCTCCTTGTTGAATTGAGAAGTTATAACTAACTTAACCTAAAATATGGTTCAGGTTTGGACCGCGCGGGAGGCTAAATGCTGGCAGCGTTTCCTCCTCCGCCGTTATTGTTAGAGAAGTGATTTTAATTCTATCTTCTTCATTCATCAAGTCATTTTATATTTTTCCAGCCCAGTATTTCGCCACACGGACAGCACTGCAGGCAGCGAGCGTCCATAGCGTTTAATTCTATAGATTCTAATGATAAACAAAACATTTCATTTACCTATTCATTTTGATTTTGCACAATAATTTGCACTACAGTCAAACATTTACTGCACCAACAATACAATAAAACCGGTCAAGTGCGAGTCGGGCTACTCACGCAACGAGGGTTCCGTTTAACACTACCACACAACATAAAACTTACGAAAAAGTTTTGTTTTCTCTGGGACCTTTAACGCGAGACCGACTCACACTTGGCAGGTTTTTATTACTTGGTGTTATACTGTAGAGTTTAGTCTATAATCTCACCAAGTTTCACGATAGAGCGAGAAGAAAAACGTTGATAAAACTAGCTTCTTGTATAAGGACCCCCATGAATTTTTAACTTTTGAAATTTTTGTTGTTTGTTAGCAAATCTGCCATAATAACGCACATTCTGTGATTGAAATTTTAACTGCCCACGGTTCAAAAGTTACAGCCCTAAATAGGTAGGACAGACGGACGGACGGACAGCGTGTAGGCTTATGAATAGGGTCCCGTTTTCACCTTTGGGTATGGAAACCTAATAAAAACTATGAGAATTGACAAGACTAATTCTTGAAAACAAATGATTTTCCTGGCCTTTGAACCTTTAGTCACAATTGAAAATAGAAAATCAAATACCTCACCTGGTACTGTGACCCTCAATCCTGTAGGATATAAAGCTTCAAGTTTCGCGGGTGGGACGACGTATGGGCTAGCCCTGGGCTGAGAGCTGGTGACAGCTGCAAGGGCAAATAAACAAATAATAGTTTTAGAACCCATCACGACCGCTGTTGTCGGCGGTCCGCGGTAGACTGAGGTGACGACTGCAAAGGATGGACCTGCGTACGCGCATCTATGAGATGAGGAACGTTTAGAAATGCCAGGAAAATATTATGTTGTTCTCACTATGACCGAAAAATATACTTCTGACTTGCTGGGTATCGTGATTGACCCAAAAGTATATCATTGTGGTTCTCAACCTCTTGTGGGGGGAAATAGAATGAAATCAGTAATATTAAAATAAATATCTTGGACATTGTCTCATTTAAAGTACCAGAATCTAGCCTGGAGTTGTATAGAAGCTCTTTTCACATTACGACGGACAGGCGTGGAGGGTGCAATGGAAAATAATACCTATTTCAATACCAATAGACTTCACAAAGAATGCTCCGTCCTCCGCCCGTGGGGCCCGTATGGGCGTTCTCTCTGTCAACTCTATCGGTATTGAAATAGGTATTATTTTACATTGCTACCTCCGTACCCGTCCATCGTGTAAATAGAGCTTTATGATGACTGTACAACAGTAGCGTAGCGAAGGGGGGCAGATGCCCCGGGCGGCACTTTACTAGGGGCGGCAAATTCGGGAAAAATATAGATTGATTGAGCTCTGTCTGTAACCATTTCGTAGAGCAGAGAAAATGCGAGCTCGCTTCGCTCGCTCTGACGGTTTCTGTTTTAATTACTGTACCTATACATAATCCTACAGAGTTCTGACCATAGCTAACGCGGGGCTAGCTTCGATCCATAGCTTTTACTTAGGTTACTTTGCATATGTTTTGTACGTAAAAAGCTCTGACCCCAATCAATTCGTGTTGAGCAGAATAGTCGAGCTAACTTACGAAAAGATGTGCTAAATAATTTCGAGCAGGTTACGCTCGCTCCGTTGTTTTTTTGGTAGGCCTTCTTATAAAGATAAGGGAGCGGCAAAATCGGTCTGTGCCCCGGGCGGCAGAAACCTGTAAAACGATATAAATTACATATAAAAATGCATATTCATATTGATCATACAAATATATTATCCCTTACGATTTGCACCCATCATAATTTTTTATGATTATTCAAACTTGTAAATTTTAACTTGATTTTTGTAGTCTAAATCTAAACCATTGATATATTGTTTTTATTGTATGATATATAACAGTGTGTCTATTAATGTTTAAGATAGTTCGTTAATGTTTGTTTTAAGACTAAAGATGAAAAGTCAATGTTTTCCGTTATCTTGCTTGATTGATTTACTATATTACTGGATAGAATTGATGTCTCATTTTGTTGTTTATGTTATGAGTTGACCCATTTATCAATCTTTTTAGAAACAACTCATTTAATGAAGGATGTATTTTCTTTTGCTGTGTTTTATTGGTCTTACCATTTATAAAAATATTGCCACCATTGTATTTAAGTCAATGATTGCCACCCAAAATCTTTAAAAAAAAGTTAATCAATGTCTGTATCTCGTAAATGTTTGTAAGTCTATGGTAAAAATGCGAGGTAATGACCACTGGTTTTACCGGTCTAAGAATCAATAAGTACTTTAATATTAAATGATCGAGAATGAATTAAACCAACTAAGTATTAAACAAAACAATAATGAATATATTAATGGTTTTAATGTAACCAATACATATAATTTTACGGCCACTTTGAATTAATACAGACAGAAAGTTTAGAACAATCGTGTTAGTGGACAATCTATGGGAGACGACAAGCGCGATTGTTATAAGTTTTTTCTCTGTGGGGTACATAGTCATGTGCTACGGTGATGTGACAACCTAAGTTAAATCAAGAGGAAATGTGAGAAAATAAAACATAATATGAGAAATATTTAAAAAATATTTTATTTATTTGGTTTTAAATTACACATAGGTTACAAACTTATTTCGATTCCGTTATCAATTATTACAGACTCAAATCTCAAGGAATTTATTGTTCATTGTTTTATTTACCCTATTTTGTGTCCCACTGCTGGGCAAAGGCCTCCCCTCTTTTTCTCCAATCCTTACTATGCAACTCGAAATCGGGTCAACCGTTCAGGAAGGTATTAAAATCGTCTTCTAGTCTTTTGGAATTTGGAACCCATTCTGTGACCATCTTGGTTTACCTCTCTGGGCGCATACGGCAGATATGTCCCGCCATGTCCCACTTCAGCTGAGCTGTTTTTAGGCTTACGTCCGCTACAATAGTTTTGGAGTTAAAATTCAGGAATTATTTTTTTTTCCATTATATAAGTTCCATTCGCAATCACAATCAACGTAGATTTTTTTACATTGAAACCCTAAATATTACTTCATCATCAATAAAATGTACAAAAGTTCTGTCATCGGCATTCCTCATCCAGTCCCAAACTCGCTACCAGCTAGTTGTCTGAGGTCGTCGGTCCAGAGAGTCAGAGGGTGACCACCACACTACCGGCCGTCTGTCACTCGGCCGTACGTACGAACCGAAATAAGTAGGTACTTATAGGTATATGGCCCACCCATTGTAAGTGATGCGCATGCTTGCTTTCTGCCACTTGCTCCAGACAGCGTCACATACGTCTTGCACTGTACTATTAAAATTTTTGGGAGAACCTTTAGGTAGTACGTAATAAAAGCGTGAGAATTTATCGTTTTCTAAGGAAGTGATGTATCTGTTACGAGGTAACTATTAATCTGTGACACTACTCTACACGCAACTGTTTACAAGCAGTTGACGTCATCAACCATTCGGCCAATCACAGTCGTTTACAATCACGTGACTAAAGTATAAAAACAAATATTGTTTTTATCAATTTTCTCTTAAAATATCCAGTATTTTACTTAACTGACTAAATAGTTGGTTTTCAAAATTCATTTTATGCAACAGATTAAACTAAGATACAATATTAATATAATGCTAAATGCTATCCGAAGTCGAAGATTTACATAACTTTTTGTAACATTTTTTGTTTTCGAGTATTATTCGACCTTAAGCTCCTATGAGAAAAAATAAAGCGGTGTGAGGAACCACCGGTAATGACTAGTAGGTATGTCTTGTATGCAACAAGAGAGTAACTCATAGTACAAAAAAAGGGAAACGTCGTAAGGAACCAATATCACTGCATCGATATACTGGGTGTATTGTATCCACTGTTCATTAAATTGGACACAGTTTGGGCATGTTTGGACACTGCTAGTGAAATATGAGTATTCGAATTAGTTTAGAATATAGCTGACTACACCCCAGCAGAAATTTACTAAACCAATTTTAATGTGGTTTACCTGGCTCGAAAGCGTATGATCTTACCTATCTAAAAATGTATGATACTGTTCATCCCAGAAATTTTTAGGAATCTTCAAAGGGAGTATTGATATGATATCGATTCCAAGCGAACAAAGTCGTGGACAAAAGCTAGTTAAATGCATAATATTTAATAAAGACTCGCCACACACTATGGTCCGAGGCGTCTACTAAAGTATTGGATAGTGGAGTGGCTTGGCCACTTACAGGTGCCCGTGTACGGTTAGCCTAAGATCACAGAGAGTAAATCCTAACGTAATCTATCTTGAGTTCTGCTCCGTACCACGTGGGGAACCACGTTCTCTTCTCTTTCCAAAAATTGTAGATAGCTTTGCTACTCGGGTTGGACCACGGCTTGTCCGGCGTATCAGCGAAATCGTTGACACCACCGACTCGAAGACCGAGGGACACGTAGAACTGAAACACACGAAAGTTTTCTAAATCACTTTCAGGAATTCCGAGATTAATTCTGAGCCCATGATCCCATTAGCGATTTTACATTAACCCCCCACACTAGGGTCTTTCGAGCGTCGTCGTCGACGTCCACGCCGCGCACACTAGCGTCTTTCGAGCGTCGACGTCGAGACAACGTCCGCGCCGCCTCAACGCGACGTCGACGCCGCGGCGCCAGCGCTGGCGTCGCGTTGCCGCGTCTCGTCAGTCATATCTACCGTTTGATCAAGCGGAGCTAGTGGAGTGCCTATCTGCCAAAGTGTGGAGCAAGGAATCCCATTCCTCTTGGCGTTCTGGTAGAACCCTTCACCAGCTTCCTGCACTCCGTACTGTTCTCCATCCACGAGTAGAACTATACTGTCTGAAACATCAGTACGTTCATTAATCCTTAAAAATGGAAATAAATCTATTACCAGAAAGTTTACAGGGTTGATAATGATAATGATGAAGTGACCAAACTGCCAATCACATAAACTTTTGATGCCTTCAATGGATTTCATCTGAATTTCGGGGTATGCTGGTTTCCTCACGATATTTTCTTTTACCGCAGTCACTTCTTTCATTGAGAGCAGTCGAGTCAGTATTACGTAGGTACATACGTAGGTTAGAAAAGCGTATTTGTACATATGGCATGTCGCCATGCGGAGTGAAACCCTGACCTTTTGGCTGGCGTTCCAACAGAACTTTTCCAGTCACTCTCAAATATCAAAAGAAATGATGAGATTTCCGTATTGAACGTAATATCATTTACAATCCTATTGAAGCAAAGAAAGAGTCTCCCCGTGTGACGAAACCTGAGTACATCTGGCGCACCCTGGGCAGTTAGTCTAGATACGACCATAGCTGACTGGCTAATCGTTCCACTACAGCATGAAAGGAGAAGAATGCCTTTACAAGATGGTCTCCTTCTAACCAACGTACCTTCTGTCCAAATCATAGTGTAGTTATGATAATCTCTGTGCCAATCCCTGGTACCTGTCTTCTCCATCATTAGTCGTGATCTGTAAGGCTCCACATCGTAGAGGAGTGGTCCTCCGTACAACTTTTTGGAAAAAGAGGGTTCTCCCTTGGTGAATGCTATTCTCATCAATCCAGATTCGTAATGTTGGGAGCCGTAGATGTCTTCCAGGGGTTCTAAGTTGATTTCTGCAATAAATTATGTGCAATTAATTGAGTTGACGGCATACACGCTATACTGAATAGAAATACTTCTATTCGTCTGTCATAAGCAGGCCAGATAACGTCTTTATTGCCTACTATGCATTGGAGAAGCTACATTTTTTTTAAAATCTTACACTGATTATAGGCTACTTAAAAAAGTATCATCACCATCTTATTTAAGAGCCACGCTCTTGTCTGTGAAAACACAAAACACTGACCAGGCAACAACCAGCTTCCACTTGGCATCTTGGCCCTGACCTCAACCCTTCCGTACTTGAACGAGAATTTATTCTTCGTTGTGACCTTGCCGGTCATGACAGGGGGCAGAATGTATGCACCGGTCGCAACGCGTTTGCATTCTTTCTCTACGGAGCCCGTGCATCTGAGGAGAGACAGTTTGAGGATGTAGAAGAGAAGATAATGTGTAAATAATTATCTACGAAGCTAATGAGTAGTACTAAATTAATTCTCATGCAATTGGAAAAGTTAATACCTACCTATATCGTATCTTAGAAAATTACTTCTCAATCCATAGCCGGGTAGGACTTGAAAACGGGGATTATTTTGCTTGTATCTTTAACATCATTGTCAAAAGTAGTTAGTGGAATTAAGGAAAAGATAGCTCTGTCCAGGAAGCTGGAAATATGTAGTTTCTAAATACATGGCTCCTTTCTAAATACTCTGTCCTTAGATCAAACTATCACACCAGGTGTAACAGTAGGGCTAGTGTAACAGTTCCAAATCATAAGGTTAATACACGATTCTTTTAACCGCCCTCTATCAGACAAAAGCGTAAAGATTCTAGCATTGTCCGACAGCTTTCAAACAGTGAAGGAAATCGTGGCGAAACCTTATGCAGGTTTAATGGAAGAAAATCGAATGCGTTTATGGACTCCACCAATCCATATTGGTCCACTCCTATTCACCAATATTCACTATTCACTATTCACTATTCACCCAATCCATATCCTATTCACCCTGCTTTGGGCAGTTTAGGCTTGTGTCAAAGTTCTGGCTAGTGCCACTGCCAGTAGGAACGGTAGAGAATCAGAATGAGAAATTGATTTTAGAATGTAGGTTATATAATTAAGAGGCTGTATTAGAAGCTGATAATGAAATTGCGAATGGCCCCATTGTTACACTTGCCCCACTTTTAAATGCACCCCACTTTTAAACATGCCATTGCCATAGTTGATACATACTGAGCAGTGAGATCAAGCTCTTCGTGGATAAATCCGTCGTAATAAAAGTTGTCTAATAAGACGGGACAGATGACAAGATTTCCATCTCTTATCTTCAATGTTCCTTGCTTTGTGTAAACGTTAAACGGGTAATCCTGAAACCAATTAAAACCATTTACCTAATTATGTACCTACTTGCAATTAGCAACGAAAATCAATGAACATCTCTTCGACTCGGACCACCTACATTGGGACTTCCACTCTTAAGTACGTCACTCAAATTAACTCGGCCGGTCACATGTCGAAATTTCTGAATGGGCAATCTGTCACCTTTATTTGTATGAAAATACGGTTTTGATTTGAAGTATTCCGCAACTTTCACTGCTGATAGTTGAATTAAAGAAGAGGGCAATTACATTTCTTCGGGGATAAGCGCGTTTTGAGCGTATCAAAATAGGACAATCATTTTCCAACAATGTTAAAGATCAGAAATTGCCTTACCGGTTCATTGATAAACTTAATCTCCGGATCCCAATTACGTAGATCCTCAATACCGTTCTTCTCAAACTCCTCGCTAAAGATCAGTTGTTGGCAGCCGTAGGTCCTACCTTGCACCACGGTGGGTGAAGCCTTATTGCAGGTGGTGGGTCCAGTCAGTACGATAGGTCTAGAGGTAGTACTAGGGGTTACAGGTGGATTGTTACTGTCAGCAGGTGTTCCGTCATCGTTGACGTATTCTGGAATAAAATACCAAAGATTTTTACAGAAGAGTTGTGTATATACGTAGAGTTATTCATACGCCGAATGTCTGTCTCAATTTTAAGTAGTGCTGTATCCATGAGATGTATTCATGAGAAGAAAACGATTTGCATTTTCTGGGTGAGCTTACTACCGCTTCGTATGCACTTATCATGAAGTAATAGAACACCAAGCATAAGCCTATCGCGTGTATAAAAAATT
The DNA here is from genome assembly GCA_963924505.1 of Agonopterix alstromeriana. Lineage (NCBI taxonomy): Eukaryota > Metazoa > Arthropoda > Insecta > Lepidoptera > Depressariidae > Agonopterix > Agonopterix alstromeriana. Next base: position 14,412,679 of record OZ004673.1, read on the forward strand.
ATATTCCCAAAAAACTAAGATTCCGTTTATAGGATTTCTATACTCATCAAATAATGTTTAGGCAACGATACCGTATTCTGTAATATATGTAATATATGAGAGGAACACCTCTAATATTCAGACAAAAAGGATGTGAAAGCATTATCAAAATCAGATCCATAATTCACAAGTAACCCTTCTACGTTAGCAAATAACGTGGAAATCCATTATTTTCGTATGTCTGCTTTAATTTGGTGGGATTTATATTATTAGCATATATTTTGTTAGCATCCTTGAACTATAGAATTCCTCTGGAATATGTATCATTGCTTAAACGGTGTAGAAAACTTGTAGCGTGATCTTGGAATACTGATATATTCCTATATCCTATTTGGCTTTAACTACCTGTAACTGTCCATTCTGCATTTTCCTGCCAATACGGCAACCCATCCTTAGTCACGTACGTCCAGAAGTAAATCGTATCTCCTATTTTTAACTTAGCGTCCTTATCTAGGAACGTCCATCTCTTATTCTGGGGCTTTTTGATATCTTTGGCCCAGTCGCCGAACTCCAGACCTATCATTTTCTTGTTCAGGTTGCCATGGAAAGCGAAGAGTGATAAACCATCATCTGGAATGGAGATTGTTAAAATTGAATCATCAACGTGATTTGTGGCAGTCGAAGTGCATTGTTTTAGCGACAAGGTTAAAGACAAAGTTAATTGTAAAATGGAGTCTCGGACGGGAACTCGAACCCGCAACCTGCCAATCCGGGGTTTTGCTTTTTGCCGAGCCTACTACGTCAGAGAACTAAACTTCATTAACCTGGGACTTCAGGACTGTAACATGTTAATAATCAATAATATTTGATCAAAAAACGGTCCTATTTGTATTGAACTGTCAATTGTCATATAAAATGTTTCACTACGTGATTTCGTCTCATTCTCACAAAATAATAAAAAGCGGTATGACTAGCTTTGTTCATAATTTTTCATTTTCGGGAAGTAAAAGTTGCCTTTTCTTTCCAAACACTTTCTTGAAATCTGTGTGAAGACGTATCGCTTCAAGTTGAGTGGTATGGATAGGTACATACAGGGTCCTTCCTTATAAGCTGACACTTTTTAAGGGGACGATCAGACCGTCAAACTGAACAACTTTCTCTAAGAGACTAATATAGAAATCGCGAAAAAAAAACAAGTTTCCCATACAAAACTGCAAACTGAAGGATTAAGCATTACGACGGGATGTAAGTATTACGACGAGTTTGGAACACGGCGAGTTTTGTATGGAACAACCGTTTTTTTTCGCGTTTTCGAAGTTGGTGTCATAGAGAATGTTGTTCAGTTTGACGGTTTGAACATCCCTAAAAGTGTCAGCGTATAAAGAAGGACCCTATACACATTAGAAGTGGAGATAGGCAGGACATTTGGCTAGAAGGGAAGACGGCCGGTGGACCAAGGCAATTTCGGAATAGTGCCCAAGAGAAGGAAGGAGGTCCGTGGTTAGACCACCGATGCGATGGTCAGACGACATTATAAGGGTTGCGGGTCATACATGGATAATATTGGCACAGGACCATGAGGAGTGGCGCTATAAAAAAGGAGGCCTATGCCCAGCAGTGGGTTGATGTGGGCTGATTTGATTGATTGATACACATTTGGATTTCTAATATTAGCACGGATGGATAGCATGTATTTAGGGGAGTAAACAGACAATTTATCAAGGAGGATCTTCAAAGGTGTTCATTAGCATACATAACATGCATTTTCCTTGAAGGTAGCATCATTTTTACTTGATTTATTTATCTAGAAATACAAAGCGCCATTATGTTAGAATGAATCGGTCTTTGAGTTACACATCTGCAATGGAGGTCAGAGGATAGGATATCGGCAAAAAAAACCTATGACAAGACATAGTAATTATGGCATAACCGACAAAAGCATTTGACTTAGTTTAGATTTAAATTTAGGCTTTATGCCAATCAAAAGTTATGAGTTTTAAGAGAAGTTTATTCCGGATGCGTAAATGCGCGCTGCATAGAAACGAAATCTGGTGATATTTTCAATACTAACCAATTAAGAGGATATGTGAAAAAAATAGGATTCTTCAATGCATCATATATCATGAAGTACTAACAGTAGGAGTATGATTTGAGGATATGTGTAAATTGAACATATAATTGAAGTTTTGATTAGAGTCAAAACACGATTAAGAGACATTTTCTCGATAGAAAAATAAACCAAAGTAGCCTCTGTCTTTATCGATAAACGCTTGGAACTGCTAAACGGTGAATAATATAAGCACGAGACTTGATTTAAAAAAGAGATAATGATATTTTATAAAGTTTGATTAGAGCAGAAATGAACTAAAATAAATAGTAAAATCACAATTAAATAAAGTTTGTTTTACGCTTGCGTCGTTTCAGTAGCGCGCGCCGCCCCATCTCTTTCTCTCGCATCAGGCAGTAATATAAGCTATCACACGCACATTTCGCTTCAATTATTTTTCTACATAGGCCCTTAAACTCAATGACATTTTGCAGAAACAATCTAGGAACAAATCTTTATGCTTGTATCGTGTCCGATTTTCGTTAAAATATACAGTTTCAATGCTAGGATGAATTTAAGATTTGTATGGAAATCTGTGAGGCACTGTAACTTTAACTTTGTAAAAAAACTTTATAACTGTACATTTTAAGGAAAATCTTACTCGATACAAGCATAGAGATTTGTTTTTAGATTGTTTCTGCAAAATTTCATTGAGTTTAATCGGTTAGTATTGAAAATATCACCAGACTTCGTTTGTATAGAGCGCGCCAACAGTAATATACTATAAGGTGACTAATGGATATTGAGAAATAACAACAATCAGTTATGGGCTCATCACTTTCCATAATAACTATTTATGATAACAATGTCCTTCACAAGTGAAGTAGGTACCTGCCTACTCACTAAATCGTCACTAAGACTTAACAACTACTTGGAAAGTCTAAAATGATCAATGCACCGATGCACAAACAAATACACAGAGGAACACACACGACACGTCACTAGCCCTGAAGGTCCCACGCAAGAGTCCCTCACTGGCCAAGCTCCGTCGCCTTCGACAGGGATGTTTACATTCCACGCGGGGGAGAGGAGAGGCGTGCTCGTCATCATTTTCCTTATAATACCCTTAAAAGTTAGAGATCCGCGCCTACGAAGTCGTGGGCGCCGCTATTTATTGATAAAATTAATATTTAAACGAATGACATAATATACTGAATTGTTGTTAATAATAAACAATTGCTTCAGAAAAAATCGATACATGATACACGTTCAAAAACATGTTTTGTTGACATCTGGAGTTATTCGTATAAAAAGTTGAATGACCTTGTATGTGAAAAAGCTTACCTGGTATGGACACCCTCAATCCTGTAGGATACAAAGCTTCCAGTTTAGCAGATGGCAAAACATATTCTGCTCTAGATTGCCAGTGTCTGACAGCTCCAAGAGTAAATAAACAAACAATTATTGTGGAGACCATGACGTTGACGTCCACTCTCGGTGGCGGTCGACCGCGGAGTGATAGTGATACTCAGAGTCTCAGACCATCGATAAGCCTGCGTCTGCGCATACAAGGTGAAGGTATAGAAGAGGCAGAAAGATTAGGGAAATTAATGTGTCAAGTTATTAATAATCTAACCTTAAAAATCCAATTCGATATTAATTAGTTTCCCAGAAACATGTTCAGAAAATTTATCACGTGACACGACAAGCAAACGTCATGCGCCACATGCGATAGAATATGATGAGCGTGGGCGAATGAAAGATTTCATATAATTCACATACAGGGTCCTTCTTTATATGCTGACACTTTTTTAAGGGGATAATCAGACCGTCAAACTGAACAACTTTCTGTATGGAACCAACATCAAAATCGCAAAAAAAACCTGCTGTTCCATACAAAACTGCAAACCTACTAGTGCCAAATGTATGGGACAGCTGAATGTTCGTGCCGTAGAGAAAGTTGTTCAATTTGGCGGTATGATCATCCCCTTAAAATAGTGTCAGTGTATAAAGAAGGACCCTATATAATGAAGGTCAGTGTCTCATCTAGTACTTATCATCATCAGTACGTAATAGCTCATTATTTCAGAATCAGGGCTGCCAGATTTTTACAATTAGATACAAAAACTGTATAATTAGGTGGCTGTTTGTATCCTCTATGTATCCTGAACTCGCATGTATAACTGAAAAGTCCTGCTTGAGCCGGCAAATCGCAGAAAAGCCCAGGAGTGCAATTCTCTAAGCGTCACATCGTTGTCAAAAACATCGATGAGCTCACAAATGTAACATCCTTCTTGCATCCTTCAGATTTTCGAAGTTTGATATAAGTTTGACACATGAACCGATCTCGAATCTGAAATGCCGAATTGACCTCAGAGGAAGGATCTCCATAGAGTCCGCATAAATTTACGATTGTAGTTAGTTTGATTTGTCTTATGACGTACCTTTAATAGTAGAAGGAGATGGAACTATAGATATTTGTTTATCCGGCTGTCCACTTTTTTTTGAGCTAGTGTGTGTGAAAAGTGACCGTAAACATAAGGTCATTATGTCACTTGGTGCCTTTTGTCCATACTACTTGACACCACACACTCAAACCTAAACGTAAAAAAAAGTGGACACTTTACAATTGGTATGGCTCATTCTATTAGGTATAATCTCTTTGGAATTGACAGATCACCGATGTTTCAACGACGAATTTTAGATTGTGACGATGTATGCGCTTAGATAATTGCATTCCTGTAACATTACGATTGAATAGAGATAGAACGCTATGTTTCGTAATTCGTTCAAGTGATATTGAATGTTGTCTCTCTCGTTTGGACCGATATAGTTGCATTTGATTCAACTGTTGTGAATAAAAATATTAACCTAAGATCAAAATTACGTGATCAGAAAAAACAAATAAAGCATAGCATATGCTCACGACTATATTCCCCGAGGGGGTAGTCAGAGATATTCTGAAACCTCAGAACATCCACATTTCACCAGTAGTACCGAAACTGTCCAGTGTGATGGGGGGATGAGCCCGTCGCCATTTATAATGGAAAGTGGGTACAATACATGCCTCGAAATTGAAGCATGCAGGTCCTCACGATGTTTTCCTTCACCGTAAAGCCAGTGGTGTTACAAATCGTACATAAATTCCGAAAAACTATGTATCCTACGAGTCCATTTTGTATAATTTCAGGGACACGGCTGATTAATTATAAAATATCAACTGGCAGCCCTGGGTCTAATACGAGCGCAGCGAAGACCAAAATAAAAATCATTTTAATTATGATATCCCCCGTTTTGAAACGGACCCTTTAGTATCGAAACGATTTCATTGACATTTGGCACATCTTTTAGGTCGTTTTCGTAATTTATTTGATTCGGTTTGGCACAACTCGTATTATAACGTTTTAATTTAAATTACATTTAATGTCTGGGGAGCGGAAATCCGCTCCTATTCCCGTTTTATTAATGACCCTGTTTATTGAACGCATACCTAATCTCTTCTCTATATAGTATAATACAAAGTCGCTTTCCGCGTCTTTCCTCATCATTTCCGTTTCCGGTTACTTCTTATAAACCGCGCAAAGGATTTTAAAACGGTTTTCATTGTCATTTAGAGAATTTCTTCGGGAAGGTTTGTGTGTAGTATATTTACTCATATTATAGATCCCAGCCAGGCTAATCTGGGCTCGTCGGCAGTCTTGTGATCTATATAATTATATAATAAAATTCTAAACGAGTCGAGGATGCATATTAGAAAAAAAAATATTATTGTGGTCGTTCAGGATACGTAAGGGAATGCAATTAGATCATTTTTAGAATTTTTGTCTATTTTTTGTGCATGCCTCACTTACAAATTATACTGAACTGATTTGGATGGGGTTTTCACAAGTAGTTTTAACATTTAGGCTTTATTTCATCGCAATCAAAAGTTATGAGTATTAAAAGTCAGTGGTCTTCACGTACGAAGTCGTGGTCCGCTAGCTCAGTTAGTAGTAAACCTCCCTGCTGATCCGAAGGTGGCGGGTTCGAATACCGTAAGGGGCAAATATTTGAATGCTGGATATGAATATTTGTACCCGAGACATGGATGTTTGTATCTATTATTTGTATTATGTTATTTCTATAAATTGTTGTCTACTCATCATTATAAAGTCCGGGCTAGATTCTAATATTTTCCATGGGAGACTCGGGAAGGGTACAATTTATAATTGAAGGCTAGCCGATTTCAGCGACCAGCTCTCTAAAAAACAGCTTAGTCATGAAAGCATAATTCATCAATCTAAAGTAGGAGGGTGGAATGACTTTAGATTTTGAGCAATGAAAACACAGCTGAGCTTGCTTTATAAGAGAGGTGAATAGGTAAGTCATTTTGAAAATCAAAAGCCAAATTAAGTTAATCCATGAACCTACAGGTACCTAATAATTTATCCAGGGTGTGAGGGAATTGCTTCCGAAAATTCAATGGGGTGAAAGTACCCATCAGGTTTCTAGATTGTTTCTGCAAAATTTCATTGACTTTATTTGTTTAGTATTGAAAATATCACCAGACTTCGTTTCTATGCAGCGCGCATTTACGCATTAGGAATAAACTTCTCTTAAAAGGTTGTATATTATTATATCTCGGTACGATATGACGGGAGCCGGTGCGGACGAAGTCGCGTACAAAATCTATCATAATATAAGTCGATATCTTGCTAAATCTTGGATTAATTAAAATTTGTACTTTTGAAAAGTTTTTGTGATAAATTATGATTTATGACGCAGAGTGTGCGTGGAATAAACTTCTCTTAAAAAGTTGTATATTATTTTATCTCGCTACGATATGACGGGAGCCGGTGCGGACGAAGTCGCGTACAAAATCTATCATAATTTAAGTCGATATCTTGCTAAATCTTGGATTAATAAAAATTCGTACTTTTGAAAAGTTTTTGTGATAAATTATGATTTATGACGCAGAGTGTACGTGGCAAATTGAATGCAAACGATTTCATTGGCACAATACATTAGGTACTACGGTCTGCTATGTGTGCTGTTTTGTTATGTACGTCTCTATTGTTTACACAGTTGCGTAATTTGGTAGCTATTGAGAGACGTTAATAATCGGAGGTGAGCTTTGGCTAATTATTATAAGGACTAGCCTTGCGGTAGCATTTCCCCTCTGCCACGGTATAAACACAATTGAGCTTGTGCATTTACATTCAATTTTACACCTTATCACTAAATGAGACAGCCTATAATAACTTCGAACTTAGAACGTTTGGGGTTGACACGAGACTACTTTTCATTATTTTTAACATTCAAAATTAGAATCTAAAGTTATGGGGAATAAAATCCAAAGTTGCGGATTTCATGTCCCCTCGCCCCCCGCAAAAAGTGGCAAAATGTTTGTTAGTAGAATTACACGCGTAACCAGTCCACATATAAATAGTCAAAGGAGGTGAGCTAAAAATAATACAGGGTCCTTCTTAATATGCCAACACTTTTTTAAGGGGATGATCAGACCATCAAACTGAACAACTTTCTCTATTGGACCAAAATCGAAATCGCAAAAAAAAATCTGCCGTCCCAGACATTTGGCTCGAGTAAGTTTGCAGTTTTGTATGGAAAAGCAGATTTTTTTTTCCTTATTTCGATGTTAGTGCCATAGAGAAAGTTGTTTAGTTTGACGGTCTGATCATGCCCTTAAAAAAGTGTCAGCATAGTAAGAAGGACCCTACAGGGTCCCTATTGTTTCTGAAAAATGTCGTGGACTTTAATTGGTTAGTATTGAAAATATCACCAGACTTAGTTTGTAGGAGTCGCGCTGCAAGTCTGGCGGAGTACGGACGCATGCGTATCAGCGCGTTAGGCTTGCACGTGGCTCCGCCATTTTGTGAACTCTTTTGTGTTTTAACCTTAAAACAATCACTTGAGATTATAAACTACTTACATTGGCAAAACTGCCACGCTATACTTAATTAATACTACTGATCATTTTCCTTCGTATCTGAATTGTGATAACACATCGGATGCCACTAAACAAAAAATTGAATTGAATTGACTTAGTTTGTATGGAGCGCGCATTAGCGCTTTCGGAATAAACTTCTCTTAAGTTAATTTGTTTACTTCGACTCAATAGAAGACTTATCCATCTCTATCTCTACAAGCATTATGAAAGTTACAGAACGGTGTGACAGAAGGAAAGCCGCCGGTTTGGTGAAACCGATCCTGGCAAACATTTGCACTGCTCCTACAAAAAGCTTGGTTTATTTTTAAAACAATGTGTGAGCGATGGAAATACGGAAATACCATCACCTTTTTGTTATGATGGCGTTATTGGTGTTTCATTTGTTGGTTGTCGATTCAAAATATCGCTCATCCGGTGGAATAACCGCACAATTACATTATTGAAAATGTGACAGGAGTAGGGTTTAAGAGGATATAATTCGGAGCGCGCTCCATACAAACTTACTATGGTGAAATTTTCAATACTAAAAGAGTAAAGAGTAAACATCTTTGACATTGTCACACAAATTATCTAGTCACATTTAAAGTACCAGAATCTAGCCTGGACTTGTGTTATGATGACTAGACAACGATATAGAATTCATATATAGATACAACCATCCATGTCTCGGGTACAAATATTCATATTCATCATACAAATATTTGTCCCTTACGGGATTCGAACCCGCGACCCTCGGCACAGCAGGCAGATTCACTGCAGACTGTGCTATCGGGCCGTCACCAATTAAACTCAATGAAATTTTTCAGAATCAATCTAGAAACAATTTTCTATGCTTGTATAGAGTCAGATTTTCGTTAAATATAGTTTTAAAGTTACAGTGCCTCAAAGATTTCCATACAAATCTTAAATTAATCCTAGCATTGAAACTGTATATTTTAATGAAAATCGGACTCCAAAATTTTTCCTGACATTTTTCGTCAAGGAAACAATAACACTGCCATCTAGGGAAAACTAATGGCAATACAGTCGTGAGTTTATTCCTTCAGATAAATCCACCTAATTATTGAGCCATTAATTAATAACTCAATTTTGGAAAAGACTGCAATTGTGTGGTTATTCTCCCGGATGAGCGATATACAGGGTCCTTCTTAATCTGCTGACACTTTTTAAGGGGATGATCAGGCTGTCAAACTGAACAACGTTCTCTATGGGACCAACATCGAAATCGCGAAAAAAAATCAGCTGTCCCATACAGCTCAAGTAGGTTTGCAGTTTTGTATGGAAGAGGTGATTTTTTTTTCGCGATTTCGATGTTGGTGCCATAGAGAAAGTTGTTCAGTTTGACGGTCTGATCATCCTCTTAAAAAAGTGTCAGCATATTAAGGACCCTGTATAAAGTGTATCAGAATAACTACATAATAGAAAGTACCTACTTTGGTACTGACTAATTTACTCATAGGGATATTTTGATGCTACTAAACTATATGTGAAATAAAGACGAAAAAAAGAAGATCACAGAAGCAGGACCACGAAACCTTTTCAGACCGTGATCATTTTATAAAAATTCGAGGCACTTATGACTGTGTTTGATGACAGAATGATTTTATAGACGAACCACATGTGCACACCACTGCTTCTTTAGGTCTTTCAACATCGCCATTTTGTTGTTTAATACAATATTCGTATTTCTTTAAAGTGTGTACTATAAAGAACCCTTTTTACCTTCTGTTCGCCCCTATTTGGAATGGAGTATAAGTTAAAGTGAAATAACAAGATATGAAGCCTTTCCCGACCCTGGCGCTTTTAGCGGCGACGCGGTTTACCAACGTAAGCGAAAGGTTTTGAGTAATAATTTCATACTATTAGTTAGTATGAAAAGCCAATATGCCACGAATATGCTACGTCGGAAAAGGCTCATAATGTTGAGGAAAACCGGGACACTAGAGGTGTTAAAAGAGTTATCACAAATTTTCTAAAGACACTGACTTCAAACAAGTGGATCTCTAAAACAATGTAAAAGGCATTATCATACATTTTCAGAAGAAAATTCTTCTCTTTTCCGACGTAGCATATTCGAGGCATATTGGCTTTCCATACTAACTAATAATAAAAAAAACCTTACCTATGTAATCTATTGCACACTAAGAAAAAATGCTACGTGTACGTAGCCCGTCGCAGCTTATACGTAGTCCATCGCAGCTTACGTGCCACGTAGCTTACGACACGATACTGATTACGAGTAACGCTCGTAATCTGCGTACGTAAGCTGCGACTAGCTACGTATACGTAGTATTTTTTTCTCAATGCACCAATAAATATCTCATTATTCTGTTAGAATGTATTATAGCAATAGTTCTATTATGATCTTTACAACGATCGCAATAATTGAGCTCTGCGGACTTTGCGAATAGCTGGACATTGCTGACATTGCGGCTTTCCGGACATTAGCACATAACAGTTTAATTTTACTTTCGTCTAAGATAACAGATACATTAACTACCAAAATTGCAGACGAATAAAAAACAGGAATAGAACAACAAATCTAAAACAAAACAAGCCTTGGCAAGTCACCCTGTTGTTCATAAGAACTAATTAATAACAAGAGAGGAGTTAATTTACGGCCGGTGCTAAATCATAACAATTTCACAAATGATTTACGCTTGTCAGGGAATGTTGGAAAAATTTATGAAATGCTGGAAAATTCGAGGAAACGGTAGCGGTTCTTGTATTAGTTGGAGAACGAATATTTAGAATTGTGCGTCGGATTTAGTCTGGTTCGCATTATACACATCAACATGACGTTAACACAACGTTTCCTCGTTTGTAAACCGTTCTGGGGTGGTCAGAACATTTGCTACAATGCAATTTTTAAAACATGCATTTGTAGTTTTAGGTCATAGGAAAGTCAAAAGTCAAAATTGTTTATTCAAAATAATATCACATAGATAACTTTTTGACGTCATGTTTTTAGAATTTATCACCGCGTCGGAAGGTGTTCCGTTGTAGAGAAGATGCGGCCAGAAACTCTACAACACACTTCTTTTAAACAAAACAAAATATATAAAGTACAATTACATCAATACAAATATCTTTTTACGGGTATATACAGGGTCCAACTTAATATGCTAACAGTTTTTTAAGCGGATGATCAGACGAACAAACTGAACTGCTTTCTCTATGGGACCAACATGGAAATCGCAAAAAAAATCAGCTGTCCCATACATTTGAGTCTAGTATGATTGCAGTTTTGCATGAAACAGCTGATTTTTTTTCGTCTTGGTCCCATTGAGAAATTTGTTCATGAAGTTGTTTGACGCATTCATTATGAGACTAGAAATGTCGTACTCAAACTATAGACATTGAAACATGCAGTCGATGCGTGGACATAATTGATTTCAGTTCAAACGAAACCCTCAAAATGTTGACCGTATCACATCGGACCCAAAAACTAATTATACTTATGTAGATCTGTCCTTCTTTAATTAAGTACAAAACCAGCCAAGTGCAGGCAGAACTTGAGCTTAAAGTGTTTTGGACAAGACCACCAAACAAGGTTTGTTTTCAACTGTATACAACGTGTTAATGAATTAACGCAAAACTAGAAAGTAGTTTGTTTAGAATCGAGAGCAGAATCGAATTATCATGGTTTCAACATAGGTAACTTTTCCAAATATTAAAAAACTTGTTTGTAAAAGTTAAAATTTACTGAACTCGATCTCAACCTACCGCTCGGGCACTCTCACCCTACTTACTGCCAAAACAAGATTCTTAAAATGTATTCATGAGCACGTTAGCGCTTTCATTCATTGCTGAAATGATAACAAATCAATTTCAAAACTTAAAATGTGAATAACTTTAAATTTTAACTATCAAAATATTGAAAATTTTGTTTCAATCTAATTATTTTGTTATAAATCAGTTCTGGTGTATGAGGTTTTGCGCTTATTCATTAACACGTTGTATACAGTCATAACATAACACGTTGTATAAGTATAAAATCGTGACGTGTCGTTTTTCTCATTAAACTAATTCAGGAAACTGTAGAAGTAATTATTCTAAACTAAGCTTACATTATAAAATGGATCAATAACAAAATATACAATTTAAAATTTTCACGAAAGTTTTGAACTTTTCCGACTCTATATCTCAAAACGGTATCAAAAGACAATAAAAATTCAATCCAGAACTCCAAAATTAAGCACCTAAATCAGCATAACAATGCCTCAAATCAGCAGTATCCTGAAATTCCTGAATAAAAGATTAGTTACCTATCTCATTAACTCCCGTATCGAAGTAATCTCATGAATTCACTCCGCTCTAGATAATTAACTTCTACAGCTAACAAACTCTCATTTTCCTTCAAAAAGATCGAAGATTAGAATAAATAATAACAACTGTTTATTAATGTTTCAAAACAACCGAGATTCGTAACTAGGTTAGCTCAAGAATCTTCGAAACTTTTCAAAAGATTCAAATTGTACTTCGTGTAATATCCACGAAGGGTTCTTGCCCATACCTTCCAAGTTTAACCTAACTATTCAAATTAGATAGGTATTTAAAAAAAACACTAATCCCTAAAGCCGGGAAGCAACAAGTGACGCGAGGGGAGGGGGGCGGTACAGAACTGAAATTCATCCAGTATCGCCGCGACAATGGCTACGGACGGACGTACGAAGCGCTCGCAATCGATATGCGCGCCCGCCTCCGCGAGTATGGAGGCCTTAGCGGCCCCTATGGAGACCACACCTGCCCCTCGACGGAGACCGGCCACCAGGTCACAGTCGGCCAGGATTACTGGCGGTCGTTCCGTCAGGTACAGAAGGCAGCAGCAGCAACAGCAGTTGGATAAGGAGACCAGAGCGAGATACAGTTCGGAGCCAAGGCTGGCCGAAGCTGAGACTCCTCCTCAAGTGAGAAGACAGGCGTCTGCTAGAAGACGTCCTCCACCGGGAGCGTCGAGTCAACCGCGGCGCTCCAACGCATTCCTCGACGTGCCGAGGAATCCACCAGCTGACGAGGAACCAGACGAGGACTCTTACAGACTCCGCACGTTCAACACCACACAGAAAGGAGGTCAGTGCTACGACGTTCATTGACCTCACAACTAAATTTATCGGGAAAGTTTTTCATGTGATCTTTTTAAAAAGTTGGCATTCGGCCTGCTGTAACGCAATGCGATGAGTTTTTAAGTGTTTCCAAGACGGTGCCGATTTTTGCGTGTAACGTTTTATTATTATAGTGTTAAGGAATCATGTGATTTGCGTACGTGTCTGAAAACAAAGGGAATGCAATGTTATTCCCTGTTACGAGGTTGCGTATTTCAGACACGCCGCTGGCGATACTTTGTAACTAACATTTTCAATACAAAACTTTACTCTTAATGACTCTCCAAACAAGAGTCTTCAACTACAAAACAAACCACAATTAAGGCGGCTTTCATCACTAATAAGCGACCGCCAAACAAACTTTCGTATAAACGTTTTGAGATAATGAAATGAGTGAAAATTTCCCTAATAACGAATCTTAGTAATTTCGAATTAAATTCCAGAGTCAAGGAACAAACTTTGAGTGAAAGGTAGCGGAAGAAAGAGTTTACTTCAGAAGTTTGTTGACTGTAAAATAAGGGAAATTAAAACCCGGAATCGTATTGGATGCGATGATGATTCGCTAGAAACTAGAGCTACGAACATTGATATATAATATAATCCAAGTCTCATACAAAATCTTAGCAAATTTTTGTCTGACTCTGACACATAACCCACACAAATCAAGTATGCATGCTGTTGGGTGGCACTAATATGTTGTTTTTGATTCTTTTGCTTAGTCGTATTTGGTAAGATTACTATCAGTTAGTACAAAAAAGAGCTCTTATGAGCTCTTTTGGTTCTGCCATTTTTGGATCGTTGATTGTGAATCTAGTTCTGATCTGTACAACGTGTTAATGAATTAACGCAAAAATAGAAAGTAGTTTGTTTAGAATCGAGAGCAGAATCGAATTATCATGTTTTCAACATAGGAATTTTTTTTCAAAATATTAAATAATAAATGTAAAATTTAAAATTTACTCGATCTCAACCCACCTCACGGGCACACTCACTTTACTTACTAGCAAAACAAGATTCGTAAAAAGTATCGACGAGTACGCTAGCGCTTTCATTCATTGCTGAAATGATAAGAAATCATTTTTGCCTGAAAACTTAAAATGCGAATAACTTTAAATTTTAACTATCAAAATAATGACATTATTGTTTCATTCGAATTATTTTGTTATAAATCAGTTGGGGCGTATGAAGTTTTGCGCTTATTCATAAACACGTTGTATAAGATATCAATGGCTACGAAACAAATCCAGGTTTGTGCGTCGTAGAGATTTCCGTATGTGAATCATTCCCGGTTTACGATCTCCGTATATAAATCAGTCCGTGAAGCAAACTCGTATGCTTTTGAGGTAAAAATAAATCGGACGCAACGCTACTCTAACACCAAAACGTAAATGTATTTTGAGAATACAAAATAATTTGCGAAACAAATACTACCTTGTAATTATATGCAGTGGTTTGTGATTGTGGTTTTATTCTCAGAGAGTGATCATTGAAGAACTTTTAAACAATGAGTGAAAATTACAAATCGATTTAAACGCACTTTCAAATGGAAAAAATGCATACACACTTACACATAATACAGGGTCCTTCTTAATATGCTGACACTTTTTTAATGGAATGATCCGACCGTCAAACTGAACAACTTTCTCTATGCCACCATCATCGAAATCGCGAAAAAAAATCAGCTGTTCCATACAATACTGCAAACCTACTCGAGCCAAATGTATGGGACAGCTGATTTTTTTTTCGTGATTTCGATATTGGTCCCATAGAAAAAGTTGTTCAACTTGACGGTCTGATTAAAAAAGTCTCAGCATATTAAGAAGGACCCTGTCGAACACCTATCGATGAGAATCTTGAGCTGAAAGCAAACCACTAAAATTATCATCTGTCATCCCCTTCTGGGAATTTAGTCGATTTAGTGCTTAATTGGTGCTAAACTATGCGTCCTCATTACCGTGACGATTCTTGAGAATGGAGCGAACTCCAAAATTTGACTTGAACTGTTTAAATGTTGTGCTTTTAAACTTCGAGTTTGCAATATCAGTAAATAAGAGCCAATTTTAATACTGGGTAGATATCCAATAAATAGTCTGATAATTACTTATATCCGAGCTGAAATTTTTACTTAAAAGATTTACGTAAAATTCTGTACTTCAAGCTACAAAGTTTATTAAGTTTATCTCTCGAAATCATCTAAATGTTCGATCCATAAAACATTTTATTCGAAACGTTGAAAGGCTGACCTTTATCATGGATTTCTCAATCAGCTAATGGCTTCCTCCTTTATTAATCTTGTGAAATGCATAAGATGGAAGGTTTTGTTAGCCAGTTTACTTTGAAGTTTCGTTTTTTTAAACTCTTTCAAATAACATAGACACTGTATTCTGCTTTACTTATAATACAAATACTACGACCAAAAAAGATTTGATTTCAGTAATCGAACTACAGATTAAGAGAGATTTTACTACTGTATTATTGAAACGAAAGAAAAGTTACAAAAAACACATCATACTTAATTTTAAGAACATAGGAAAGGCGAAACAGTATTACAAGACAACATCAAGACAAGCTTTAAAAATAATTATGAAAAGAAGTTAATTAAAAGCCCACTTATCTAAAGCAGCTACAGAAAGATTGTTATTTACATTTGATGAAAACTGAAATCCCAAAATAAGCGTTAGTTTTACATTGTACCTTCACTGTTTAAAGACCTGTAACGGAAAGGAGTCAATTTCTTTAAGGCCCACAAACGGTAACGTTTATTGATGGTACGACATTCTAAAATCATAATTTAATTTATTATAATAATCGGACGAAAGATTAGGTAAAAATGCAACCGGAATTATGAAATCAATATAATAAATGCACCGTTTTGACTTTTTTGCTAAGATTCTTTTTTCACATAGGAACACCTTAGATGTTCATACGAAAATAAAAATAACAAACCAACACATTTTACCAAGACAAGATGTGCGCCAACTGCGATTACGCGACACTCCGTTTAGATGAGGTATTATAGCTAATATTACCACTATAATCTAGAGATTATGAGAAACAAATCGACATGAGTTCCATAACTATACGCTAACATTTTTTGGTGGCCTATTTCCCATAGCTGGAGAAATAGATTCGTTTTTGTTGATGATGCTTTTGATGTAAACAATGTCATATTCAATATCTTATTACTATGGACAATTTACGTGCGTCATTCTGCTAACAAACTTTTCTGACACTTTTTGCGGGGGACCAGGGCCCTGTTTAATAAACGCGACAAGTGACAATTGACAATAACAATTCAGAGTACATTACTGGTTACTAATGACGCTAAACTTGCAGTGCTTTATGTGTCCAAGCATTCTCAGCAATGTACTCTGAATTGTCATTGTTAATGTCACTTGTCGCGTTTATTAAACAGGGCCCAGGTAGCAGAATAGTCTCGTGTGAACCTAGAAGGCTAGTATGAAGTTATTGTTCCGCAATTATAGGCTGTCTCGTTTAGTGGTAAAATAAGGTATACAATTTTATGTTAATGATGATGATCAATTGATCGCTTTGACTATTTATATGTGGACTGGTTACGCGTGTAATTCTACTAACAAACATTTCTGCCACTTTTTGCGGGGGGCGAGGTAACATGAAATCCGCAACTTTGGATTTTGTTCCCCATAACTTTAGATTCTAATTTTGAATGTTAAAAATCATGAAAAGTAGTCTCGTGTGAACCCCAAACGTTCTAAATTCGAAGTTATTATTTCGCAATTATAGGCTGTCTCGCTTAGTGATAAGGTGTAAAATTGAATGTAAATGCACAAGATCAATTGTGCTTATACCGTGGCAGAGGGGAAATGCTACTGCAAGGCTAGTCCTTATAATAATTAGTCATTGATTGATCGTGTAACTTGGCAGAGGGTAATGCTAACACGAAGTAAAAATCAAATGTATGTGAATTAATTTTCAGACGGGAACTCAAATACACCAAAACGCGGTAAGAACCCGTTAAAATGCTTAATTGTATATTAAATAATAACCGCGTAACTCTCAAAAACTGTATTGATTTTCAGTAACGTACCTACGCTTATTCCATAGGATGATTATGATATCGAATAAGAAATTAAACGTTACTATTGTAACAAGTTGAAAAGTCCAACTTTGGGGAAGCCCTTCACTGACTTTTTCGGCTAACATTTTT